>OY821519.1:76797179-77154679 GCA_963682025.1 Cordilura impudica | reverse complement strand
GTGATTGGCAACCCTATTTAAAAATGTGTTTATTTTTCTAAAAAAAATTCTCACAAACAGTCAAGCAAAATGAGTGCATACCTAACATTTCATGTTTAAGTCAATGTGAAAAATTGCGACTTGGTCATCATACTCGCAAAATTAAATTTTGTATACCATATACATACGACTATGTGGTCAGGGTATAATGACTTTGTACTGATGTTTGTAACTACCAAAAATCTTTGACCTAGACACATCTTTTGTTATACCAACCGTCTCAGAATCACTTTCTGAGTCGATTTAGCAATGTCCGTGTATGTCCATTTAAACTTTGTAATCAAACTTCAAACGCAAATCTGAATATGTTTTTTATGAAATTTGATATATAAGCTTCTATCGTCCATACGACGAAAGCTATTGAAATTGGTGAAAATCGGTGCATGTTCAGACCTAGTCCCCATACAAATGACCCTTATCAGATCGACTTAAATTACCATAAGATCCAAATTATCATAAAGATCAGGGTTTTATTGTATCCATTAATCAGTAGTATAAATAAACCCTATAGTGCAGTTCTTGGTCATAGCCCCCATATAATACTGCTCCCAATCTTCACTTAAGCCTATCAGAAAACAAAAATATTGCACAGATTTTTTTTAAAAAAAATAATAAAAATTCCACTCAGATTTGGTTTATGCTCATTTTCTATAACCAATTAGCTGGATCTAATACCAATTCTCTAAACGCATGGTATAGGATATTGCATAGTCGGTCTAAACCGGCTATAATTTTCTTATTTGTTTTTATTAGAATAATAATAGTAAAATTATGATTGTATAGAAGTAGGACATTCTAAAAAAATGAGTCAACGTTAAAGCAGTTGTAAAACTGAATGTTTTAATTACACTCAAGCCGGTGAAACAACAACTATTAATAACTAACTATGTAAATACACCGAATTCGTATATACATTTTCAGTATGTTTAGTAAATGGAGTTGAATTTTAGTCAGAGCGTCATGCTTTGTTATTGTTATTTCTATTTCCTGATAAACTTGATTTCAATTATTATTTATAAAGAATACTTTATTATTGCATGACATGCTAATTATCTAACAGGGTTACCAGTCGAACAATTATTGTTCGATCAATCGAACTATTTCATAATTATAAATTCGAACCACAAATCAAATTTCAACTGACTCTTTATTTGAAGAAGATATGAAGATTAATCGAGTATATGATTTGGATTTATTTTTCAAAATATTTTTTTTCAACGATTCTGAATACTTACATACGTATATATGCAATATATAGAGAGCTTCATGGCGGAAGAGCGTAACGACCAGTTTTTATGGATCTGACATATTCTGCCAGTGAATTTAGTTTGTTTAAAGAAATATACACCGAACACCTATTGTCTGGTATGGCGATATAAAAATCGGAAAAAAATAAAACCTTCCGGCTTTTCTCTCATAACTACAGGCTGTCTTCAGAAAATATATGTGGGCAAATGACATATGGGAGGGCTGAAGGTGAAATACACAAATTAATGACAAATATTAAGAAATGCTTAATAGCTATAACATTTTACATAAACTAATTTAAACAAATATCTATATTTAAAAACCGTTAAAACAGCCATTAACCAATAAATTATGTTAATTACATTTTAAAATAGATCAATTTTATTGCAAGAATATCGATTTTTTATGTGTTTGAAACTTCATATGCAAAAACCTTAAAAATACAATATTTCTGCAAAAAAAATCAAGGCCAGTTTTTACAAAACAAAAAAAAAAAAAAATCGTATGGTTTGACTTGGAATGACTCATATGTGTTATTACCAAATATGTTTATGATCGGACATAGCCTACTAATATTGTCACTTGACTTTTCAATTTAATCTTCGCGATCTTATGGATTTGAGCAAATATTTTTTTCACTACTGTTTTTGACATCTGTGCAAAATTTCATGTCAATATCATAAGAGCCGCTAGTTTTTGCAAAAACGAAAAGTGAATTATGCCATTTTATGTCTGATTCAATAACATTATTCGCTATATCTTTGGATTAGGAAAATTTGATCGTGTATCCCAATACTCGTGTCATGTCTTGCACATGTCTTTTGACAAGTATATTAAATTCAAAAACATTATATTCCTACATAAAATTATTATAACAAAGGCTCTAAAATATCTTTTTGAATGATTAAGTTTCGCAAGATCTTCCAGAGGAAATCGAACAATTCAATTAAAATACCGGGACCATGCCTCTGAATGTCAATTTTTTATTCTAACTATTCGTCTCTGGAACCAACTTCCTAATGTTATGCAAAATAGAGGCAACGCAATAGGGTTTAGAAAATTACTAATAATATTTTAAATTTAGATTAACAGCTACTGATGTTAAGTATAATGAATAACTTATCTGATCCCATTACTGTTATTTATAAGCTACTGTGTCTTGTTGTAATGAAAAATCAAATTTAATAAATAAATACAAATACAAAAAAAAAATACAAATTATGTTGAATGAAATTTCCGCTGCAGACCAAGTGGACAGGCTATGTCGAAAAAAAACATAAAACTGATGAAACAAGGGAATCAAAAACTTGAAACTGAAAATTTCTGATTGGCAATTAAAGACCTTGCTGATACTGAAGACATTACAAAATGATCAGTCAGCACCAATTTAAAAGGTATTTTAGGGCCCAAACGTGCCAAATCTCGATTGCTTTAAAATGTCCTCAATTCTTTAAAAAAACAGCGTTGGATTAATATCTTTGAAACAATGCTTTCTGATTACCAGAACAAAATGATACGCATCATAATGTGTAATGAGACTTTGATCTATGCCTACAACTCCAAAACAACTACAAATATCGTGCGAAAAGTGCAGCTAGACCGAAAATATTACACCAAAGTCGTTCAAAAGTCATCAGTTTTCTTTGATTAAAGTGGTGTGATACAATATGAAACCCTTCCGCTGGGCCAAACTATTAACAAAGCTTATATTAATAGGCAAGGCGATTTCTTGTGACCGATGTAACTTAGTCAGTTTTAAACCGATATTGACCGCACATACCTCATTTGAAAGGTCTTTCTTTTTAGCTGCCCACCAGATTTACAGGTCTGCACCGTCTGGAACATTTTTTTTCTTTTTGAGTAAAATTCATTTAAAGTTGCAAGTAACACATACATACGAGTAAAATTATACAATGCTGTGTGTGTTTATTAAATTTGTTAATGTGTTTGGAAAAATTGTATATGAAGAGCCCTGTTTGGAATTGAAAAATAATTTTGGACATAAACTAATAACGAAAATAACGCAATCGAATTTCATTATAATAATTGCATATCTCACGTCCTGTGTTGAATTGTGAATTGCCTAGAATTAGCATACCTTTAGGTGGCATTCAAGGTGGTTCAAATACCTTTAGGCTCTTATTTCTGTGCATTCAACAAATAGTTATAATGAAATAAATTTAAAGAAATAAATTGAATGGAAAAATAAAATTTCCTAAAATTTGCACTCGAATTTCGAGGGTTGGGCTCTGCTAGTTAAATAAGTATTAGGCGTCGTTCATGTGAAGCTATTCGCAAAAAGAGGCCAGTATTATTGGCAGACAAATCTTGTTTTTTGCATAAAGATAATGCATCGTCTCACACTGCATTGGTTCTTCGAGAACATTTCGCACAATATTCATTTCATATCGTTCCACAACCACCGTATTCACCTTATTTAGCACCGTGCCACTTTTAACTATTCAATTTAACTATTCACTTTAATAACTTTTTCTAGGATTTAAAAAAATATTGGCATATAAGCAAATATTGGACATATATTTATACGATATATTATTTATTTATTTCTCAACAGAGTCTTCTTCTAGCTCACTACACCTTGTCCAACGTTTCTCCAATTTTTTTATACCTTGCAAATTATAGGAAATACGTGAAAACATATAGAAAGGTCATCAAAATAGGTATTTGTTGGGTTAAGGACATCACCATTCTTTACGTTTGGCAGTAAGAAGTAGTCACTGGTGAATAATCCGAAATATCTGTGGTTTTCTAGAATAACCGCGTATGTCATAAAATCAAAATGTTCAGGGGAGCCAAAAAACGTTATATTTGAAATTATGGGCTCGATGTAAAGATTTTAGAGCTTTTTATTTAATAGTCCTGTAGATATGGGCAATAAATACTTTATATAAAATTTTGAGTCAAAAATCTTCAGAGGAATAGATCCTAGAGAAGGACGAAAAAACAATATGTAAATAACACTTAAAGTGTGTGCAGATAAAACAACTTATGTCGACAAACGTCGTTTTCTTTGAAAAAGAAAACTAACAATGCAACCAACCAAGAATAATAGTGACAAAAAATAACAGAAATAAACACATAACTTTTTATAAGTGGTTATAAACTGAAAAATAATCAAAAATTATTTTGCATTTTTTTTTTCATTAATAACAACGTATGTAGCTATGTGTCGTTTTCTGAGAAAATAATTTGTCAGCGATCAAACGTAGGTGGACTTACGTCGTTAGTGCTGCAAATTAATTTAATAAACATTTAAGTTACGTCGTTATTTAAGGAAAAAACTCAGAAATTGTCAATATTTTTTTTTAAAAAATTGAACACTTGTAAAAAGCGTTAAAAATTAATATATTTGGCATCGTTAACTCAAAACTGACAAAAATGGACATACGCGGTTATTCCAGAAAACCACAGATATATAACAAATCAAAAAAAGCACTTATTGACCAAATGCGTTAATTTTTTTTCTAAATCGTCGTTCAATTTGTCCAATAAGTTCGCAAAATATTCACCATTTATTATTTTAACCTTTTTGAAGTTCATAAACTGTTGCCATGGCCTTGTTGGCCGATAAGCACACCTTGGCCTTATTATGCGTCAGTTAGCCTGGAAAAGCCATCCATACTGCTGCGTGGTCTCCGCTGTGTTGTAAAGTTGGCACATAAATGCGCTTATTGTTAATTGTGCAGAAACGCGACGCCCATCATTCACACAGACAGATTTTTAAAACCCAATTGATCATTTAAAATCGAAATCACAGAGCCACCTGATATACCTATGGCTTATCAACAATCTCGCAAACTTTCACTCTCCGATCGGCCAACACCATATCGTAAATTTTTTCGACTTTTTCTAACTTATTGATTAAAATATGGTTCTTCATAATTATCGAAGCGCTATTTTAGACGCAATCCCCAACAATGACTTAATCTTTCTGTAGACCATATAATGGTATATTTCATAAAAAAAAATCATTTGGAAATAAATTATTTAAGAACAAATAGTAACTCTATCCAACTATAAAAATCACTATTCATTGTTGTTTCATTCAATTCATTTAGAGTTCATGTGTTGCATTTTAATTATTTCCATTGAAAACGACAATTTCCTTTTTTATTATTTAGTTTAAAAAAAATCCAAAAATCGATACTTGTAATTTGTGACTACTAAGACTAAATATTAAACAATACGCATGTGCATATTTGTACAGTACTGCGTTGTAATTATTAACGCGTATTACAAATATGATTTATAAGGTTCACTCAACTTTTCTACAGATGTGTAAATATTGATAATTATTTTGTTATTATATTACTGCAAAATTTTTATGACATACAACGTAATAATTGTTACAAAATTTTAGAATTATATGTACGAGTATGTATACACATCTAGAAAATATAAATTCCTCACTAAGTTATTTGTTGTTATGTGCAAAATGCATATATTTTTATAATAAATATGCACATATGTATACTTTAACATTATTTATTTACGCATTTGGCTTGTCATGATTTTGTCATTGTTATGTTATGTTTAAATAGCTGGGAAAATTCAAGCTTAGGCAGGAACAGACTAGACATACTTAAACTTTTTGCGCAACAATTAGTAAAATGAACATTGCACCTCTCCCTCGATGAACATGGATTACTGAAAGTGGGTTTTATCTACAAATTTTGTTTGAGAAATTGTTAAACTACAGAAAATTACAACAGAAAATTATAATGTCATGTTTTTTAACAAATTTTTCTAAATACGACTTCAATGTATACAAAAACGTAGTTGAGATAAAAATTTGGAATGCAAATTCGAATTTAGCATATTACCTATAAGCCATGCTCGTAGACTCAATTTTAGTTTTTTCGGAGAGCTAAAATTCAGCGTACAGTGTATTCCTCGTGACAATTTAATCGATCAAAATTCGAGTCAAAGAAATTTCACCGATTTGAATTTAGTTCAATCTATTTCATGCAAATTTTCCGACAAAAATTCTATTGCAACTGGCCATACAATTATGTATAATAATTTATGATGTATTGGGAACATTTGAATTTGAAACAAGGAAGTTAAAGAGCAAGAGGCCGAAAATAAAAAATGAGTAAAAAAAGTGTTCGATCTAAACTGAGGCCAATCGGCTAGAAAAAATAGAAAATAATTTTATTTTATCGCATTTAAAATCCAGCCACAGAGGTTAACTAAGATTTTATGTGGTGAAGTCTTACATATTTGTTATCATAATTCTGACCAACATTTCGGTGATTAATTCTTCGGGAGAAACAAGAAATGAATCCAGAACCAGCAACGATACACGACGTATAAAAACTAATATAGTAACAAATTCGAGGATTAATATTCTGAAAAAAAAAACTAGGAATGATATCTGCGTAAGCGAAATATCAAATGAAATCTCCAGAATAATCTGTTTTAAAATTTCCGGATTGATGGTCTCAGTATAATCGACATTTAGCTGTAAATTTTTCTGAAGCCTAAACATTCTCATAAATACTTAGAGGCGGTTCGGAAAAATTTTGTTATGGAATTGTTTACCAGGAAAAAGTAAGCAGCTTTTCCAAAAAATGATTTCCAGATTCTAAAACACTTTTTATACCCTATACCACTATGTGGTTTGGGTATAATGACTTTGTGCTGCTGTTTGTAACAACCAAAAATATTTGACCTAGACCCATCTTTAATTATACCGATCGAATCAGAATCACTTTCTGAGTTGATTTAACAATGTCCGTCCGTCCGTCCGTCCGTCTGTGTGTCCATGTAAAGCTTGTAATCAAACTGCAGGTCGCAAATATAAATATATTTTGATGAAATTTGGTATATAAGCTTTTATCGGCCATGGGATGAACGCTATTGAAATTGGTGAGAATCGGTCCATGTTCAGACCTAGCCCCCATACAAATTACCCCTATGAAATCGACATAAATTGGCATAAGATCCAAATTTCATATAGATCTTACTTACATTGGGTTTTATATGCATTCATTACGTCCATTTATGAGTAGTCCAAAAATGATCCCTTTGGCCCCATATAGAGCTGCTTCCCGATCTTCACTTAAATCTATTGAAACACAAAAATATTGCACTGATTCTTCTCAGATTTTGTTTGTATATATTTTTGCAAAATACAAGACTTTACCAAACATGATCAGGATCGGTCCATTTTTGGACCTAGTTCCCATATAGATATACCATCCGATATGAACTTTTTCATATCTGCAGCCAAAAAAATTAATAAAAATCAGACTCAAATTTGGTTTTTGCTTATTTTCTATGTCCAGTTAGTTGGGCCTAAGAGATAGGGCATGGTATAGGGTATCATATAGTCGGTCTAGACCGACTATAATTTTCTTACTTGTTTTAATATCCTAAGCTGTGACGGATCAATAAGCCCGAATTCACGATATAGTGTTGTTGATACCATAGGCATATCATATGGTTCTGTGATTTCTATTTTAAATGATCAGTTGGGTTTTAGAAAGCTGATAGAAAGATGGGTGCCATAAACGTAATCATGTAACAACTTCAGAAGAGTTATTGCCGTTGTTTAACTGCAATACGGATGAGTTATTGCGCCGTATGGGATAAGTCGATGGTCAACAAGACATGGCGACAGTTTTTTGGAACGCACTTGGCATAATCAATAGGGAAAAATAATAAACGATGAATAGTATGCCAACTTATGGGATCGATTCACCGAAGAGATAAAAAAACAGAGCATTGTTCATCAAGCCAATGTACGGGGCGCACACGTATGTATTGCCATTACAAAATTCTATGAATTGGATTACGAATTGCTACACCAACGAAGAAATCATTGATCAAGAAAATGCCTATTTACAGGACGTTACAGGAAATTCTATTATTTGTAAGGGATAATAAAATTGGAGCAACGTTGGACAAAGTGTATTGAGCTAGAAAGAAATTAGAAGAAATATTGAGAAATACCATTTTTTTTTTTTGCTATTTTTTAAATAGATTCAAAAAGTCACAGATTTATTGATCCGCCCTCGTAAAAATTCTTAGATTTCATTATTAGCCTTGAATTAATATTTTTAGTAAAATGACTATAAATCTTTACCTTTATTCCACTTTTTACATATAAAACCCGCTTTTTTATTGGTCACGTTAGGCACAATCAATCATTATGAAACTAGCTTTCATTTTACTTTGTGTTAAACAATTTGCAAGATGGTTTTTTTAAATAACCGAAAAAATTACAACAAAAAAATTAATAACAATAAAAAAGGAAAGATACCATACTAATTTTGGTAGATATTGTATTTATTCTCTTAATCTCCGAATGAGTCATTTTAATTTATAGAAAAGAAAAAAATTGTTTATTAAACTACTCATATAAGTACGCAATTGGATGATGGTATAATATTTTTGTCATTCCATTTGTAACACTTTAATTGCAGGAAAATCTCATCGGAATATAAATTTGGTAAAATTATTAAAATTGTCACAAAGTCAATCACGAGAATGGCGAGAATAGTGTGGGCATTTATACCAAAAATATTTTGCTATCAGGGTTTAAAGGAACGACTTTTAAGGGAAAAAAGGCGTATTTTCATAATTTTTTTTGAAGATATGAATAATGTTGGATTATTTATTTCATATACACGTTATAGCATAACATTTGAAGAATCTTTGAAAAAATTTTCAATTAAAAATTTTAATAACTAAGTCCGTGACAGCAAATCTCCGGAGGCATTGTTGTTTTGCAGTGAACATCATAACTCGTTACCGGATCATGTTAAATAAAAAAATTGAAATACGTTTAAAAGCTAATATGTTTCCCGAGGTAATCACGAAGAGCATTTTTATACCCTATACCACTATTTGGTTTGGGTACAATGACTTTGTGCTGCTGTTTGTAACTACCAAAAATATTTGACCTAGACCCATCTTTTATTATACCGATCGAATCAGAATCACTTTCAGGATCACTTTCTGATTCGATTTAACGATGTCCGTCCGTCCGTCTGTGTGTCCGTCCGTCTGTGTGTCCGTCCGTCTGTGTGTCGGTCGGTCTAGACCGACAATAATTTTTATATGTGGTTTGGGTATAATGACTTTGTGCTGCTGTTTGTAACAACCAACAATATTCGTCCTAGACCCATCTTTAATTATACCGATCAACTCAGAATCACTTTTTAAGTCGAAATAGTCATGTCCGTCCGTCCGTCCGTCCGTCTGTGTGTCCATGTAAAGCTTGTCATCAAAGTACAGGTCGCAAATATGAATATATTTTGATGAAATTTGATATATAATCTTTTATCGGCCGTGGGATGAAAGCTGTTGAAATTAGTGAGAATCGGTCCATGTTCAGACCTAGCCCCCATACAAATGACCCCTATGAAATCAACATAAATTGCCATAAGTTCCAAATTATCATATAGATCTCAGTCAAATTGGGTTTATATGTGTTTATTACATCCATTAATCAGTAGTTCAAAATTACTCCCTATAGGAAAATTCATAGTCATAGCCCCATATAGAGCTGCTTCCCGATCTTCACTTAAATCTATCAAAAAATAAAAATATTGCACAGATTTTTCGCAAATTTGGTTTGTATATATTTTTTCAAAGTATAAGTGACTATACCAAATATGGTCAGGATCGGTCCATTTTTCGACCTAGTCCACATATAAATATAGTATCCGATATGAACTTTTTCATCTCTGCAGCGAAAAAAATTAATAAAAAAGCCACTCAAATTTGGTTTATGCTTATTTGCTATATCCAATTATTTGGACCGAAGAGATAGTGTCTCTTAACCATGGTATAGGATATCGTATAGTCGGGCTAGACCGACTATAATTTTCTTACTTGTTTAATTTTTTTTTTTTTTTTTTTTTTGCAGCATTTTGAAGTGAAAAACACGCTTTTTGCTATAAAATTTCAGTGAATTTGTTGTTAAAAAATGGAGAAGAAAATGGAAAATAAAAAATTAAAAATTATAAACTAAAAATTAAAAATGAAGAATAAAAATGAAAAACAAAAAATAAAAAACGAAAGATAAAAAATGAAAAATAAAAAAAGAAAAATGAAAAATATAAAACTAAAAATGAAAAATGAAGAACGAAAAATTAAAAATGAAAAATGAAAAATAAAAAATAAAAACTAATAAATAAAAAACAAAAAACAAAAAATAAAAAATAAAATATGAAAAATAAAAAAGTAAAAATAAAAAATTAAAATAAAACATTAAAAATTAAAAATTAAAAATGAAAAATAAAAAATTAAAATTAAAAACAAAAAATGGAAAATAAAACAAGTAAGAAAATTATAGTCGGTCTAGACCGACTATACGATACCCTATACCATGCGTTTAGAAACCCTACCTCTTAGGCCCAACTAACTGGACATAGAAAATAAGCAAAAACCAAATTTGAGTGGGATTTTTATTAATTTTTTTGGCTGCAGATATAAAAAAGTTCATATCGGATGCTATATCTATAAAGGGGCTAGGTCCAAAAATGGACCGATCCTGATCATGTTTGGTAAAGTCTCTTGTATTTTGCAAAATTATGTACAAACAAAATTTGAGAAGAATGAGTGCAATATTTTTGTTTTTTAATTGATTTAACTGAAGATCGGGAAGCAGCTCTATATGGGGTCAAAGGGATAATTTTTGGACTACTCATTAGTGGATGTAATGAACGCATACAAACCCAATTTGCGTAAGATCTATATGACAATTTGGATCTTATGGCAATTTATGTCGATTTCATATGGGTAATATGTATGGGGGCTAGGTCTGAACATGGACCAATTTTCTTACTTGTTTATTTTCAAGTTTTATTTTTTATTTTCCATTTTTAATTTTTCGTTTTTCATTTTTCATTTTTCATTTTTAGTTTTTTATTTTTCATTTTTCTTTTTTTATTTTTCATTTTTCATTTTTTATTTTTCCTTTTTATACCCTATACCACTATGTGGTTTGGGTATAATGACTTTGTGCTGCTGTTTGTAACACCCAAAAATATTTGACCTAGACCCATCTTTAATTATACCGATCGAATCAGAATCACTTTCTGAGTTGATTTAACAATGTCCGTCCGTCCGTCCGTCCGTCCGTCCGTCCGTCCGTCCGTCTGTGTGTCCATGTAAAGCTTGTAATCAAACTGCAGGTCGCAAATATGAATATATTTTGATGAAATTTGGTATATAAGCTTTTATCGGCCATGGGATGAACGCTATTGAAATTGGTGAGAATCGGTCCATGTTCAGACCTAGCCCCCATACAAATTACCCATATGAAATCGACATAAATTGCCATAAGATCCAAATTGTCATATAGATCTTACTCAAATTAGGTTCGTATGCGTTCATTATATCCACTAATGAGTAGTCCAAAAATGATCCCTTTGACACCATATAGAGCTGCTTCCCGATCTTCACTTAAATCTATTAAAAAACAAAAATATTGCACTGATTCTTCTCAAATTTTGTTTGTACATATTTTTGCAAAATACAAGAGACTTTAGCAAACATGATCAGGATCGGACCATTTTTGGACCTAGTCCCTTTATAGATATAGCATCCGATATGAACTTTTTCATATCTGCAGCCAAAAAAATTAATAAAAATCCCACTCAAATTTGGTTTTTGCTTATTTTCAATGTCCAGTTAGGTGGGCCTAAGAGATAGGGTTTCTAAACGCATGGTATAGGGTATCGTATAGTCGGTCTAGACCGACTATAATTTTCTTACTTGTTTTGTTTTTTGATAGATTTAGGTGAAGATCGGGAAGCAGCTCTATATGGGGCCTATGACTAGGAGTTGTCCCATAGGGATCATTTTTGGACTGCTGATTAATGGATGTAATAAACACATACAAACCCAATTTGACTAAGATTTATATGATAATTTGGATCTTATAGCAATTTATATTGATTTTATAGGGGGTCATTTGTTTGGGGGCTAGGTCTGAACATGGACCGATTCTCACCAATTTCAATAGCGTTCATCCTATGGCCAATAAAAGCTTATATACCAAATTTCATCAAAATATATTCGTATTTGCGACCTGCAGTTTGATTACAAGCTTTACATGGACACACAGACGGACGGACGGACGGATATTGTTAAATCGAATCAGATAGTGATTCTGTTTCGACGGTATAATAAAAGATGGGTCTAGGTCAAATATTTTTGGTAGTTACAAACGGCAGCACAAAGTCATTATAACCAAACCACATAGTGGTATAGGCTATAAAAATGAAAAATGAAAAATGAAAAATAAAAAATGAAAAATTAAAAATAAAAAATTAAAAATAAAAAATGAAAAATGGAAAATGAAAAATGAAAAATGAAAAATGAAAAATGAAAAATGAAAAATGAAAAATGAAAAATGAAAAATGAAAAATGAAAATAAAAAATGAAAAATGAAAAATTAAAAACTTTAAATTAAAAATTAAAAATTTAAAATAAAAAATTTAAAATTAAAAATAAAAATGAAAAATGAAAAGGAAATATGAAAAACGAAAAATGAAAAATAAAAAACGAAAAATTAAAAATTAACCGGTTGAAATAATAAATAGTAATAATTATTTTTATATTAGCAGAGCCCCTGCAGTTGATTACTATAAGTGATACATAGATGACGCTTTCTCTTTGATTTTAAAAAAGTGCCATAAAAAAATCGTTAATTACTAGATGTTTACACATCTCCCCTGTGATCGGACTCACATGATTTTTTTTATGTAGAAGGGTTTGACCGATTTCTTTTCTCGTTTACTTACGCATGACACATGGAAAAATAATGCTTTTTTTCAAATAGAAGTTAATTTTTTCTTTGATAAAAATCACCATTGTCTCTTAATAAAACAATAAGAATTTATAATAAGTACTGGTCAAAGAAGAAAAACAATTAACTATAAATTTAAATGGTATTGGAACTTAAAGGTTAAGAAACTGTATTAAAATGGTTGCCGTGCCCAACATTAGTTACAATATTGAGTTTAAGCCATACATACATGAAGGGCATAAAAGATTCGGCACAGCCGAATTTAGCACTTTTACTTGTTTTTTCTTTTATATTTCAATAATTTGTAGAGGTTAATAAAATAATATAACGCTCTTACTAATATTTTAACTTAACCTTGAACTACATAGGAGGTTAAATTAAAATTATTTCTTAAGGAGGTAGGTAAGGTTGAATACCTAAAAATACAATTGAACTATAAAAAAATACAAGATGTTTTCGCAGTTATTTTTATTTTTTTTTAATTTTAATTAAAGATGCTTTGTTTGTATTTTTGAAGAAGTTAACTCTTTATAATAATTGTCCACTACAATCGTCAGGGTTGCCACTTTTTATTAGATATTTTTATAAATAGCTATTGTGTGAGACTCTATAGCCACTTTAATAATTGTCCGGTCATACAAATAAAAATTAAAAAAAAAAAATATTTAGAGATAGAAAGATACAGCTCGTTTTTGTCTAAAATACTATTCAATGTATTTCTGTACAAAGTAAATATTTAATATCATCATTTTGGAGCCGGTTTATCTAAACGGATCATTTTAAATCCATGCAAAAAACTATTTACTTCCTAATGCAGGCTAAGGGCAAAGCAACGTTGGACGGAATCCGCCAGGAAAATGTAAAATTTGTTTGTACTCATGTGTAGTTTAAAATGAAATGTTACAACTATTTGTTGGAATTTTTAAAATAAAAAAATATAAAGCATATAATCAATTGACCCATAAAAATTTGTTAAAAGTTAAATGAGCTTAAAACTTGTCTGTCTATTTTCGTACATTCGTACAGTTTTGCGTAATAAACTGTTACTTTCAAACATATTAAGCAATGTTGCCATTTTGGTGGTTTCTCTCTTTGTTGTGTTGCTTTTAAGCTCTCCGTATCCGCTCAACGCGATTTTAAAAAACGGATATTTACATTGCTTCTCAGTATTTTTCACAATGGTTTCAGTGCTTTTTTCACAAATTCACGAATTCTGAATTGTGGTCCACAATTTTGAAAATTTTGTAGAACCCTTATGTCCATCTCAATCTGCGTATGCTGTCTTTGTCATATGTAAAAGTTGAGCTGATAAGGACATTCAGCTTTATGAATTTGTTTTAAAATAAATACGATCATAAATTTGAAAATCTTTAAGTTTTAACCGTGGACTTACTCTTTTGTAGATTTATACCTTATACCACTATGTGGTTTGGGTATAATGACTTTGTGCTGCTGTTTGTAACTACTAAAAATATTTGACCTAGACCCATCTTTTATTATACCGATCGAATCAGAATCACTATCTGATTCGATTTAATGATGTCCGTCCGTCCGTCTGTGTGTCCATGTAAACCTTGTAATCAAACTGCAGGTCGCAAATATGAATATATTTTGATTAAATTTGGCATATACGCTTCTATCGGTCATAGGATGAACGCTATTGAAATTAGTGAGAATCGGTCCTTGTTCAGACCTAGCCCCCATACAAATGACCCCTATGAAATCGACATAAATTGCCATAAGATCCAAATTGTCATATAGATCTTAGTCAAATTGGGTTTATTTGCGTTTATTACATCCATTAATGAGTAGTCCAAAACTGATCCCTATGGGGCAACTTTTGGTCATAGGCCCCATATAGAGCTGCTTCCCGATATTCACTTAAATCTATCAAAAAACAAAAATATTGCACTGATTATTCTCAAATTTTGTTTGTATATATTTTTGCGAAATTGAAGAGACTTTACCAAACATGACGAGGATCGGTCCATTTTGGGTCTAGTCCCCACATAGAACTTTTTCATATCTGCAGCCAAAAAAAATAATAAAAATCCCACTCAAATTTGGTTTATTCTTATTTTCCATATCCAGTTAGTTGGGTCTAAGAGTTATGGCCTCTAAACGCATGGTATAGGGTATCGTATAGTCGGTCTAGACCGACTATAATTTTCTTACTTGTTTTTATACCCTATACCACTATGTGGTTTGGGTATAATGACTTTGTGCTGCTGTTTGTAACAACCAAAAATATTTGACCTAGACCCTTTAATTATACCGATCGAATCAGAATCACTTTCTGAGTTGATTTAACAATGTCCGTCCGTCCGTCCGTCCGTCCGTCTGTGTGTCCATGTAAAGCTTGTAATCAAACTGCGGGTCGCAAATATGAATATATTTTGATGAAATTTGGTATATAAGTTTTATCGGCCATGGGATGAACGCTATTGAAATTGGTGAGAATCGGTCCATGTTCAGACCTAGCCCCCATACAAATAACCCATATGAAATCGACATAAATTGCCATAAGATCCAAATTGTCCTATAGATCTTACTCAAATTGGGTTTGTATGCGTTCATTATATCCACTGATGAGTAGTCCAAAAATGATCCCTTTGACCCCATATAGAGCTGCTTCCCGATCTTCAGTTAAATCTATTAATAAACAAAAATATTGCACTGATTCTTCTCAAATTTTGTTTGTACATATTTTTGCAAAATACAAGAGACTTTACCAAACATGATCAGGATCGGTCCATTTTTGGACCTAGCCCCTTTATAGATATAGCATCCGATATGAACTTTTTTATATCTGCGGCCAAAAAATTAATAAAAATCCCACTCAAATTTGGTTTTTGCTTATTTTCTATGTCCAGTTAGTTGGGCCTAAGAGATAGGGTTTCTAAACGCATGGTATAGGGTATCGTATAGTCGGTCTAGACCGACTATAATTTTCTTACTTGTTAATTTTAAAAACGGTCCGTTAGAATTTTTTTAAAGCTCATCGAATCGACGAAGAGTAATATTACTGTACTACCATGACCAGTTACGTTGCAGGGTTAAATTGCCATAAAAAATTTATTCAAAACAAGTGAGAAAATTCAGTCGGTCTAGACCGATTATTCAATACCCTATACCATGCGTTTAAAGAATTGGTCTTAGGTCCAACTAAATAAATTTCATATCGGATCCCATATTTATATGGACACTAGATCGAAAAATGGACCGATCCTAACCATATTTGGTAAAGTCACTAATTTTTTGCAAAAACATATACAAACAAAATTTGAGAAAAATCTGTGCAATATTTTTGTTTTTGATAGGTTTAAGTGAAGATAGGGAAGCAGCTTTATATGGGGGCTATGACTAAGAATTGTCCTTTGAACTACTGATTAATGGATGTAATAAACACAAACAAACCCAATTTGACCGAGATCTATATGATAATTTGAAACTTATGCTAATTTAAGTCGATTTCATAGGGGTCATTTGTAGGTCTGAAAATGCACCGAGTTTCACCAATTTCAATAGCGTTCGTGCTATGGCCGATAGAACCTTACATACCAAATTTCATCAAAATATATTCATATTTGCGACTTCTAGTTTGATTACAAGGTTTACATGACAACAAAGACGAATGGACGGACATCCTTGAAACGACTTAGACAGTGATATCAGTATAATAAAAGAAGGGTCTAGGTCAAATATTTTTGGTAGTTACAAACATCAGCACAAAGTCATTATACCCTGACCACATAGGATATAGGGTATAAAAACGTATGTATGTATGTGTGTATATTCCGTATGGACTTCAAACTGGCTGGAACGGTCTGGATGAAATTTTCAGGGAATATTCAGAATAGTCTGGCGGGTGACACTGTGAAGGCTGATTGTTGGTCTATGGGTGGAGGGACGTGGCAAAATCAAATTTTAATATTGTATCACTAATGGCATCTGCATATATAAAAATTAATGGACCGGTTTTAATGACATTTTTAGGGAGTCTTCAGAATAGCCTGGCGGGTGACACTGTGATGTCTGATATTTAATTTTTGGTCAGCATCTATATAGCTAAAAACAGTTGGACCGATTTCAATGAAATTCTCAGAGATTCTAGAGAATAGCATGGTGGGTAATACTGTGAAGTCTTATTTTTGCATTTTGTCTGTGGTCGGACGTGGCAAACTCAAATTTCAATATTGTAATGGCATCTAATGAAATTTTCTGCGAGTCTTCAGAACATCCTGGCAGGTAAGACTGTGTTTTGGTCTGTGGGCGAAAGGACGTGGCACTGCACCTATAGATATCTGCTAAAACTTTCGGGAGAGTTCGTGCTTTACTTTTGTCCGACACCAAATGTTTTCTTAGGGCCAGCAACGCGGCCCTATACATAAAAATAATTTTTTTTTATGTTAATAAAAACCTTAAAATTTTTGAGAGGCGCTTTTTACCTTTTTTTTGGTAAATTCTTACCCATTGTTACCCGTTTACGAAAAGCACACGGTGCATTTCTTCGTTTAAGACTTGGCAACAATGATTTGGAGCCATAACCGCTAAAGATACAAGAAACATTTTTTTTCGTTTTTGTTGAAAATCCATCATTTACGATAAAAAAGAATTGATAAGAGTACGAAGTACAGTTACGAATTAACATCGAAAGCAATTTTGACGTAAGGGCACTTTTTTAGTATGTTTATAACGAGGACTAGAGATAAACCTTTTGTAAAATTAAGATTATGTCGCTTAAGTCTTTTTGATGGTTATGGCTCAAGAATGATAAAATAATATTTTATGAAAAATAAAATAAAATAATTTTTTAATTTTAAATATTTTATTTTTAAATAAAACAGTATTTTATTTAATTTTTTTTTAATAAAATAATATTTTATCAATCTTGATTATGGCGGTGGTGGAACTTTCGGCATAGAAGAGTATATGTGTATATGACGTCATAAGTATATACTTATGACAAAATTTTAAGAGAAATAGACTTTTGTGTACCAAAAATACCTTACTCTTAAACAAACAATTGAAGTGAATCACACACAATTTGGGCTACAGGTTGTTATTACAAAATGTAATCAAAAAATATATGTAGTCAAGAGCCTGTAGTTTCAATTGCAAATTACTATCTT
Organism: Cordilura impudica; assembly: GCA_963682025.1. NCBI lineage: Eukaryota > Metazoa > Arthropoda > Insecta > Diptera > Scathophagidae > Cordilura > Cordilura impudica. Next base: position 77,136,472 of record OY821519.1, on the reverse strand, counting down.
TTTCTTTTTTTCTTCTAAATATGTACCTTTGTTATCTTTTTCATATAAAAAAAAAACTCTCTCATTTAAGTTTAGAACACGAGTATAAGATGAACACGAAAATAAAATAAATACACAACAAAAACAAATCAACAATATGTTGGCATTTTGTACAAGAATTTTATTAATTTTTTTTTTAATTACTTTACAACAAATTAAACTTACCTTGAAAGATAGCTGCTTGTAAAGAGAAAAATTAAAAATTAATTTAAATTAAATAAATTTTTCCTTTATTTATTGTTAAATTATATTATTTTTTTTTTTTAGCAACAAGTATTTATTATTTACGTGGAACCACAACGTCAACAGAAATGAACCGTATAGAAAAAAAAGCTCTTGCGAACGCGGTTGTCTCTAGTTGTTTACCCAAACAATGGAAATACACGAGAATACTGCACAGTCATCTCTATATACAACAGATATGAATGTTTTTTTTTTTATTTTTTTGTTACTTTATTTTGGTAAATTATTGTCTTAAATACAGAGTTGAATTCACAAAGATATTTAAATGCTTTTGTATTAAAGGTTTATTATTGACTGGCGTTGTTTCTGAAGTGAGGGAACGTTTTAGTTAGTAAACCACAATTTAATTACTTATCCACATTATAATATAAATGGTTTAATCATACATTCGAGTGCATAAATACACATGTATGTAACTTAAATGTTGAAAATATATTTAAATTCGAACCTACGATTTAAAAGAATCAAAATATTTTATTATTATCCAAACATAACCGCGATTTAGAGAACAGAAATTCGGTCGTAGGGACAAACTGTTATCCCCGTGCACATCTCATTTGTATTATTCATTATCAATTTTGATGTTATATTGTATGTTGCATGAAAATCCCCCTTTTTTGTCCCGTTGAGATAAGGTTATTCCAGAGTCTCTAAGGAATTAATTAGTTAATAAGTATGTATACTAGACATATGTATAACTTTTTACAATTTTTGCAAATATGAAAACATAAGAAAGTATGAAGACCTATTATATTTACTAGCAAATTCCAGCGCTCGAAATTCGAGTGCAATTTGTAGGCAGCTTTATTTTTCAACTTAGCCAATTCACAAACCAACACTTTAATGGTTTATTATTATTGTAAATGAAGATAGTAAACTCATTAACAAACACATTAACAAATTTAATAAAACACACGGAACATATGTATAATTTTATGTATGTATTAGTAGCAACTTTAAATGCAATTTACTCAAAATAAAGGAAAAAAATTAAAAATCTGTAAATCTGCAAAACGTCCAAAAGGAAATACCCTTCAAATAATATACGTTTGGTCAAAATCGGAATAAAATGGTAGAACAAAACATCGGTCACAAGAAATCGCCTAGCCTATTAATATTATGGATTTATTATTTTTGTGAAATTGCAAAAAAAATTTCCGAACCAAACGAAATTACTTTTCACAGAACTGCTTAAAAAACGAAGTTTAGTCCACGTTTTTTTCATATAACTAGATATTTATGTATATAACTAATAATCGTCCTAATGTTCCAAAACCCTTTTAAAAAACAAATTTTCTTCAGTAAATATTGCTTTAATATTAAAAAATTTAAAAAAGAAATGGCAAGTTATTCGAAAACTCGCATAGTGAAATAATAATAAGATCTTATAGCCATTATAGCAATTTAGAAATTGAATAAATATTGTTAGTGCAAAAATGTTTTAAAGAAATGCAAAAGGCGTGGAAATAATTTAATTGTAATACTTGAAAACAAGATTTAGCTAACAATACACAATGTGTAAAAAATGTGGACACTCCAATGTTCAAACTACGTACAAACCCAAAGAAAAGTTTGTTATTTGCAGATTTAATAGCCTTGCAAAAGAAATAAAGAGGGGTACTTCCCTTAGCTCCATTAAAAGGGTCTTGGAACATTAGGACGATAAGTTATATAAATATCTAGTTATATGAAGAAAAATATTTTAACAAAATCTGACTTTTTTGAAATCGCGTTTGGTGCGGAACATTTTTGAACCGAAATCACCTAAAAAATTGATATTCATTACCCGTACAAAATTTGCCACCACGCGGTGGTATGCCAAAATTTTCGTAAAAATTAGTTATTTGCTTAATGTATACCCTACACCAATAAGTTTGGCTTAGGCCCATCTTTAATTATACCGATCGACACAGTCCCATTAACTAGTACTCCAAAAATAAATCACGTAGGACCATCTTTAGTAAAATAGTCAGTTAAATCTATGAAAAATTATTGCACACACATTTTTCAAATTTGGTTTAAATATGGTTTAGCGAAAAATAAATGACTTTGCCAAATGTGGGCTTGATCTGTCCATTTTATATATATATATTTTTATATATAAAAATAGCATCCGATATGAGCTTTTTCATTTCTGTGGGCAACAAATTCATAACAGTGCCACTCAAATTTGATTTATACTTACATATTTCATTTTTTCAATTAGTTGGGCCTAAGACCCTTTCTCTAAACACACAGTCTTCTTCTACTCAACGAGCTTTGTCCAACGTTTCCCCAATTTTGTATCGCTTTCAAATAATAGGGAGTTCTCAAAGAAATACATATTTAGGTCTTTGTTTGGTGAAAGTAATTTCTTCAGGTTTGTAAATGGGAAAATGTCAGTATGGGCTTAATCCGTAGAATATGGCAAATTAGGTAGCAATTCATAGCCCCATTCATGGAATTTTTATTAGCCAACAGATCACTTGGTGTCACTTGTGCTTGTGCGACCACAACGAAACTCAGTAAACCATTTCAGGGTATAAATAGTTTCTGCTGATGTATTTTAATTTCCAAAAATACTTGAAATAGACCAACGTTTTATTACAGCGATCGACTCAGAATCCCTTTCTCAGCCGATTTAAGCATGTCTGTCCGTCTGTCTGTCTGTTTGGGTATCCGTTTAAATTTTTTTGTCAAACTACACTTCGTTTTTATATGAATAAATAAATAAATAAAAGCTTCTGTTGGCTATAGTCCGATCGGCATTAAAATTTGTGAAAATCGGTGCATGTTCAGACTTAGTAGCCTACAAATAACTCCTACGCGATCGATTCAAATTGCCCCAAGATCCTGGTTATCATATTAATCATGGTCAAATTTTGTTTGTGTTTTTATTACATCCATTAATCAGTAGTTTATTGTTGGTCATACTACCTACTATAAAACTGCTTCCCGATTTTCACCTAAATCTATCAATAATATTGCATAAATTTGGTTCTTTTATGTTTTAGAGAAAAATAAGTGACTTCACTAAATATGGTCTATTTTTCGACCTAGTCCCCATATAAAAATAGCATCCGATACGAACTCTTTCATATATACAGGGCACAAATTTATAAAAATGTCTTTTAAATTTGGTTTATGCTTATTTCCTATATCCAATTATGAGCTAAACAAAGTTGGACCGAACACTCTTTCTCGAAAATCCTGGTATACGGTATCGTTTAATCGATCTAGACCGACCACAATGTTTGTACTTGTTTACCATTGAAATTGAGTGCCCGTAGTACTATTCATTGGTTTGAGTGATGAGTTTTTGTTCAAAAAATATTGTTTATTTTTAATTCTCGAAATTCATTGTTTTGAATTGCTATCAAGCACAAATTTCATGATAGTGGTTTATTAGCAGATAATTTATCCGCCCTCGTACGAGTACAAGCTTATAAAACGCTCTTTATCAATTTGTTGCGGACGATTTGTGTAATTGAATCTTCACCAACTTCCCGACCAGCTGGAGCTCTGAAACTTTCAGCAATTACGAAAAAAATCAGTATATCTCGCAATTAATCCAAAAGCCTAGAAAACCAAGTCTTAATTATACCCTATACCACTATGTGGTTTGGGTATAATGACTTTGTACTGCTGTTTGTAACTACCAAAAATATTTGACATAGATCATCTTTTATTATACCGATCGACTCAGAATCACTTTCTTTCTGAGTCGATTTAGCGATGTCCGTCCGTTTTTGTGCCCATGTAAACCTTGTCATCAAACTACAGGTCGCAAATACGATGAAATTTGGTAAATAAGCTTTTATCGGCCATAGGATGAACGTTATTGAAATTGGTGAAATTCGGTCCATGTTCAGACCTAGTCCCCATACAAATGACCCCTATGAAATCGACATAAATTGCCATAAGATCCAAATTATCATATAGATCTCAGTCAAATTGGGTTTGCATGTGTTTATTATATCCATTAATTAGTAGTCTAAAAATAATCCCTATTAGAACAATTCTTAGTCATAGGCCCCATATAGAGCTGCTTCCCGATCTTCACTTAAATCTTTCAAAAAAAAAATATTGCACGGATTTTTCTCAAATTTGGTTTACCAAATATGGTTAGGATCGGTCCATTTTTCGACCTAGTCCCCATATAAATATAGCACCCGATATGAACTAGTTTATGCTGAACTAGTTTATGCTTATTTTCTATATCCAATTATTTGGACCGGAGAGATAGGGTCTCTTAACCATGGGATAGGGTATCGTATAGTCGGTCTAGACCGACTATAATTCTTTACTTGTTTTTTAATTATTTATTCTTTTTTTGTTTTCTTTATCCAAAATCTTACCTAATTAACTAAAATTAATTGAACATTTCTTTATGGTATTCAAACATGAAATACTTAGTTTTAATTTAAAAGCCAGCATAATTGTTATATTTGTTCTTGACATAATCATGATATAGACAATTAAAAAGTACTAGTATAGCCCAGCACTCGAAATTTGAGGGCAAATTTTAGGAAATATTATTTCTTCATTCAATTTTTGCCTTCCAATATTTTTTAATTTATATATATAAAAATTTATGAATATTTAAATGAGCCTAAAGGTATGTTAATCAATTTTAGCAATTCACAATTCAACACAGAGCGTCTGATATATAATTTAAACCATTCGCATTAACAGGGTGTAACGAATTATTATAAATATTCTATTTTATTTAATTTAATGTATTTTTAAAACAGATTAAACATAAATTTTATCATTCTCAGCTTCTGCTCTATATGAACTATAACTATGCCAATTTTCACACTGCTCCGTGTCCGCATATTGCTTAAAAAGGGAATTAAATTGCCTACACGTATTATTGCAGGGAAACCAAATATATGCAATTTCATGTTTTTTCCAGTACATTGTGTTAATATATGGATGAAATATTTATCCGTTCCAGAAGATTTTAACAAATCTGGAATCGATTTGTTACAGCATATTTTACATATTTTGATCTTAAGAGCATATTTTTGCATATTTTAGTTTTGAGAGCATATTTTAAAATTTTATTTAAATTTAATTTTTTTTAATGTGAATTTTTTTTACAATGCTTTATGTACATTTTAATTTGAAAGTTTCTTTTGGTTATGTCTGCTGAAAAATGCCTTACACAACACTATTAGTCTTTTGAGGTTAAAGCTGTTTATGTAATAGCGTCATGGCCTTTTTGAGTTTTAAATGTCTGGTACCTCTGTCTAGAACAAATAATATTAAGAAGGGGAAGTACGTATTTAAACAAATTTTATTTTCTCGAGATTGTTTTCTTTTAAGTCCCAAACACAGATATTCGTGTTTGTATATATTTATATAGGTATTTACGGATATTTTTACTTTGTTGGACACTTCGTGAAAACTATTAAAAAATTATTAAGTTCACAATGTTAAATACAAACAATTTTATAAATTTATTAACAAGTTTAACTTTTTTAGAAAATGCCAAAGCCTAAGGCATCTCTGACTTTAAAATTAAGAAATATCATTAACACTATTCCTACCGACATTTGATGTATACCTATTCGTACCACGCGAGGTCAATTCAGTAGTGAAAAAAATGTTTACCTTTTTTTACAAACGAATAAGGAATACACATTTTATGCATTTTCACCACATTTTTTAGAAATCCATGTTATGTATAAAAAAAAATATGTAACGAAATTATAAAAACCGTTTTTACCACATACCTGATAGGAATAGTGTTAAGGCTTATCCTGACTTTAAAACCGGTGGGACACTTCTTTTGTGTACTGTTTGCAACAAATCGTATCAGCAGATAGGGTGCTTTTAATTAGGCAACATATAGAAAGCACAAAAGATTGTCAATTAAAAGAAAGAGTCAAAAAGGAAACTCTCAATTATATTTTGCAGGAGCTTCAATTTCGGGAGAAATTCTGTGCTGCGTTTGTTGCAGAAGATATTCCTCCGTTTATAGTTCGAAATGAAATCTTACTAAAAGTTCTAGAAGAATTCATGGAATTTGAAGTACCATTAGAATCAGCACTTCGTTCTAAATACATATTGTATGTCGAAAATCTGTACAACGACTGTATTGAGAAAGTAATAACTACTGATATTACAGGAAGAAATGTTGCAAACGTAATCATTGGGATCCCTGAAAAATCATTCCACGATTGCTCGACTTTTTGACGTTTCAATAAAAATCCTGGGAGATAGTTTAAATAAAAATTCAATTCTACTATTTGTAACGGATGCTGCTCCCTATGCACATCATTAAAGCTTCCAAGGCTATTGAAGTATTTTATCTTAAAATAACACATACTATACATATAACATGTGAGTATGTGAATGCATAAGATATTTATATGCGAGTGTAAATACTGTAATTTCAAACGTAAAAAAGTATTTTTAAAATCTCATTGTGTAATCGATAATTTAAGAGAAGTACATCCCGATTTAGCACTGCCTCCTGAGCCAATTATAACTCGATGGCTTGAGGCGTTAATTTATTGCTAGCAGATTCCTGCACTCAACATTCGAGTGCAAATTCTAGGAAATTTTATTTTTTCGTTTAATAAAGACCCTAAAGGTATGCTTCACAATTCAACTAATTTTAAATGAAGAAAACAAACTCAACACATTAACATGAACACATTAACAAATTTAATAAACACACACATAGCATTGTATAATTTTATGTATGTGTTAGTAGCTACTTTAAACGATCATAACTCCAAAAAAATATTCCAGAACCTTTCAAATGATAAATTTTTTGTCAAAATCGGGGTAAAACTGTGAAACTTACATCGGTCACAAGAAATCGCCTTGCCTATTAATATTATAGATGCCAAAAATTATGAAAACATTTTAGAAATACTGGATGCTTTAAACAGTGAAGATGCTTTAGCCATTCAAATTGATAAACAAACTTTAAAAAGTTATAAAACAAAGGTTGATTTAATTTTTATTTCATCTAATTATGGATTCACTGTAAAGACTATTAAAAATTTACATCTGGACTTAGCATTCTTGATCACATACAGATAGTTTCAGATACGATTAGAAAAATCAATAACGTCCCATTTTGCGATACTAATTATAGTATTCGGCTTAAAGTTAATCGGTTTTAGATAAAAATAAAGGCTTTGACGTAATTAAAAATATCGGTGAAAATTTAAATGGACCTTCAAAAAATATATCTTTAAAATATAATGTAAGGGGTCGAGCCAGTAAGGCCCATGGCTCGGGCGGCAGACAGATTGGGGTGCCATATATATAAAAAAAAATCACTCCACAAGATATTATGGTATGTAATAAGAAAAAAAAAATGATGTGAGTCCGATCACAGGGGAGATGTATAAACATCTAGTAATTAAATATTTGTTATGGCACTTTTTTAAAATCAAACAGAAAGCGTCATCTATGTATCACTTATAGCAATCAACTGCAGGGGCTCTGCTAATATATAAATATTTATTATTTCAACCGGTTAATTTTTAATTTTTTATTTTTCATTTTTCGTTTTTCATTTTTTATTTAGCATTTTTCATTTTTTATTTTTTAATTTTTCGTTTTTTATTTTTTTTTTTTTTCATTTTTATTTTTCATATTTTATTTCTCATTTTTAATTTTTATTTTTCATTTTTTATTCTTATTTTTCATGTTTTTTTTTTATTTTTTATTTTTCATTTTTAGTTTTTCGTTTTTCATTTTTTCATTTTTATTTTTTATTTTTCATTTTTCATTTTTCATATTTTATTCTTCATTTTTTATTTTTCATTTTTAATTTTTTATTTTTAATTTTTTATTTTTCATTTTTCATTGTTTATTTTCATTTTTAATTTTTCATTTTTCATTTTTGGGCAATTCCATAAAAATGTCAACTTTTATGAAAAAAAAATATTTTTTCATTCATATGAAGTAAGTTTAAAAATATATTAAAATATGTTCCAAGTTACATAATGTAATTCGTTATAATAATAAAATAAATATAAAATTTATTTGTTTACTCAATTTTCTTTTAATACATTCCGTCACAGTCATTACAGGCCAGTTGCTCTAAATGATAAATTTATATTGCTTATATATCATATGTAAAATATGCATTAGTTTAAAATCTGACTTGCTTCTTAATTTACAAAAGTTCCCAGGTTTTAATACCAGGACAGAGTCGTGGTAGCAAAAATGTCATTCCGTCACACAATGAGAAATTACTCAAAAATAAAAGAATAAAATAATGTAAAAATTGTTTCTGAGTTTTTTTTAAATCTCTTAATCATTAACAATCATTTTCAAACTGAAGAATGAATTTTCAATTCAAAATAGCTTTATTGAATAGCCTTAACTTCAATTCTACAACTCAAAATGTCATTCCGTCACATATGGAATTGCCCTTTTCATTTTTTATTTTTCATTTTTCATTGTTTATTTTTAATTTTTCATTTTTTCTTTTTTTATTTTTTATTTTTCATTTTTCATTTTTTATTTTTCATTTTCTATTATTCACTTTTAATTTTCGTTTTTCATTTTTCATTTAAATTTTTCTTTTTTATTTTTCATTTTTCAATTTTTATTTTTAATTTTTCGTTTTTAATTTTTTATTTTTCATTTTTCATTTTTTTTTAATGTTTTATTATTAATTTTTAATTTTTCCTTTTTCATTTTTATTTTTAATTTTTTATTTTTAATTTTTCGTTTTTCATTTTCAAACAGGTTATTACATATCATAATTTTTTCACCAATACAATCATAAGTCACACCGACTTTGTCTTACGGCTCACATGTTACGCTGTTTTTGTGATTGCATTGTGAAATAGAAATTTATCCCCCTGAGCGTATAGATGTTTACACATCAAAAATCAATGTGAGTCCGATCACAGGGGAGATGTGTAAACACGTAGTAATTAAAAATAATTAATTAATTACTTAATACTAATTAAATAATTAATTAATAATAATGAAATAATTAAAAATCTTTAATTGCTAGATGTTTAATTAATTAATTAATAATAATGAAATAATTAAAAATCTTTAATTACTAGAAGTTTGCACATCTCCCCTGTGATCAGACTCACATTTATTTTTATACCCTATACCACTATGTGGTTTGGGTATAATGACTTTGTGCTGCTGTTTGTAACAACCAAAAATATTTGACCTACACCCATCTTCAATTATACCGATCGAATCAGAATCACTATCTGATTCGATTTAACTATGTCCGTCCGTCCGTCTGTGTGTCCATGTAAAGCTTGTCCATGTAAAGCTTGTAAAGCTTGTAATCAAATTTGTTATTTAATCTTTTATCGGCCATGGGATGAACGCTATTGCAATTGGTGAGAATCGGTCCATGTTCAGACCTAGCCCCCATACAAATGACCCCTATGAAATCTATATAAATTGCCATAAGATCCAAATTATCATATAAATCTTAGTCAAATTGGGTTTGTATGTGTTTATTACATCCATTAATCAGTAGTCCAAAAATGATCCCCATTGGACAACTCTTAGTCATAGGCCCCATATAGAGCTGCTTCCCGATCTTCACTTAAATCTATCAAAAAACAAAAATATTGCACTGATTCTTCTCAAATTTTGTTTGTATATATTTTTGCAAAATACAAGAGACTTTACCAAACATGGTCAGGATCGGTCCATTTTTGGGCCTAGTCCCCTTATAGATATAGCATCCGATATGAACTTTTTCATATCTGCAGCCGAAAAAATTAATAAAAATCCCACTCAAATTTGGTTTATGCTTATTTTCTATATCCAGTTAGTTGGGCCTGAGAGATAGGGTTTCTAAACGCATAGTATAGGGTATCGTATAGTCGGTCTAGACCGACTATAATTTTCTTACTTGTTATTATTTAAACTGGTTTTTATGGTATTTAGAGCTAAAGTAATTTAGTAATAGCATTATACGAAAGAATATCGCACCTGTGCCTCTAAAGTGAGTCAACTCAAAATTTTTCAATTTTCACTTTTTGCAAGAAAACGATACACAGTGGTCATATCTATCCACTGTAACAATCTTACATCGATTTTTCTAGTCTTTCGCAAAAAAAAAATACAGTTGTAACCCTCTTTGTGTTATAAGAGTAGCTTCTTTAGAATCGACTAAAAAGACATATTTTGAGTTCCACCCAAAAAACTTGTTATTTTTGATGATCACTGAAAAAATCGCAAAGAAAACAACTGTTTTTAAATTTTATAGTAAATATTTAAAAAACCGTTTTTTGCCCCTACTGAAAATTTGTAAATTTTGAGTGAGTTGACTCACTTTAGGGCGATATAATATAAAGATATTGCAAGATGCATAACGGTTTTAGTTCAAGAATGAAATGAGTTGCATTTTCTGGAATATTTATTTTTTTAATAAGTTTATTTTTAGTGTATTTCATAAAAACAAACAACAAGCTCTCAAAATTGAAGTTTCAGTATTTACAATTTATGTTATTTTTGACATTGCACGTTAACACGAATATATTTCGCAAAATTAATGGAACTATTCCAATTGCAATTTTATAAAATTCAATATATTTATAATTTCTCTCTTTTTTTTCATAGATAAAAAAAATCTGCCAACATGTTGGTTATGTTGTTATGATATGTTGGTTAGTTTCCTTATTCCTTATTTTGGTTTAAAGAAATTTTACATATTAAATTTTATAAATGTATGTATTAAAGAGGTTGAAATTCGATTGTTCCCCCTTAAGGAAATATTTTGACATAATGATTAAAAAAATTAATAAAAAAAGGAAAAACAAATTTTTATGTTGATAAAAATTTAAAACGTTACAAAAAATGTTTCAAAAGAAGAATTACCGATCAAATACTTGAAAGATTAAAATTTTCTTCCGTTGGAAGTTCTGTGACAGAAATGTAAGTCGCCGATGCACTTTAAAACGACAACACGATTGCGATGTAACTGATTTTGCAACAAAGGAAAAAGTCATTTGAAAGAATAGTTTTTTTTATTGATATTAAATTAAAGATAAACGAAAGGCTTCATGCAGCATATTTGTTGCTGAGTGGAGTACCGAATGCGTGTATCACTGCGCATTTCAGATAAGATTTGGGTCGGAGCTAGTTAGTCGCCGAAAATGTAATCCGTATTGATATGATAATTGGGGCGCCTGGAATAGTGGTCGGACTTGACGAGTCCAAATTCAAGGACATCGAGTGGACGCGTTTGGATGTTTCGTGGTATCGAAAGAACAGCTGAAAGTCGCTAGGAGGGACGCTCAATCTTTACACAAAATAATAATGAGACGTGTTATGGAGGACTATGAAGGCATCAATGTCATCGATTTTTATTATCATGAAGTGGTAAATCACTCTGTCGGATTAGTCAGAGGCGATGGAGAAAACACAAACACAATTGAAGGTAGTTGGTTAGGTGGCGTCGTATCAATAGTGCTAACTTGTGGGATGCTTTTTTGAAAAGTTTTTCTTAAATTATTTTATTTTTGTTTTGGTTCATTTATAATTTTTTAAGTATATGTTATTTTTTTATCAGATTAAGTATCTCGATTGCTTGATCATAAAAGCCGTATTTATTGATCAAAACATATCCTTAATTGGGGAGGGAGAACAACTGAAAAGGTTTCATTAAAATTGTATATATTAAAATAAACACAAAATTGGGAGTTTAGTATAAAAACTAAATTTTGTAATAATTCTTAGTTTAGGTTAAACAAAATAAAAAATATGGTGCGCGATTTAGACCCTGGCGTAGGATGCCACAAATGCTCGGGCCGGCACTTGAAAAAAGTTTTTCAATGTAAAAAAATATTTAAGCTTTTAATAGACAAAGATTTTTATTAGAAAACTTAAGCCAATACATTGTAATTTACTGCAACAACAACATCAATAAAAAAATGTTCAATAAAAATTAAATTAAATAAAGAAAAATATTGTTAGCCTTGGATTTTTTGTTTATTATTTAAAACTTATGTTTAAGTTTACTAGCAGAGCCCAGTCTTCGAAATTCGAAAGCAAATTCTAGGAAATTTTAATTTTTCCATTTGATAAATAAGTTTATAAGAGACTGAAGGTATGCTAATCATTTTTAGCCAATTCATAATTCAACACAGGGCTTTTGATATTTATAATAAACACACACACAGCATGTGTTAGTAGCAACTTTAAATGAGCATTAATCCACCAAAATTTTTCATACGGTGCAAATCTGTAAATCTGATGGACAGCTAAAAGAAATACCTTTCAAATGAGGTATGTTTGGTTAAAATCGGTTATTAACTACAGTTTTTATATCGGCCTGGCCTATTAATATTATAGATGTGCAGCTTTCGTAAAATTATATTTTGTTATTTTTATTTTTTGTTTTTTTTTTTTTTCTTTTTTAAGTAAAAATTTCATTTTATGAATTAAAATATGATAATGAATTAAAATATAAATATGATTTATTTTTAAAAGCATAATTTTAGGTTTTTAGAGCATATTTTCCGTTTTTAAGAGCGTTTTTTTCAGCGCGTAACATGTGCTTTTAGAGCATTTTTTTGGTTTTCCTGATGATGTATCAGCTATTAATTTGTTGAATTTATTTACCGACACTCAAATTATGAAATTAGTTGGTTTATGGGTTAATTGATTGCAATGTTAACAAAAATATTTTTAAAAGCTTTCCAATGCTGTATATTTTATAGTTTCGATGTAATTTATGTTTTAGGTGGCTTAATAATAACTTTACTGGGAGCTTATCTCTGCATTCGATATTGAGTAAAATCAATCGAAATTATTAAGTGAAGACGGAGAAACGTCAGACTTCGTTTACCCTTTAATCTCAACCAGGGCCCATAATTCTTTAACCGTGACAGGGTAAAATAATTCTTAGTAGTTTATTTTGGAAAAGAAAAAATATAATTTCGATTGAAAAATTTCAATAACGAATGCAACCCTTACATCCATGCACAAAAGTCGCCATCAAAAAATAATAAAAACACGCAGTTACTAATATTTGCATGACCGTAACCGTATTGAAAATGTTGAAATTCACTGATTGAACTTAGCAAATTTTTGAAATGTAACAATTCTTTTCAAGGTCTTTCGTGTATAAAATAATATATAAACTTCAAAAAATGTTATCGCCATATGTAGGTAAAATATATGTATATACATACATACATATATGTATGTATAAGTATTTATTTTCTCATTAATACATTAACATTTGTATTATGTAGTTGCTTTCCACTTTTTCTTTTTTTTTCGTATTCATAATTAATAAGAAAGTAATACTTACTAAATATCGGTAGCATTTTTCAAAAACAAATTTAATTTAGTTTAATATTTCTTTCTATTCACCAAATTCGATGTCTATCTTAACGATGTCTATACACAACTGTAGCTTTAACCAAAAAATAAAATATATATTTTTCTTTATCATCACTTTTACTCTTCCTGTGAAGAGAAACAATAGTCAAAAGAATGAATAGACAGGGTTTAAAAATCAAAAATTTAACATGGTAACCTCTTCCACATTCCTTGTTTTCGAGCTCTTTCTTTAATATGATGTTGTACTAAAAATAGCATCCTTTTAATTTTGGAAAACTTTTCTCTTACAAATTCGGTATGTGTATTATGTGTCATGAGCAACAAGTTTTCAAGGCCACCACCTACGCCCATTCATATGTACAACAATCATTTATACTTTTCGCAGCCCAGTTGCACTTCATTCAATTTCATTACATTTTTCTTGTGCTCGAGTATTTTCGTATTAAAGCTTATTCCGGTGGTTGGTCACATACACACATACACACATACACACACACACACACACACACACACACACACACACACACACACACACACCCGCACACTTTATGTCTGCAATGAGAATGAAAAAGTATCAGATAACAAGTGGTTTTTAGGTGCTAAATTGTTAGTATCCACAATAGCAGTATAGATTTCATTGCACTTGTGTATGAATTTCATAACGATAGACACAATTCATTCATAAATTTTATGCAAAAAACATGTAATTCTCTATGAAGTGATTTTACAAGGAAATCCACCAATATGTTATAGAATAATACATACACTTTCTAGAGAAAGTATCCGTACACCTAAAATCTAAACTACCATCGTACGAAAAAAATACGAAAAAATTAACTAAGCTAAATTATTTTTGTTTTCTAATAAATTATTAAGCTATTTTTTAGTTTTTTTAAATTTGTTTAAGGTTTACTGCCTTTAACAAATTTTATACAGGTAAAAAACTTTAAAAAATCATGTGAGTCCGATCGCAGGGGTGATGTGTGAACATCTAGTAATTAAAGATTTTTTATAGCACTTTCTTTCAAACAGAAAGCGTATCACTTATAGCAATCAACTGCAGGGGCTCTGTTAATATAAAAATATTTATTATTATTTATTATTTTAACCGGTTAATTTTAAATTTTTCGTTTTTTCTTTTTTATTTTTAATTTTTCGTTTTTCATTTTTCGTTTTTCATTTTTCGTTTTTCATTTTTCATTTTTTTTTTTAATTTTTCATATTTTATTTTGAATTTTTCATTTTTTAATTTTAATTTTTCGTTTTTTATTTTTCATTTTTTATTTTTCATTTTTTTCTTCATTTTTCATTTTCCAATTTTTATTTTTCTTTTTTCATTTTTAATTTTTATTTTTTATTTTTCAATTTTCATTTTTTATTTTTCATTTTTTATATTTAATTTTTTATTTTTCATTTTTTATTTTTCATTATTAATTTTTAGTTTTAGTTTTTCATTTTTCATTTCTTATTTTTCATGTTTAATTTTTTATTTCTCATTTTTTAGCTTTAATTTTTTATTATTCATTTTTTATTTTTCATTTTTACTTTTTTTTTTATTTTTAATTTTTTATTTTTAATTTTTAATTTTTTATTTTTCATTTTTATTCTTAATTTTTTATTTTTAATTTTAAATTTTTTTTTTATATTTCGTTTTTCATTTTTCGTTTTTCGTTTTTCATTTTTCATTTTTTATTTTTAATTTTTTATTTTTCATTTTTCGTGTTTCATTTTTCATTTTTAGTTTTTTATTTTTAATTTTTTATTTTTCATTTTTTATTTTTCATTTTTTATTTTTAATTTTTTTATTTTTCATTTTTCATTTTTAGTTTTTTATTTTTTATTTTTCATTATTTATTTTTAATTTTTTATTTTTTATTCTTCATTTTTTTATTTTTCATTTTTAATTTTTCGTTTTTCATTTTTTATTTTTCATACTTCATTTTTTATTTTTCATTTTTAATTTTTCGTTTTTCATTTTTAATTTTTCATATTTTTTTTAATTTTTCATCTTTCATTTTTTTTTTCATTTTTTATTTTTCATTCTTAATTTTCAAACAGGTTATCATAATATCATAATTTTTTCACCAATACAATCACATTTTGTCTTACGACTCACATGTTACGCTCACATCTTACGCTTACATGTTACGCTGTTTTTGAAATTTACTCCCCTGCGCGTATAGATGTTTATACATCAAAAATTAATTAGAAAAGGTATTCATTCGTACACTTAAAATATTAATACAAAACAATATTACATTAAATATCATTATAAAGGGTGATTTTTTAAGAGCTATATGAAAGTTTTCCAAAAAAAATCACATAAAATTCAGAAAAATGCATGAAATCTTTATTTGAATCTATAGTACGGTCCATATAATTTAATGTTTGAAGATTATTTCATGCAAATGTTGACCGTAACTGTGCCTCAAATGGTCCATCCGCTTAGTCCAATTTTGGCATACTCTTTCCAACATTTCGGCCGGTATCTCACGAATAAATGCTTCAATGTTGTCTTCCAATGCGTCAATTGAAGCGGGATTGTCTGTATAGACATGAGCTTTAACATAGCCCCACAAAAAATAGTCTAAAGGCGTTAAATCGCACGATCTAGGCGGCCAATTGACCGGTCCCGAACGTGAAATAAAATGTTCACCGAACTCGCCTCTCAATAAGTCCATTGTTGCGCGTGCTGTGTGGCATGTGGCGCCGTCTTGTTGAATCCACATGTCATGCAAGTCAAGCTATTGCATTTTGGGCAAAAAAAAGTTGGATATCATCTCTCGGTAGCGCTCACCATTCACAGTTACGTTACGATTCGCATCATCTTTAAAGAAGTACGGTCCAATGATGCCACCAGCCCATAAACCGCACCAAACTGTGACTTTTTCTGGATGCATTGGTAGCTCTTCCAATGCTTCTGGCTGATATTCAGTCCAAAATCGACAATTCTGCTTATTTACGTACCCATTGAGCCAAAAATGAGCTTCGTCGCTGAACACAATTTTTCGGTAAAAAACTGGATCTTCGGCCAACTTTCCAAGAGCCCATTCACCAAAAAGTCTACGTTGCGATAGATCGTTCGGCTTCAATTCTTGCACCAGCTGTATTTTGAAAGGCTTCACACCTAAATCCTTCCTTGTTGAGTAAAAGAGGCCCAATTGCTGCCAACGGCGACGAATCGATAATTGATGGTCATCATTAACACTGGCCGATACAGCTGCAATATTTTCTTCAGTTCGCACTCTACGTAAGCGTGTTGGTGGTTTAATGTCCAACAATGTAAATTTGGTGCGAAATTTAGTCACAATAGCCCGAATAGCCGCTTCAGTGGGTCGATTAAACTGACCATAAAATGGAAGAAGAGCGCGATGAACTTTCTTAACAGAGCACGCATTTTGATAATAAAAATCAATAACTTGCAAGCGTTGTTCGTTTGTAAGACGATTCATGGTTAAATTATAGACCAAACTGAAGATGTTTGACAATGAAACAAAATACGAAATGTGCGTCAGCTGTTTAAACCAGTGTTGCCAAAAAGATAATAGCTAAAATATCACCCTTTATATTGCTTAAGTTAGTTGTAGGATATCCTTTGCGCTTTTGGAGCCCATTTGCTATCGACTTAACAACCATACTTACTTATTTTATCACACCACTTATCCAAAGTAATGCTTTTTAACATTTCCTTTGAGCTATTTTATGCTGACGGATTCTGCGATCCACTAAATCTCACAAAAATCTTCTCCAAGATCTAGTTGTTGTGAACTTTGTTTTAAATTTTGTTTTAAGATATTTAAGTATTCAATTTGATCCATTACAAAGTTAATACACACGAGTTAAACAAAAACCATTAGTAAAAGATTTTCTTTAATGACTGCAGTTCCACTTTTTTGCCAAACTAACTTCTTTCATTCAATGCCGAAAATGCAAAACTTGCTTTCATCTGAAAATTAAACACGCTCCCAAAATTCTGAAACTCTATACTCATTTGCAAACTCGTTTGACCAAACGTATATTATTTGAAAGGAATTTTTTTTAGCTGTTCACCAGATTTACAGATTTGAAAATTTTTTCCTTTATTTTCAGTAAATTGCGTTTAAAGTTGGTACTAACACATACATAAAATTATACATACTAGCAGATTCTAGCGCTCGAAATTCGAATGCAATTTCTAGGCAGCATTATTTTTCAACTTAGCCAATTCACAAACCAACACTTTTATGGTTTATTATTATTAAAACACATTAACAAATTTAATAAAACACACATAGCATATGTATAATTTTATGTATGTATTAGTAGCAACTTTAAATGCAATTTACTCAAAACAAAGGAAAAAAATCTGTAAATCTGCAAAACGGCTCTTTCAAATAATATACGTTTGGTCAAAATCGGGATAAAACGGTAGAACAACACATCGGCCACAAGAAATCGTCTAGCCTATTAATATTATAGATGCTATGTGTGTGTTTATTAAATTTTTAATGTGTTTGTTAATGAGTTTGTTATCTTCATTCACAATAATAAAGCAAAAAAGTGTTGGTTTGTGAATTGGCTAAGTTGAAAAATAAGTTTGCCTTGAAATTGCACTCGAATTTCGAGCGCTGGAATCTGCTGTGTTTGTGTCTGTTACTTTGTGCTGCTGTTTGTAACAACCAAAAATATTTGACCTAGACCCATCTTTAATTATATCGATCGAATCAGAATCACTTTTTGAGTTGATTTAACAATGTCCGTCCGTCCGTCCGTCCGTCTGTGTGTCCATGTAAACCTTGTAATCAAACTGCAGGTCGCAAATATGAATATATTTTGATGAAATTTGGTATATGAGCTTTCATCGGCCATGGGATGAACGCTATTGAAATTGGTGAAAATCGGTCCATGTCCAGACATAGCCCACATACAAATGGTCCCTATAAAATCGACATAAATTGACATAAGATTCAAATTGTCGTATAGATCTTAGTCAAATTGGGTTTGTATGTGTTTATTACCTCCATTAATGAATAGTCCAAAAACGATCCCTATGGGACAACTCTTAGTCATAGGCTCCATATAGAGCTGCTTCCCGATCTTCACTTAAATCTATCAAAAAAACAAAAATATTGCACTGATTCATCTCAAATTTTGTTTGTATATATTTTCGCAAAATACAAGAGACTTTACCAACCATGGTCAGGATCGGTCCATTTTTGGACCTAGTCCCCATATATACATAGCATCCGCTATGAACTTTTTCTTATCTGCAGCCAAAAAAATTAATAAAAATGCCACTCAAAATTGG
Organism: Cordilura impudica; assembly: GCA_963682025.1. Classification (NCBI taxonomy): domain Eukaryota; kingdom Metazoa; phylum Arthropoda; class Insecta; order Diptera; family Scathophagidae; genus Cordilura; species Cordilura impudica. Next base: position 77,117,610 of record OY821519.1, on the reverse strand, counting down.
TTTATGCTTATTTTCTGTATCCAATTAGTTGGGCCTAAGAGATAGGGTCTCTAAACGCATGGTATAGGGTATCGTATAGTCGGTCTAGATCGACTATAATTTTCTTACTTGTTTTATGTATGTGTTAGTTGCAACTTTAAATGCAATTTACTCAAAATAGAGGAAAAAATTTAAAAATCTGTAAATCTGCAAAACGGCTAAAAAAAAATACCTTTCAAATAATATGCGTTTGGTCAAAATCGGAATAAGCGGTAGAACAAAACATCGGTCCCAAGAAATCGCCTAGCCTATTAATATTGTAGATACTTAGCAACAAACAATTAAGAAGGTAATATTAAGTCAAGGTCGACATTATTCTACATTAACTACAAAAATATTTATAAAACATACAAAAGTTATTAAATTAACATGATAATTGAATAAAAATATTAATTAATTTATACATATATTTATGAGTAGTATTAATACACAAAATTACACTTCGAAAACACTCAATAAAAAAAGCCGACTGCGATTATTTTTAACAGTGGATATGCAATGTTAAGGTCATATCACACGATGTGTTTTTACATATGTACTGTCACTTTTTTATCCATTTGTAATTCCGTATGTCTGCCAAAATTATCGTCTTTCGTACAATTCACAATTTTTGCTATCACACATGCAAACAACAGCTGATATTATTTGTGAATTTACAAAAATTTATTGGGTAAAATAAAGTTATATATTTTATATATTTTTTAATTGTTAATTAATATTAAACAATTTATTTTTCTTTCAATAGTAATCTTTATAATTTACTCTGTTTTTCTTTTGAAACAATGTTTCAATATGTATCACACGATGTGTACAACTTTTGTTGTGGAAAAATTTGACAGTACATATGTAAAAAACACATCGTGTGATAGTACCTTTAATATTTTTCAACATGTCAAGTGTATATAAACCCAGATTTGAGAAATAATCATTAGTTTTCCAAAGAAAGAGGTAATGTGGACCATTACCCGCATATTCCACAACACCCGAAGTTCTCTAATGTGTCCCATTAAACGAAAATTAGGTATAAATGGAATTAATTTTAATACGAAAGGTAATACATACACAGATGCAGTAATTTGCATTGGTGGGGTCCGAATTATCGAGTTTATATTGTATCTATGTTTCTGTATTACATTAAAAATCTATTAATTTAAATTAAATGTATTTCTAACGTCCAAATCCTTCAGAACTGAGGACTTCATTCTACATATCTTTGAGTAGTGATGTAAGTTTGCAATGTATGAATTATATATCTATGGATTCCTTACTGTCTTAAGGTGCTATTACATGATGTGTTTTTTACATATGTACTGTCAAATTTTCCCACAACAAATGTTGTACACATCGTGTGATACATATGAAACATTGTTTATGTACAATACATGAGGAAAGTCACAAGTACATTTTTCAATTAGAACAGGTTATATTTTTGCATGACAAACAAATGAAAATACAACACTGCTTGTGGCGAAAGAAAAACAGAGTAAATTTTAAAGTTTAATATTGAAAGAAAAATAAATTGTTTAGTGTTAATTAACAATTAAAAAATATATAACCTTTTTTTTAACAAAAAATTTTTGTAAATTCACAAATTAAATCAGCTGTTGTTTACATTTAGAGGTTATGTCATACGGAAATACATACGCACGTGTGATAGCAAAAATTATGAATCGTATGTAAAAGACAATTTTGACAGACATGAAGAATTTCATATGGATAAGAAAAGTGACAGTACATATGTAAAAAACACTTCGTGTAATAGCACCTTTACTGAATAAATTCATTGAATTAATTTTGAAACGCATATCCGATGCCTGTCAAATATTATTGTGAATGAGCAAATTACAAAAATTCCACAAACAACAGCTGGTTTTGTAATTTTTGCCAATCGTAAAACATACAATACAACGTGCGAAGTAAACAATTAAATGCACATTTCTTGCAAGTTTTACACTGTAAAGTAAATTTAACCAAAAGGCAAAATTACATAAAAACAAAATGTTATCTACATTAGTTATAACGCCTCTCAAGTGTATCATAATCATAGGTAATTATATTATTTATAATCTTCCATTCAACAAACTCAAATCACAAAACACTTTCATATTTAGATGAATTAAGTGAAGATAAAATTTCCCAAAAATGTATACGACAATTGCTGAAAGAACAAGGCGAAGATGAGTCAACCATTAAAATTTTACCGCTCAATCAATTAAATAATGAAGCTACATTAGAAAAATTCCTAAACGAATGTAATGAAAAATTATTGGACAAAGAAGATGCTGGTGTTAGAAAATGGAATATTTTATTACCAAATTTCTCCGATTTTTTGGCATATCAAAAACCAGCTGCCATCATACAGTTCCTTAAGCAATTGAAAAAATCTGAAACAGTTAAACGAACCTTCTTATGGATTTCTCCACAACATCTTCAGCATGATCATGCTGAATATTTAATATCTGCATGTGAATATATGGCTGATCTGGTGCTACACATCTATTCCAAAACCGAACTTTCACTATTGACACGTAAAGCAGGTGGTGGTATCACTCACAAGCATTATACATATAAAAAAACCAAAACGGAATTTTTAGTGGAGTTGAGAAAAGAAAATGCAAATTCAGAGGCTGATAGAGATAATGGTGCAAATCACAAGACCGAACAATTGGGTACATTTAAAATTGAATTGGATGAGGAGGAGATGATCGCTAGAAATGCTATGAAAATGCCGTATGAAAAGTAAGCAGTTAACTATTTCTTTAAATATTTTTGTTTTTTAATTAAGAGTCTTAAATGAAAAACGAGGAATAAGAAAATTTAATTTTAAATTCGTTTAATTTGAATGAAACTTCTTAATACTAAACGATAAATCTCATTTATATATATATATTAATAATTCCTTCAACACAGCTCTAATTGTTCCTACATATTTTTTTCAGAGCCTTAGAAGCAACTGAAAGTAATATTATTTATACCCCTGATGCTGCCGATGATTTTGATGATGAAGATCCAGATGAAGACTTAAATATTTGAAAATACAAAGTTGAACTTTAGTTTCACAATGTTAAAGATATCCTTTGAACTTAGTAGAATGAGTAGATTTTGTAATAAAAATTATTAATTTTTATACAAATATAAGAGCTAAAATAATTTTGAAAAAAATATATAATTCAACTCAGGAATTTCCTTGAAATTTAAAAAAAAAACGGATCACTGTGTTTTTATAAAATATTGTAAGTGTATGATTTATTTATTAGAAAATAATCCTAATACAATATATCCCAAGTTGTTGTAATTATTTATAGCAGAATTCCTGTTTTTCTTCCACATTGCAAATTGAATCACATACATAAATATGTATATTGAAAGCCCCATTTAAGAAAAGTTAACAAAACATTTAAATTAATTGACTTTATTAAATTAACAAATGCCTATAATTAATATCTATTCGTCCTTGGAAGCCGCAACAAAGTTACCATAATCTCTTCTTATATTAAGAGGTGGACGTGTGGGGATATTGGCGTCGTCTTGTCGACTATCTCGTTGTCCGTAATTATAAGGATTCCTATCTCCTCTACGACCGCCATAATCAACTCTTCCACCACCACGACTTCCTCTTACTCTATAATTGCGATTATATTGTCCTTTGTCACCACTACGATTATCACGCCAATTTCCTCGCTGACGATTACCTCCATGGTTATGATAATTTCGTCCGCCACCATCGTTGCGCCTACCATTATCTCCTCCCCCACCACCAGAAGTCCAATTATCAACTATAGGTGGATCACCTAATGGTTTAGCAAAGTACTCTGCAAATTCTGTATCGCTATCGGTGTAACGAAAGCCGAACTCCTGTTCACATTCTTCTAAAAACTCTATATCCTTGTCGGTTAAACGATTTATTTTTCGATTGGGATCCACCATTTTTTTAGTAACTGTAGCAAAAATTCAATATTTATGCATAAACAGACTTTCTAGCAATAATAAAAATACATATGGTGAAAATATTTTGTTTAATATGATTGACAATACGATGTTTTATTGCATTCACAATAGAGATTTTAACCAACAAATGTTACACACCTCTAAAACGGTCAATTAACAATATAACACTTCGTATTATTGACTCAATAATTTGACCGCAATTACAATTATGTTCTTGAAAAGAGACAGACTTTTATGGTTCAACGTGTTTAGGATATCTGTGGAAAAAGTTGAAGTGGTATATTTTCATGTTTATCAACTATTAACATTCTTCAACAGTTACAAAAGACCTAACGTCGGTTTTTTGTGAATGAAAAATTAAAACAAACGTTAAATAAGTCGCTGAAAGTATGAATATAAAAACTACAAAAAGAAAAAAAAATTTGTATGCAATAGAAAGTATGCAAAAAATAAGTTTCTTTAAGCGCCCCGGTAGGTGAGTAGGTAGCGTGATTGCCTATCATGCGGGGGTCGTGGGTTCGATTCCCACCAGAGGCTTTGGTCTGTCGCTGCAAAAACCAGCCAAATTGTCTTTGTCACCCGGCTTATCCATGGACCCAAATTAGAATACAAATTTACTTTGTATTGTAATTAATATAAATAAATAAAAAAGTTTCTTATGCTACATGGAACATCGGCATATTCCACTTAACGTTCCATCGTCTGTAGCAATTCATGTTTCAATTTAAGTTCCTCATATATCAAATTATTTTGATATTTTATGTTACCAAACTCAATGTTCCATCGTCTGTATCGATTTTTACTGTTTTTGCTCTCTTATTTCATTGAGAGCAGTCGTGCTGTAATATTGTTTTGTATATCGGAGTAAAGAAAATAAAAGAGAGACGAAAATTTAACATAATGAAAATTTTAAGAATTTTATAGATAATAATGAATAGTGATAATGAAAATTTGAGGAATTTTATAAATTAATAAAAAAATTTATAAATTATATATTTTCAAAATTTGTAAAAACAATTAGTTATTTATAGTTCGGTTCGAGATCATGTATACATTTTCTAATACTAGAAAAGATAATACTTTATGCAATGTAAGAGAAATTTGGAAAAAATTGAAGACAGCGCTAGATGGAGTAGCTACTTTCGAACAAAGCGACTTGTTCATCGTCAGCATCCTTCTGCCTATTACTTCAACTCATGCTTAATCAACTATTTAACTCAACATTTGAAAGAAAAGAACATGAGAAATGTTTTTCTTTTTATATACGAGAGTTTGTATGAACAAGCTGAGCTTTTCCAATTTATAGCTTTCTCTACATTAACATCGCTTTGATCAATTACAAATCTCGTAATGTGAAAAAAGCTCTTTTTGTTTTGCCAAACGTCCCATAGATGGGAACTGTAATGACATGTGAAATCTTAACAGATTTATCACAATTGCATTGGACCGTATGTTTTGTATGTTAGTTTTTATGTATTGTCGATCTTGTGTTGTAATAATAATTAGTTATTTATAGTTCGGTTCGAGATCATGTATACATTTTCTAATACTAGAAAAGATAATACTTTATGCAATGTAAGAGAAATTTGGAAAAAATTGAAGACAGCGCTAGATGGAGTAGCTACTTTCGAACAAAGCGACTTGTTCATCGTCAGCATCCTTCTGCCTATTACTTCAACTCATGCTTAATCAACTATTTAACTCAACATTTGAAAGAAAAGAACATGAGAAATGTTTTTCTTTTTATATACGAGAGTTTGTATGAACAAGCTGAGCTTTTCCAATTTATAGCTTTCTCTACATTAACATCGCTTTGATCAATTACAAATCTCGTAATGTGAAAAAAGCTCTTTTTGTTTTGCCAAACGTCCCATAGATGGGAACTGTAATGACATGTGAAATCTTAACAGATTTATCACAATTGCATTGGACCGTATGTTTTGTATGTTAGTTTTTATGTATTGTCGATCTTGTGTTGTAATAATAATTAGTTATTTATAGTTCGGTTCGAGATCATGTATACATTTTCTAATACTAGAAAAGATAATACTTTATGCAATGTAAGAGAAATTTGGAAAAAATTGAAGACAGCGCTAGATGGAGTAGCTACTTTCGAACAAAGCGACTTGTTCATCGTCAGCATCCTTCTGCCTATTACTTCAACTCATGCTTAATCAACTATTTAACTCAACATTTGAAAGAAAAGAACATGAGAAATGTTTTTCTTTTTATATACGAGAGTTTGTATGAACAAGCTGAGCTTTTCCAATTTATAGCTTTCTCTACATTAACATCGCTTTGATCAATTACAAATCTCGTAATGTGAAAAAAGCTCTTTTTGTTTTGCCAAACGTCCCATAGATGGGAACTGTAATGACATGTGAAATCTTAACAGATTTATCACAATTGCATTGGACCGTATGTTTTGTATGTTAGTTTTTATGTATTGTCGATCTTGTGTTGTAATAATAATTAGTTATTTATAGTTCGGTTCGAGATCATGTATACATTTTCTAATACTAGAAAAGATAATACTTTATGCAATGTAAGAGAAATTTGGAAAAAATTGAAGACAGCGCTAGATGGAGTAGCTACTTTCGAACAAAGCGACTTGTTCATCGTCAGCATCCTTCTGCCTATTACTTCAACTCATGCTTAATCAACTATTTAACTCAACATTTGAAAGAAAAGAACATGAGAAATGTTTTTCTTTTTATATACGAGAGTTTGTATGAACAAGCTGAGCTTTTCCAATTTATAGCTTTCTCTACATTAACATCGCTTTGATCAATTACAAATCTCGTAATGTGAAAAAAGCTCTTTTTGTTTTGCCAAACGTCCCATAGATGGGAACTGTAATGACATGTGAAATCTTAACAGATTTATCACAATTGCATTGGACCGTATGTTTTGTATGTTAGTTTTTATGTATTGTCGATCTTGTGTTGTAATAATAATTAGTTATTTATAGTTCGGTTCGAGATCATGTATACATTTTCTAATACTAGAAAAGATAATACTTTATGCAATGTAAGAGAAATTTGGAAAAAATTGAAGACAGCGCTAGATGGAGTAGCTACTTTCGAACAAAGCGACTTGTTCATCGTCAGCATCCTTCTGCCTATTACTTCAACTCATGCTTAATCAACTATTTAACTCAACATTTGAAAGAAAAGAACATGAGAAATGTTTTTCTTTTTATATACGAGAGTTTGTATGAACAAGCTGAGCTTTTCCAATTTATAGCTTTCTCTACATTAACATCGCTTTGATCAATTACAAATCTCGTAATGTGAAAAAAGCTCTTTTTGTTTTGCCAAACGTCCCATAGATGGGAACTGTAATGACATGTGAAATCTTAACAGATTTATCACAATTGCATTGGACCGTATGTTTTGTATGTTAGTTTTTATGTATTGTCTAGCGCTGTCTTCAATTTTTTCCAAATTTCTCTTACATTGCATAAAGTATTATCTTTTCTAGTATTAGAAAATGTATACATGATCTCGAACCGAACTATAAATAACTAATTATTATTACAACACAAGATCGACAATACATAAAAACTAACATACAAAACATACGGTCCAATGCAATTGTGATAAATCTGTTAAGATTTCACATGTCATTACAGTTCCCATCTATGGGACGTTTGGCAAAACAAAAAGAGCTTTTTTCACATTACGAGATTTGTAATTGATCAAAGCGATGTTAATGTAGAGAAAGCTATAAATTGGAAAAGCTCAGCTTGTTCATACAAACTCTCGTATATAAAAAGAAAAACATTTCTCATGTTCTTTTCTTTCAAATGTTGAGTTAAATAGTTGATTAAGCATGAGTTGAAGTAATAGGCAGAAGGATGCTGACGATGAACAAGTCGCTTTGTTCGAAAGTAGCTACTCCATCTAGCGCTGTCTTCAATTTTTTCCAAATTTCTCTTACATTGCATAAAGTATTATCTTTTCTAGTATTAGAAAATGTATACATGATCTCGAACCGAACTATAAATAACTAATTATTATTACAACACAAGATCGACAATACATAAAAACTAACATACAAAACATACGGTCCAATGCAATTGTGATAAATCTGTTAAGATTTCACATGTCATTACAGTTCCCATCTATGGGACGTTTGGCAAAACAAAAAGAGCTTTTTTCACATTACGAGATTTGTAATTGATCAAAGCGATGTTAATGTAGAGAAAGCTATAAATTGGAAAAGCTCAGCTTGTTCATACAAACTCTCGTATATAAAAAGAAAAACATTTCTCATGTTCTTTTCTTTCAAATGTTGAGTTAAATAGTTGATTAAGCATGAGTTGAAGTAATAGGCAGAAGGATGCTGACGATGAACAAGTCGCTTTGTTCGAAAGTAGCTACTCCATCTAGCGCTGTCTTCAATTTTTTCCAAATTTCTCTTACATTGCATAAAGTATTATCTTTTCTAGTATTAGAAAATGTATACATGATCTCGAACCGAACTATAAATAACTAATTATTATTACAACACAAGATCGACAATACATAAAAACTAACATACAAAACATACGGTCCAATGCAATTGTGATAAATCTGTTAAGATTTCACATGTCATTACAGTTCCCATCTATGGGACGTTTGGCAAAACAAAAAGAGCTTTTTTCACATTACGAGATTTGTAATTGATCAAAGCGATGTTAATGTAGAGAAAGCTATAAATTGGAAAAGCTCAGCTTGTTCATACAAACTCTCGTATATAAAAAGAAAAACATTTCTCATGTTCTTTTCTTTCAAATGTTGAGTTAAATAGTTGATTAAGCATGAGTTGAAGTAATAGGCAGAAGGATGCTGACGATGAACAAGTCGCTTTGTTCGAAAGTAGCTACTCCATCTAGCGCTGTCTTCAATTTTTTCCAAATTTCTCTTACATTGCATAAAGTATTATCTTTTCTAGTATTAGAAAATGTATACATGATCTCGAACCGAACTATAAATAACTAATTATTATTACAACACAAGATCGACAATACATAAAAACTAACATACAAAACATACGGTCCAATGCAATTGTGATAAATCTGTTAAGATTTCACATGTCATTACAGTTCCCATCTATGGGACGTTTGGCAAAACAAAAAGAGCTTTTTTCACATTACGAGATTTGTAATTGATCAAAGCGATGTTAATGTAGAGAAAGCTATAAATTGGAAAAGCTCAGCTTGTTCATACAAACTCTCGTATATAAAAAGAAAAACATTTCTCATGTTCTTTTCTTTCAAATGTTGAGTTAAATAGTTGATTAAGCATGAGTTGAAGTAATAGGCAGAAGGATGCTGACGATGAACAAGTCGCTTTGTTCGAAAGTAGCTACTCCATCTAGCGCTGTCTTCAATTTTTTCCAAATTTCTCTTACATTGCATAAAGTATTATCTTTTCTAGTATTAGAAAATGTATACATGATCTCGAACCGAACTATAAATAACTAATTATTATTACAACACAAGATCGACAATACATAAAAACTAACATACAAAACATACGGTCCAATGCAATTGTGATAAATCTGTTAAGATTTCACATGTCATTACAGTTCCCATCTATGGGACGTTTGGCAAAACAAAAAGAGCTTTTTTCACATTACGAGATTTGTAATTGATCAAAGCGATGTTAATGTAGAGAAAGCTATAAATTGGAAAAGCTCAGCTTGTTCATACAAACTCTCGTATATAAAAAGAAAAACATTTCTCATGTTCTTTTCTTTCAAATGTTGAGTTAAATAGTTGATTAAGCATGAGTTGAAGTAATAGGCAGAAGGATGCTGACGATGAACAAGTCGCTTTGTTCGAAAGTAGCTACTCCATCTAGCGCTGTCTTCAATTTTTTCCAAATTTCTCTTACATTGCATAAAGTATTATCTTTTCTAGTATTAGAAAATGTATACATGATCTCGAACCGAACTATAAATAACTAATTATTATTACAACACAAGATCGACAATACATAAAAACTAACATACAAAACATACGGTCCAATGCAATTGTGATAAATCTGTTAAGATTTCACATGTCATTACAGTTCCCATCTATGGGACGTTTGGCAAAACAAAAAGAGCTTTTTTCACATTACGAGATTTGTAATTGATCAAAGCGATGTTAATGTAGAGAAAGCTATAAATTGGAAAAGCTCAGCTTGTTCATACAAACTCTCGTATATAAAAAGAAAAACATTTCTCATGTTCTTTTCTTTCAAATGTTGAGTTAAATAGTTGATTAAGCATGAGTTGAAGTAATAGGCAGAAGAATGCTGACGATGAACAAGTCGCTTTGTTCGAAAGTAGCTACTCCATCTAGCGCTGTCTTCAATTTTTTCCAAATTTCTCTTACATTGCATAAAGTATTATCTTTTCTAGTATTAGAAAATGTATACATGATCTCGAACCGAACTATAAATAACTAATTATTATTACAACACAAGATCGACAATACATAAAAACTAACATACAAAATTTGTAAAAACTTTATAGCTGAATATAAAATTAATTTTCTTCCGCGTAGATTTGTTTAGAACTAGTATACTCAATAAATACACAGAACTGATGTTTCGTTTTTGGTTCCATCGTCTGTATTTAAAAAACCATGTGAGTCCGATCACAGGGGAGATGTGTAAACATCTAGTAATTAAAATTTTTTTTATGTCACTTTTTTTTAAATCAAACAGAAAGCGTCATCTATGTCGTCGTTCGTAAATTATTGTGTTCTATATGCTTTTTGTTAAAGTTTAGTTGCTAAAGTTTAGTTGCTAATTAAAAAAAACTGAACCGATAAAATTGTTGCGACCTTCCTTCCAAGGAAAGTACTATAGTTTGTGGTTTTTTCTGTTTAAAAAAAAATCCTCTTTGAAAACGCCTCTAAGCGTAAGAACTATTAGAACTTAAACATGGATTAATCAAAAAAAATCATATAGAACACAATAACTTACGAACGACGATGTATCACTTATAGCAAATTTGTGGTGTTGTTGAATTATGTATGTTATACGTTTATATTGTGAAATTTTTAACATTTTACATTTTACAGGGTTGTTGAATTAGCTGAAACAATTTTATATCATAATTTTGTCACCAATACAATCATAAGTCAGACCGATTTGTCTTATGGTGTGTTTACACTATGTGTATTTTCCATATGTAAATTCAGTTTTACGGTCCATACGTAATTCCGTGTGTGTGTCAAAATTGTCGTTTTACATACGATTCATAATTTTTCCATTCAAACGTAGATATGTATTTCCGCATGACATAAGCTCTAAATGTAAACAACAGCTGATTTAATTTGTGAATTTACAAAAATTTGTTGTTAAAAATAAAGTTACATATTTTATATATTTTTTAATTGTTAATTAATATTAAACAATTAATTTTTCTTTCAATATTTATCTTTATAATTTACTCTGTTTTTCTTTCGTCACAAGCAGTGTTGTATTTTCATATGGTTGTCATGCCAAAATAGAACCTGCTCTAATTGAAAAATTTACATATGTCTTGCCAAATGTATTGTACATAAACAATTTTTGAAAGGGTTCACACTATGTGTACAAATTGCACGTGCTAAAAAAAATAAGAAAAACACAAGCAAAACACGTAGTGTGAACGCAGCTTTACGGCTCACAGCGTAACATGTAAACTCACATGGTACGCTGTTTTTGTGATTGTATTCTCAAATAGAAATTGTCCCCCCCTGCGCGTATAGATGTTTCCACATCAAAAATGGAAACATCCGGTCACACTTGTTGGATATATACATCATCGTTGACCGGTCACGATTGATTATAATGAAACACGATTTATTATTTTTTATTGTATTAAAAATCAAAAATTCAAAATTAAAAATAAACATTAAATATTAAAGTATTAAAAACACAACAATAATACTTATTCCGAAACGTGTTTATAACTTTGAGCCAATAGACATAGAGACCATGTTGAAACAGGACAATGGGCATAACTTAATACAGACATTTAAACAACTTTGCTGACGTTTCACTCGAAACATCCCTCAAAGTGGTACATAACTTAGCACTGAATAAATTGACTAAGCTCAATAGAAATTTCCGGTAATGGGCCTTATTGAAATCAGTATTTTCTTAAAGAAAATAATTTATTATAACACTTATTTATCAAAAATTTATATTAAAGCTTACCATTTGAGTGTTGTGAATTAAAGGTGCTATTACACGATCTGTTTTTTACATATGTACTGTCACTTTTTTTATCCATATGAAATTACTCATGTCTGTCAAAATTGTCTTTTTCATACGATTCATAATTTTTGCTATCACACGTGCATATGTATTTCCGTATGACATAACCTCTAAATGTAAACAACAGCTGATTTAATTTGTGAATTTTCAAAAATTTATTGCTAAAAAAAGTTATATATATTTTAATTGTTAATTAATATTAAACAATTTATTTTTCTTTCAATATTAATCTTTATAATTTTCTCTGTTTTTCTTTCGCCACAAGCAGTGTTGTATTTTCATATGTTTGTCATGCAAAAATAGAACCTGTTCTAATTGAAAAATGTACTTGTGACTTTCCTCATGTATTGTACATAAACAATGTTTCATATGTATCACACGATGTGTACAACTTTTGTTGTGACGAAATTTGACAGTACATATGTAAAAAACACGTCATGTAATAGCACCTTAACAATTTCGGCCACAACTAATATACTTCATTTGGAAAATTGATGAGTAAATGATGTATCTATTCAAATACTGCTACCTTTGTTTGCACAGAACCGTGTGTGAGATATTGTGATAATACCTCCATAAATCAATTTGTTCGATATTCTGAAATGTTTGTTCTTTTGAAGAAACTAATTTCATTATGGATGTATTTACGGATACTGTATATTCCTTAATATTCTTCATATTATCAACATTATATTCCAGCCATGATAGAATGGCATAAAGTAAAACGTTCGAGCCAAATATTAAAACAAACTCCCGTATCCATGTTATGGCAATAGACTGAAAGATAGATATAAGGATAAGTGTAAAATTCTGCAAGGAAGATTTACTTTGTTTCTAGCTAGAATTTTTAATAAAATGTCAGTGCATTACTTTAATAAGTTCATTTGGCGATTGCGAATGTATTATCAATATATTTATAGTGTCTTCCATGCGCACTGAATTGGAATCAATACGAATCGATTTAAGAAAATGTGTCAGCGTAGTTTCACACATTTGTATTTCTTGTGTATTATCTGCCAACATAATAAAAAGTCCATCAATAATATCAAAAAGATAACCACATTATTTTCTGGTACAGCATTCACAATCGAAATCCAGGATATAACATATTGTCGCACAATATAATTCTTTACATAAATGCGTTCCTTAAGAAGAGGTATAAAAGCTTCTAGATTGAAAGTTTGTGAAGATTTTATAACAATATCTTTAAGTAAACGATCCAACAGGAATAGGCCACAAGACGCGAGCAGCAAATAAATCGGGGAAGAAGGAGGGACGTGGCACCACGTTATATAAGGATCACACGCAAAATACCGGACACGTAAATCTTGGTCGTTTAAACAATGAGATTGGGACTAACGAATTCACTGACATATTTTGAAGAGTCCTAAAGTAACAACTAAAATTAACTTGAACTTTTAATTCAATTAATTACTTACCTTTCCTAAACCTAAACTTGTAGCCGCCAAACCAATTCAAGCTCCCTTTCTTTTATTAGAGTCCCGGGAGGAGGCAAAGTCATTGGACAACACCTCTACAAGTTTTCGCATATGGGCAGTTATTTTTCATATTAAATTCTGTAACCATTCTGTGTGCGATATCAGTTGAATCATTTAAATAATCAGATTTTTTTGAAATATACATGTATAACATTATTTCTGTCTATATTTTTGTTTATTTTAACAATTTAAGTTAACACTCACTTTCCGACAGCCAAATATTTTTTTTTATTTATTTATTTATTTATTAGGTCAATGGAATAAATCCTTACAGACCTGTATAAATGATATAATTACATATGTACATATATTGAAACAATTAAATGATTTAAAAATAAAAACAAATAGTTAGGAATTTAAGAAAATAATGATATTACGCTTAATTACATCAGTGTTCAACGAAAAATCAATTAATTGATAAAGATTATTATAATCACAACAAATTCTTCTAAAAGAATCAGCTAGAGCATAGTTGGTTTGAAAAGATTTAACAAAGAGTGGTTGGAATTGGCGTGATACTCGTTGAGGAACATTAAAAGTTATATTGTTGACAAGAAAGTCAGAACAGATTTCACCATTAATTAGGTTGATCATAAATGTTACTTTTAGCATAGTCCTACGGCTTTCCAAAGTAGGTAATTTTATTAATTTAAGTCGATCAACGTATGAAGGTAGATTAATTGCAGAAGCCCAAGGTAAGCCATGTAAGCAAAAGAGTAGAAATTGTTTCTGTACAGACTCGATTCGTTGAATATGAATGTTATAGAAGGGATCCCATATTATTGACCCATATTCTAAAATAGGTCTTACAAGAGATGTAAAAGTTGTTTGGTTATGTAAGGATCAATAAATTCTTTTGCCCATCTTTTAATAAAGGCGAGTGTACCTCTAGCTTTATTAACTGTCATGGTGACGTGAGATACAAAGTTTAATTTAGGATCAAGTAGAATCCCTAAATGCAGAAAAGTATCAACAAGTTCAAGCTGATATCCGCCCAAAAAGTAGTTAGCAGGAAAAACATTATTTCTAGAAAAACGCATACATTTACATTTTTTCAAATTTAGTTCCATTAGGTTACGGTTACACCACGAAAAGAAATTGTTGAGATCTGATTGAAGATGAATATGATCATTATGTTGACAGTAACTTAAAAAAATTTTAACATCAACAGCGTACATTAAAACGTTGCAAAAATTTATCACTTTTGGAAGATCATTGATGAAAAGGGAGAAAAGAATTGGTCCAAGATGGCTGCCTTGAGGAACACCAGAAGTCACAGTAATATCTTTAGATGACATATTATTATACATTACACGTTGTGTTCTCTCAGAAAGATATGATTTTATCCATTTAAGGCTTAATGGTGTTAAACCTAATAAATCCAATTTGATCAGTAGAAGGTTATGGTTTGCTTTATCGAAAGCCTTACTAAAACCGGTGTATACTGCATCTGTTTGTTTTTTCTTGACAAAACCATCGTTAATTATTGTCGTAAAATGAAGCACATTTGTAACGGTAGAGCATCCCTTCCGAAATCCGTGTTGAAATGGTGACAAAATTGACGGTGAGTGATAGCATAAAAAATCTGTAATAAATTTCTCGATAAGTAAATGAAACTTTAAGTTTCTTCAGGCTATTAACAAGTTCTGCCTTATCAATTAGGGGAAAAGATATAGCATGATTTGTGTTTATTGGATATGAATAGCTGTTGGAACAATATTGAGCAACAGAATATGTACTAGCAAAAAAGTCTGCAAACATGTTACTTATTATAGTATCATCACTAGATTCGATATCGTTGAATTTCATTACAGATGGATAACCAGTAGTTTTTCTTTTTGAAATCTTCCTTTATTTTGTTTAGATAGTTTTTGTATAAATAATTGTTAAGAATATTATATTCGCACGATGAATAGTATTTTTCAAAAAAAAGTTGATAGTTTTTGAGTTCCAAGGCGGGCCAGTTTGTTTGTAGACAGAACGATTTGGGATGCATTCATCCATAAAAGAATACATAGTTCTATAAAAGACCTCCACCATTAAATCAATAGAAGTATGGCACAACAAATCATTCCAGTTAGTGTTAGAAATTAGATCAATCAATTTGCTATAGTTGGTTTGTTTAAAACAAAAACTTTATCTTTATTAATACGAATATTAGATCCACCAAAAGTAGGCAAAACACAGCTAATTTCAATAGTTGGATGAAAGCGATCTTCCGGCAAGGTGATAGGATCAGAGCGAGTTATTTCACAATCTTCTGGATTATTTGTAAATACCAGATCTAGCAGTTTACCGTATTCATTAAATACGCCATTCATCTGGTAAAGACTAAGATCAACTATCTCATTCAATATTAAATCATCAGTTATTAGATTTAATTGGAATAAAATCCGGAGCATCAGGCGAATTTTTCCATATTATAGATGGTAAATTAAAATCTCCAACAACAAAAATTAAATCCTCAGGTTTAGCACGTTGAGCAACTGATTTGATGGCCTAAACGTGTTCAAGGTATATTTCTTCGGGAGAATTAGGAGGTATATACGAACAGGTTATGAAAATGATTTTATAATTAAGCTTTATCATTACACTGACAAACTCAATATTTGGAGAAGATTCAGATTAAAGAGATTTGGAAGCAAACAGGCATGACACAGCAATTAAAACACCACCACCACAGCTTATACACCACCACCATTACGATCGTTTCTGTTATATCTATATATTTGATAATTGTTACATAGTAACTCAGAATTAAAAACATTATCTTTCAGCCATGTCTCAGTAAAGATGATAACAAGAAAATTAAAATCATAACTGTTAACTAGTAGATTAGACATTTTAGTATTTAAAAACACGAACATTCTGATACATAATGATTAGTCGTTCAACGGGTAAAGAATCTAGTTTTTTGAATTAATGAATAATGAATAATACCCGGTAATTCACCTACAGCCAGCCGTGAGGGTACCTTGGGTAATAGGAGCTCGCTAATTTTGAATTTTTTATTGACGTAATTTTAAAAATTGACAATACAAAAAAATAAAAATGCAATTCATATTTTTATTTATTAAAATAAAAAAACATGCATGATTGTATATAAACATGACTTAAATATACAATTACTTATTTATAATGCATTATTATAACGTAAAAATAAATAAATAAATTTATTTAACCCCTTTTGATTATTAATCGAATTATAGCATTTCATTTTGCGATGTTTTTTTTTTAACGAAATAAAATATTTCATAGCACGAATTTCTTTTACATATTTTGTTATATTGTCAACACTATTTTTGTTTTGCAGCCAACAAAAATAGAAATTATCCTAAGTTGACTACAGCTACAAAATAATCGTTTTCATATCAACGTGTGTATTTTATTTTTGACAGGCTGTAGTCGTGTAGCCGCTGTCGTCTATGTGTTTCATGCATAATAAAAAAAAAATTCAAAAAAACAACTCTACAACATCAACAATGACAGTCATATGTTTTTCAAATAGAAAAAAAATGCAAGTGTGTTAGTACAAAAATTGTTTATGTGTTAGTTTCGGCCATTCATTTCTTGTAGGGTAGTTTATATATATTTTTGCTGTCAAAATCAGTTGAACTTTTTCGTGCTACGTGAAGAATTTATTTTATTTTATAGGGAACAAAGTTGTTAGTTTAGGCATATTAAAATTTCAAATTGTACCACCTGCACAATGTTTAAACGACACTTTAAATAGTTATTGATAATTATATTTAAATGAAGTAAAAACGAAGTGTTTGTACAACAATCATTGTCATGTTTTATCTTGTGTTTTCATCGCCAGCGTTAATAAAAATCAGACAGTTCTTTAAATTCTACAATTACTATTGCTACACTAATATACATTCAACTGCGTGATACAACCACAAATCACTACACTATGGCCGAGAGTCTTGTCTGGCGTCTATTGTGCCGCTATAAAATATTTTTCTTAATTGGTTTCGTTATATTCGGCGTACAGATTTTCTTGGCATATAAATCTTTAAATATACCTGACCTCTCAACCATTGACATAGATGAAATATATTTGTCCCAGTCTGAAAACCAGCAACGTATATTATCTCCGGGCCAACAAAATTCTGTAGGTGATGACGAGGATTCTTCTCATACGCTCCAAACTCAAATAAAAGAAACGGCTTCTTCGTCTCAGTCACAATCTGAATCTGCAAATGATAATCCAGCTGCCCCACTAATTACGGCTAAACAATTGGGTTTTATGCCTTCATGTGATATTCTATCTAAAGATGCCATATCCGCGCTACAGCGAGCCAAAACCAAAGACTGTCGTCAACATATCGCCCAAATTGCTTGTGCCATACAATCGGAGCAATTTTATGCTTCCCACCTATCCAGCTATTGTCCACACGGTAATCATACCGCAAACACCCAATTAGGTTGTTTTCGTGATGAAAAAGAATTCCGTCTTTTATCTGGTTACTTTATTAATTTTAAAACATCAAACACCCCAACAAAATGTGTACAACTTTGTCTACAGTCTGGGTTCCCCTATGCCGGCGTTCAATACGGTTCAGAGTGTTTTTGTGGTTCAGATAAGCCAGCCGAAAAAGTCAAATTAGCTGATTCTGTTTGTAATATTAAGTGTTCCGGTGATCAACATGAAATCTGCGGTGGATATTATGCCATGAACATCTACGAAACGGGAATAGCCAGTAAGTAAATGAGAATTTCACATTTAAACTTATGTATATGTCGAAACTTTCATAAACATAGTCAAATATTAAAACCTGAGGCAAACTTTTTATTTAAATTAAAATTCCTCTAAAGTAAAAAAAAAAATTATAAATTTAAAGTTTAACATGACATTGAAAAATTCCGTTTCTATTTAACTTTCAAACAATATTGCTTCCAACAATTTAATCGGTTTCTTGTGTTAATTGTTTCAAATAATAATTAGCAATAACGTACAGTAATCCAAAAACCAAACCTAGAGGAACAAAATTCAGCAATTTTTTATTTTAGAATTCCGAAAAAACAATTTTATTTCAAAACTAGTAACAAGCCCATATTACAACCACAACTATTTTTTTTAATATTAACTCAAAATCTAAAAATCCCTGAGTGACAAAATTATTTTAGGATTAATTCTTATGTTTTAAGGTCAACCTTTGGTAGCAAACTAATTTCTTATTATCTCTCAAATTAAGTGTGATTTTGACGCTTTAGCGGAACCCCATCGTATTTCCATAGATAATAGGTTTAAATTTTTGTATATATATTTTTTTATGAGTTCACCAGCTTTTGAAACATAAGAATTAACCATAGAAAAATTTTGTTTGTCTAGATTTGGATTTTGTTGTACACAGTGATTAAGTTGCTATTAAAAAACTACACTCCTTTCAATATAACAAGTTTCTAATTATATTTTTGCAAACATGCCTGCCCTCAAAAATACTACTTGCATTATTTCTTCATACACATTCTTAAATATATGTGCTCGTATATTGAAATTAGACTCTTTTAAACATGCAATTAATCAAAAAATTTGTTTTTATTTTTTTTTGCTCTATTTTCGCTCGTGCAGAATTTTCAGCACAAATTGCTGAGACTAGTGTTAAACCCGATATAACGGAACGTATTAAAATAGCGTTTTTATTAACATTAAATGGACGTGCTTTACGACAGGTCCATCGTTTAGTAAAAGCTTTATATGCACCACAACATGTCTTTTATATACATGTGGATAAGGTAAGTAGTATTTAGGTTTTAAAACATTTTTGTTTTTTTTATGGTTCAAGTTGAATTAAACTAAAACTAGTTGCAGTTTTTTTTTTGTTTTGTTTGCTATTAATCTGTCTGGCAGCAGTAATTCTGTTTAGTTTAATTAACAATTTGCAATTAGATTTGTTTTATCTTAAAACAAACAATTTTTAAATTACATATAAAATATATTTAAATGTCGTCATGGAAATTGTAGTATCTTTTTATATTTTTTCAAGACTTTTTCTATGGAAATGTAGAATATGGAAATATAGAATTCTTTTCCTAAATTTGATGACAATTTTGGCTATACGAGAAATATGAAAAAATCGAAAAAAGGATAGATAATGATAATGATCAGATATCCAAAAATATTATTAGAAAGCAAATAAAAACAAGTAAGAGTGCTCCATTCGGCTGTGCCGAATCTTTAATACCCTCCACAATATTATAACCAAGATTAAAAGGCTAGATTTCAAATTATAATGGCCAGATTTTTTACAATGATGTTAAAAATTTAAAAAGATAATTAAAAGCAATATTTTATCGGCGCACAGTGGACCATTTGACGAGAAGGCATTCAAAAATCTATATCTTTTGATTGGATTGGAATTTTGATATGCGGTTTTTTTGTTTGGTAGGTGAGACTTTAGCCTTTAAGTTTTGCTACAAAACGTAATTCTCGACCGAAAATAAAAAAGTTACGGAGGGTTTAAAATACATTTTCATTTGTAGTTGAATTTTAGTACAAAAGTGAAGTGTTAAAAGGTAAAAAAGGTTTTTTTTTAAATATAATGTCTTATTTTTTCAGTTAATTTTACAACTAATACTTTTTAACAATTTTTTAAGTTAATTTTTTCAGAAAATGCCAAACTTTGGCCCCCGTAAACTTTTTAGTCCTAATGTGCACAAGGGCCAAAGGTTGTTTTTTTTTTTTTTTTTTTTTTTTTTTTTTTTTTTGAAAGATCCCGAGTTAGAATATAATTTATTAAGCAGCGAACGTAAAAGTTACCTTATATTGGTTCAAGATAGAGAAGTTTCAATGAAAAACTCGTATGTTTTTGCTTTAGTTAAATTTTCTTTTATTGTCTTTTTAAATATTTCTATATCAATTTTTATGGTAAATTTATGAAATATAACAATTTTTATTGTAAATTTACAAAATATATAAATTTTTAAATCAAGAAAATTTTTTAACTATATAAAAAAAAGCGTAACTTATTGTTAGTGTAATGAAAAAGTACTTTTAATCGACCAATTTTAGTAAAAATTTCTTCCAAACAGCCTTGATTTTCATCTTCTAGAAGTTGTTTAGCTTCTTCGTCTAATTCAATAGAGGTAGTTTTCCATTTTTGACGAATGTTGGACATATATGGATCTGAAGTGCACAACAAAATAGTGATAAGGTCTTCATTAGTACAACATTTGGACATTTTCCTTGTGTTGTGCTCGCGAAAGAATCTGTAGTCTTTGTTCCTTTTTTCTTGCGCTTCTTCAGATAGATCTCCTATTGGTAGCATATTGTTTTGAATTATTTGTTCCCCATGGTACAAAATTTTATGAACTGTGGATGGCATATATCTCCAAGAGTATTTTTCATTATAAAGTATAGCTGTTTTATTGGCGTACTCTCCAAATTTTTTTGCATTTATCTTTCTGCTGCATGCTAGAACTTGTAATATTATTTTGAATCGTCTTTTTAATTCATGATCTACACCTGTGATAGATGCTGCAGTTTCCGGATCGGAAAAAAAATCTCCTTGCAGTATTTCCATCATTTGTGTTTTCTTCCCCTTGTTTTGGTTGGTCGATTACGAGGCCTAGCTGTAGATATTTTTGTTGAATTTGTTTTTTTTTTTTTTGCTTTCTTTTTTCTTCATTTTCTTTGTTTTTTCTCACTGTTTCGCCTAACGGACCAAATTCCAAATCATAACCCAATTTAAGAATATGCTCCATGAAACGTATTCTAGCATGAAGAGGGGACATTCCAAATTCGTAGGCTTCCTTAAAACTATCGTCTTCTGGTGGGGGTTGGCTTAATTGACTTGATGTCTTTTGGCATATAATGCAGCTTGACGTTAACTTTGTTCCAGTTAAAGCTTGTGCAACTTTTCCATCAATCATTGTGAGACACATTTTAAAATCTACTTCAATGTCTTGGTCATCAAATTTAAATATTACTGGTTGTAGTTCCTTAATATGATCTTTTATTTTTTGAACTTCTTCAGTTATGACATCTTTGGTTTCCTTTTTGAATGCAAAATTACATCGTCTACATCATTTCGTTGAAAATAAATATCTGCCAGATCTCTGTAACAGTACTTAGCCATTGCACAAATTGTAATGAATAATAATTGTGGAAACTTTATTATAAATACTCTTTCTTGCAATTATGTAAAATAAAATTTTTTATCTTTTATTACACTTTTAGAAGCATAAAAAACCCACACCCTAACCCCTTTTAAAAGGTGAAGCATACCTGCTCATATCTTAAAGGGCTATGTCGCAATAGTTTTTTTCACCATTTACAAATTTTTATCTTTTATTACCACTTTTAGAAGCATAAAAACCCACACCCTAACCACTTTTAAAAGGTAAAACATACCTGCTCATATCTTAAAGGGCTATGTCGCAATAGTTTTTTTTTTACCATTTACCTGTTATTTAAATTGTTTCCCATTTTGTCAGGTATTTAAACTATATAACTCTAATTCAGACTATTAATGTTTTTGAAAGATACCTATGTAAATGTACCTGTAAGAATTAAGCGCATTATATCTCAACCCTTTTTTATAAGTATATAACAACTCCTGACAACTCTACCGACACGCAAAATCGGAAAATTTGGACCTTTAAAAAAAAATTTTTTTTTTTTAAATTTCGGAATGACTCAGTGATTTTACATTTTTAACATTAATAGTATGGAAGCCACAAAATTATACAAAATTTATTTCACTTCAAAAACTTTTAAATCAAAAAAGTTACAGTCATTCAAAAATAAAAATTTACAAAGAAATTTTTAATTTTAGCAAAATACTGAGAAAGCCCATTTTCGAAGACCCTGTTCGCTGTGATATAGTTGAGATAGAGTCACAATTTTTTGGCTCTCGAGGTTTACTAGTATTTACTTTCAAATGAATAACATAACTTTAAAATCGGTAACAAAAAAAAATTATTTTTGACCGCCTTCTCAAAATATGGTCCACTATGCGGCGTATCTTTACATTTTCGTACGTCATTCCTCACTTATTTAATTGAGAGGCTGCAAATTCATATTAAACTACTGCAGATAACGACGAACTTTTAAGCATAAGTAATGCGACCCTCTTGGCGTATTGCTATCACATACATAATCCTTTGTAAAAGTATACTTAATTAAAATTATTAAATTTGTATACCCTACACCACTACGTGGCACAGTGGTACTTTGTTGGCAAAAAAGCAATTTTTCGACACTTACTTTTCAAAAATCCAATGATGCAGTTATATAGACAAGTGTCTCATTAAGAAAAATCAATATTTTTTTTTAGTAAAAAGTAATATTTTGTCTTAGAAAAAATCTAGTGAAGTCACTTAAATATTGTAAAATGGAAACTGATGAAAATTTTCATGCAACTAAGTAGCTTATATGTATCAAAGATATTTT
Organism: Cordilura impudica; assembly: GCA_963682025.1. Classification (NCBI taxonomy): domain Eukaryota; kingdom Metazoa; phylum Arthropoda; class Insecta; order Diptera; family Scathophagidae; genus Cordilura; species Cordilura impudica. The sequence goes on along the minus strand of OY821519.1, from coordinate 77,094,481 downwards.
ATCTGCCAAAATTTTAATGTCGTTTTTATTGAAGTACTGCATCTTCTTTTTGTTTAACAAAAAAAGTTATATGGATTGCATAAGCAGTTTAGTAGATACTAGCAGATTCCAGCCCTCGAAATTCGAGTGCAAATTGTAGGAAATTAAATAAATTAATTAAATAAAGACCCTAAAGGTATGCTAATCAATTACAGTCAATTCACAAATCCACACAAAAAAACAAACTCATTTTTTTATTACAAACACATTAACAAATTTAATAAACACACACATAGCATTGTATAATTTTATGTATGTGTTAGTAGCAACTTTAAATGCAATTTACTCAAAACGAAGGGAAAATTTTAAAAATCTGTAAATCTACAAAACGGCTAAAAAGAAATTCCATCCAAATAATATAAGTTTGGTAAAAATCGGCATAAAACGGTAGAACAAAACATCACAAGAAATCGCCTAGCCTATTAATATTATAGATGAGCAAATTAAAATGGCTTTATAAAATTCAGGATTTGCACTTTTCCTTGGAACAAAAAAAAAGAAGTTAGCTTTGGCTACCTCCGCCTTCTTACTGCAACAGAATGAAGGGTGAGAGTCTATTTTTTGAATTTCCCAAAAAAAATCGACCGACTTTCACCGAGCGCTTAACAAACTAATAAATTTTCTGAAAAAGGTCACGAATTTTGCAGCGTAGGTTTGTAACAAAATGTGTTGCATACACTTAGGGTTAAACCTTTTAATGATATTGGGGTTATCAATTACAACAAAATTTTTTTAGATAATTGAGAGCAATTCCAAAGAAGTGCATAACGAAATAAGAAAAACAAAACCATATGATTCGATTAACGTACGCAACTATTTTTGTTTTATAAAATTGTCAAATATAATTATTAAAATGCGTTCATTTTCTATACCATATAGTGAATTGTGTAAGATAATTATTAATTGCGGTAATAATGTTGATTTATTAATCGATTTTGTAAAAGCAAACAACTCGATGAAATCGAAATAGTGAAAAAATCAATTCAGAAGCGATTTCTTAGTCACTTTTATAAACGCTGGGAGGAAATTTGGATATGCATCTTTTGTTTATTCTAGAAAGTGTATGTACAAAATTTGAAGATTTTCGCTTGGATATTTTATTTGAAAAAATCATTTTGGACTGCACGGTCGGTGGGCGGTGATCGTGGCCGATTTTAATGAAACTTGGCATGCGTCATTTGTTTATTCTAGAAATTGTATGTACCAAATTTGAAGACTTTCGCTTGGATAGGAAAAATTTTATGCGAAAAAATCAGTTTGGACTGTACGGGCGGTGGGCGTGGCCGATTTTAATGAAACTTGGCATGCATCTTCTGTTCATTCTAGAAAGTGTATGTAACAAATTTGAAGACTTTCGCTTGGATAGGAAAAATTTTATGCGAAAAAATCAGTTTGGACTGTACGGGCGGTGGGCGTGGCCGATTTCAATGAAACTTGGCATGCATCTTTTGTTTATTCTAGAAAGTGTATGTACCAAATTTGAAGATTTTCGCTTGGATAGGAAATATTTTATGCGAAAAATCAATTTGGACTGTACAGGTGGTGGGCGGTGGGTGTGGACGATTTTGGTGAAATTCCATTTTTTCTTCATTTAGTCAATATAATGTTTGGTGTCAACTTTTAATGATCTAGGACCAGTCCTTATATTTTTTGCACAAAAATGTATGAAGCCATCCCACTGTGCGTGGTCATGGTATGACGAGTTTGGGCTGATGTTTGTAACTACCAAAAATTTTTGACCTAGAACCACATTTTATTATACCGATCGAATCAGAATCACCTTCTGAGTCGATTTGGCGATGTCCATCCTTCTGTATATATGTCTCTCTGTGTTTGCACCAAAACGTAATTAAACTACAGGTCGCGAATATGAATGTTTTTTGGTGAAAGCGTTTTTCGGCCGAACGCTAAAAAAATTAGTGAAAATAAACCATGTTAGACCATTTTTATTCACATTCCCCCATACAAAGTTGATTCCCGGTCTTCAAAAAACAAAAATATTGCTAAGATTTTTTTTTGAATTTGTTTTATATACGTTTTTGAGAAAATGAAGTGACTACTAAATATGGTCATGCTCGTTCTATTGTTTTTACCTAGTTCCGATATAAAAACAAGTAAGAGTTTAGGTATTTTTGTGCTTTTTTATACCCTCCACACCAGATGGTATATATCAGTTTGTCATTCCATTTCCAACGCATCGAAAATTGAATTTGCGACCCCATAAAATGTACGTATTCTTGATCTTTGTCCGTCTGTCCGTTGAAATTACGCTCATTCACAAAATAAACCATTTACCTGGGTAAATTTACGATAATATTGTTTATCATTATTTCGAGCAGGTTGGTATTTAAAATGGGGTAAATTGGCAACCTTGTGCCAAGATATGACCTAAACAGAATCACTCTCTGAGTCGCTTTAGCAATGTCTGTCCATCCGTCCGTTTGTCTGTCCGCCTGTCTGTATATGTAAACCTGGTAATCAATCAAAATACAGGTCATAAATATGAATATATTTTGATGAAATTTGGTATATAAGCTTTCAAAACGCTATTGAAATAAGTGAAAATCGGTGCATGTTCAGGCCTAATCCCCATACAAATGTCTCCTATGAGCTCGAGTTATACCCTATACCACTATGTGGTTTGGGTATAATGACTTTGTGCTGCTGTTTGTAACTACCAAAAATATTTGACCTAGACCAATCTTTTATTATACCGATCGACTCAGAATCACTTTCAAACTACAGGTCGCAAATATGAATATATTTTGATGAAATTTGGTACATAAGCTTTTATCGGCCATAGGATGAACGCTATTGAAATTGGTGAAATTCGGTGCATGTTCAGACCTAGGCCCCATACAAATGACCCCTATGAAATTGACATAAATTGCCATAAGATCCAAATTATCATATAGATCTCAGTCAAATTCGGTTTGTATGTGTTTATTATATCTGCTAATCAGTAGTCCAAAAATAATCCCTTTAGAACAATTCTTAGTCATAGGCCCCATATAGAGCTGCGTCCCGATCTTCACTTAAATCTATTAAAAAAACAAAAATATTGCACAGATTTTTCTCAAATTTGGTTCGTGTATATTTTTTTCATAATATTAGTGACTTTACTAAATATGGTCAGGATCGGGATATTTTTCGACATAGTCCCCATATAAATATAGCACCCGATATGAACTTTTTCATACCTGCAGCCAAAAAAATTAAAAACAATTCCCCTCAAATTTGGTCTATGCTTATTTTCTATATCCAATTAGTTGGACCGAAGCGATAGGGTCTCTAAACCATGGTATAGGGTATCGTATAGTCGGTCTAGACCGACTATAATTTTCTTACTTGTTTTATATGAAATTTTATTGGAGTATTTTTAAATTTTCATACGAAATTCCTCGGTTAAGGGACTAGAGGCTTCAAATTCAGTATCAACCTGCTCGAAATAATGACAAACAATATTATCCTTATTTTACCTAGGTAAATGGTTTATTTTGTGATTGAGCATGATACAGCGGAACTGATATGTTATTGTTTTTTCATGCGCAATTCTTTATTTATTTTTAACAAATTCATTATTTGTATTTAACAACATTTATAAAACTGCGGTTAGAATATAGATCAATTTTTGACATTTAATCGTGAACTTGGTTAATTTCTAATTTAATGATTAAAACATTACAATTAAAAATCTATTTGCTATCAAGTTATATTATATTTATTTTTGTTTTCTTTAATTTTAGCGTCAAGATTATTTATACCGCAAACTACTGGAACTGGAGCCGAAATTTCCAAACATACGTCTAGCTCGCACTCGTTTCTCAACCATTTGGGGTGGTGCTTCTTTGCTTACCATGCTAATGAAATGTATGGATGATCTATTGAAATCCTCCTATCAATGGGACTTTGTTATCAATTTAAGTGAAAGTGATTTTCCAGTGAAAAAGCTCGAAAAACTTGAAGAATTTTTAACAGCCAATCGCAATCGTAACTTTGTTAAGAGTCACGGACGTGAAACGCAAAGATTTATACAGAAACAGGGCTTAGATAAAACATTTGTTGAATGTGATACACATATGTGGCGTATTGGCGATCGCAAATTACCCACGGGTATACAAATAGACGGCGGTTCTGATTGGGTGGCACTCTCACGTCCATTTGTTGATTATGTTCTAGAGTATAAAGACACCGATGAATTACTTAAAGGCCTTCTTGTGATATTTAAACATACCCTTTTGCCGGCTGAATCATTTTTCCATACCGTGTTAAGGAATACAAAATTCTGTGGTTCTTATGTTGATAACAATTTACACGTTACCAATTGGAAACGCAAGTTGGGCTGTAAGTGTCAGTATAAACATGTGGTCGATTGGTGTGGCTGTAGTCCTAATGACTTTAAACCAGAAGATTGGTCACGTTTGCAAAATACCGAAAGCAAAATGCTTTACTTTGCCAGAAAATTTGAACCCATTATCAATCAGGCCATTTTATTGAAATTAGAGCAATGGCTGTATGGTCCTTATCCAGAGGACTATCCAAATTTACAATCCTATTGGCAGAGTTTTTATAATTATGAAGACAATCGCTCTAAAGAAGATGACTTGACCTTAACTATAGCCGAGAGTGTAATGAGACGATTGTGTAAGCAATGGTCTCTGAAGGCACACAAAGTCATAGAATTAACTCATTATATGCATAATGATCAATATAAGGGTTATTTGTTACGATACCAAGCCTTGGAGCCTCTTAATAATACCGTCTATGAGCTGGAGACTCGTATAAGGCCAGTGCAATATGCGAAATTCGCTAAAAATTCAAAATTTGCCAAAAGATTAAGAAATTTTGAAATATCTTCGGAATATGATCAAAAAGAACAAATATCAAGAAATTTACAAAAATTTCTAGGACCTTACACGGATTTAGTGTTAACCTTCAGCTTTTTGGGTTCAGCGTCTACAGCGCCCAAAGATACCTCGCATTCGTATAACTTGACACTATTGTGGTTTGATCCTATGGGTCGTTTACAAGATTTCAATGAGTTGCATATTGAAGCTACACAAACGGATAATATAAATTATTCGAAAGCTTTATTGAAACAACCCTTAACTCCGGGAATATGGACTGTAAAACTAATAGGACGTTCTGCAATATATGCCCAAACTAAATTTCTTATCACACCCATGGCGCTCGACAATGGTGTTGGCATACAAGAGGAGCGAGCTCGTTTTATTAACGCTGGTGATGGTGTTACTCTACCCGATGATTTTACTTTGCCTCCCGAATGGTTACAGTATATGACCTCTAACGAAGAATTGGCCCAGCTAGAGAAATTGTCGGCACTTAATGCTTTAAGAACAGGCGAAAGTCTATACGAATGGATAGACGATTTAACAGGTAAATTTCATCATAGCAGAGAAACATGTGCTATAAATGAAGAGGCTACTAAATTAACAACGGCAGCATTAGTAAAATTGCCTTTATGCAAGGAAACAATGTGGAGTTCCTTAGCTATAGATCCTAAAAGTGATGTTTTGAGCTTAACTAAAACAAAAAGTTGATAAGATCGAAGAAAGTAAGCATAAGGCTAATTATGTAAAGTGAGAAAAAACCCAAAACAAACCAAAAAAGTATGCAATATATTTTAAATATCGTTTACACTCAAAAAAAAAATAGGCAATATTTTTCCATTTAACTCAATCAATTTAAAAAACTGTTCATTATTTACATAAAACACATTTATTTTTTAAAAAGAAAAATTGTTAAGATTTTGTTGTTAACTTTTTATATAAGACTCCATTGAAATCGAAGCACAACTTTTATTATTAAGCACCCTCTAAACAATTGACTTAAAATAACAATTTGTGTGATTTTTTGTTTTTAAATTCATAACTAGCATTGTGCCGTATTTAAATTAATTTACACCTTTTTTGTGTACATTTTGTGTAATTTATACTGCGAAAAATTTAGGACTTTAAGCGAAAAATTTAGGACATCTTTTTGTATTCAATATTTGTAAATATTTTCAACAAATAATATTTATTTCGAAGTATTATTTTATTCATAAAAAAGTTTTAAACCACTGTAAATAATCAAACCAGTTTAAGGCATAAAATACATTTCTTCTTTTTCAATTTTATCTCAATTATCTATTTCATATTTCATTAATATGTACTGTGTATAACTGTTGTTCAACAATTAAGGATGAAAGCGTAAGAAAAATTAAAATCATACCACGAATAATAAGTCAAAATAAAAATTTGTGTAAATAACTGGCAATTTTATAGAAAATACGCCGGTACGTGCGTGCGTTTTTATGTATCACCTTAATTTTTAATAAACAAAAATATATTCATTCATTACAAAAAAAAAACATTTGTTTTATTTGCGATTTCAAGGCATATAAAATAATATACAGTGAACCAAACAAAAATCATGTGAGTCCGATCACAGGGGAGATGTGTAAACATCTAGTAATTAAAGAATTTTTATGGCCCTTTTTTAAAAACAAACAGAAAGCGTCATCATGTATCAATTAAGCTGCGTTCACACTACGTGTTTTGCTTGTGTTTTTCTTATTTTTTTAGCACGTGTAATTTGTACACATAGTGTGAACCCTTTCAAACATTGTTTATGTACAATACATTTTGCAAGACATACATATGTACATATGTAAATTTTTCAATTAGAGCAGGTTCTATTTTGGCATGTCAAACATATGAAAATACAACACTGCTTGTGGCGAAAGAAAAACAGAGTAAATTATAGGTTAATATTGAAAGTAAAATAAATTGCTTAATATTAATTAACAATAAAAAAATATATAAAATATATAACTTTATTTTTAACAATAAATTTTTGTAAATTCACAAATTAAATCAGCTGTTGTTTACATTTAGAGGTTATGTCATACCGAAATACATATGTACGTTTGAAAACAAAAATTATGAATCGTACGTAAAGCACCAATTTTGACACACGCACGGAAATACGTATGGATCGTAAAACTGAATTTACATATGGAAAATACACATAGTGTAAACTCACCTTTATAGCAATCAAATGCAGGGGCTCTGCTTATATAAACATATTTATTATTATTTATTATTTCAACTGGTTAATTTTTAATTTTTCGCTTTTTATTTTTCATTTTTTATTGTTAGTTTTTCAATTTTTCATTTTTATTTTCGTTTTTTATTTTTAATTTTTCATATTTTATTTTTCATTTTTATTTTTCATATTTCGTTTTTAATTTTTTATTTTTCTTTTTCATTTTTAATTTTTATTTTTCATTTTTTATTTTTCATCTTTCGTTTTTCATTTTTTAATTTTCATTTTTCTTTTTCATTTTTTATTTTTCATTTTCAAACAGGCTACTACATATCATAACTGTTTCACCAATACAATCATAACTCACACCAATTTTCTCTTACGGCTCACATGTTACGCTGTTTTTGTGATTGTATGGTGGAATAGAAATTTACCCCCCTGCGCGTATAGATGTTTACACATCAAAAGTTTAAGTGCATCTAACATTCAAAAAAACAAACTCGTAAAATACATTCGCTTTTAAATAAAGATTTATTTTAAAAAGTTTATGTACACCTAATAAATATTGTTTGGAAAAAACGAAAAAATTAATTTTAAATTAAATTAATATTTTGCAGTATTTTGCAATATTTTCCGCATCAATTACCGCTTGTATAACTTTCCGCACATTCGGAGAACAACATATTTCTAAGCGATTCCTTCGGAATAATTGAGTCCTTTTGTTTAACAAATCTCAGATATGTTCCATTGAATCAAGGTCTGGGATTGCGGTGGTGTATACAATTACTTGCAATCGTATTTTATTTATTTATTTAATAGAGAAAAAGTATTATGTTTACAATTTTAAAGGTTTATAACATAATTAATATCTATAATTCTATAATTGGCATAGTATAGCCGTGCGAAAATTCATTTAATGATTTTATTAGCATTCTTTGATAAAAATTAAAAATCGATTAATATTTATATCGAAATTAAGAAGTTAAAAAAGAAGGGATTTCATAAAATTTAAATAGTTTTATTTTTAAGATTGTTTAAAGTAAAAATTGATTTAGTATTAATTTTCTGTATTTTAAAGAGACTTCTAAATAATTATATAAATTTTTATAATCACACTCATATCAAAAATTGTTTTTCAAAAGTATTTTAATCTTAAATCCTTGTAAACAGGACAAACTCCAATGAGATGTAGCGTGTTTTCCGTTGCGTCAAGGTTGCATATTGTGCACAGGCCTACTGATGTACTTCTGAACGATCTAGCATTTAACTCTAATAGTCCTTCTCTTACTCTTATTAGTAAACTTGTAGCCCGGGAGGTAAATTTAGAAACAGAAAGTGGAACGATACCATAGTCGAGTTGAGCATAAAGATCGTGAAATTTAGAGCCTCTTGTATCAGAAGTTATATCATGATTTTCCTTTAATTTTACGCATAGTATTATAGTTTCCCAATGTTTACACAGAAGATTTGCATTATCAGGTACAAAACCAATTCTTTCACATAGTTTTGACTACTCATCAGCCTATAATGTGTTATTTGAAATAATTTTTCAGCTAAAATACGAGGTAACCTATGATTTGACAGGCTTAAAACTCTATTACTTGCAATTGTATAGAAGCCAATCCTTGACTAAGTATGACGTATGTTTGGGGTCATTATGAGAGGAATTCATTTTCAACTAACCCCAATTGTGACGCACTTTGTTTTAGACTGTTGGTTAGAATGATCAGGTAGAAATGTTTATCCATTGTATTTTCGATAAAGCCCAGTTTTCCTGCACCGCCTGCCGCCATACACCCCCACTCCGTAATGCTACCACCGTCGTGTTTGATAGTTGGAATTACATTTTTTAGATACATTCTCCATTTTTTATTGGCACCATCCGGTCCAAAAACATTATATTTTTGACTGATCACTACATAAAACAATGTTCCAAAAAGGATCTGCCTTATTCAAATGCTCTTTTCCAAAATCCAGTATCTTTTTACTCCCTTTATATTAACTCGTAGTGTCTGCTTGCCTGCAAAATGTTGGATCAATTTTTAGCCCTTTTCTCGTGATCCAATTGAGCTGAAACTTTGAAGGCAGACTCGCGGCGACGACAAAAATGATCTAACAATTTGTTTTTGCCAAAAAAAAATTTTTTTGACAGATATTTTCACTCAATCATTTATTTAATACATGATGGTAAATTAATTTGCAAATAAAGGGAGTAATATAAAAATTTGGTTTTTATGGGTTGCTTTTTTATTGCTGACTTCGGCTATTAAGGGAATTCGTGCATTGTAACCAGCTCTACGGAGTACATTTCTAATGGCTTGTGAATGCACGCCCGAGTTAATAATTCGTCTCGTATTTTAGGAGCCACTTTTTTGGGGCCAACTTTGACTACGTTTACAACATGGCGTTCATATCGTTTTGAGAGCTTTTTTTGGACGATCTGACCGTGTGTTTTCCTCAAGTTTCCAATTTTTAAATAATAATTTATAAATGGTTTGAAAGCTGGAGTGGGTTTTTGTCTATAACTTTTCCAATGTCCCAAAATGACTTTTTCCGAATACAATTTTAAGATCACTTTTCTTAATTCAATTGGTATTTCCCTTCCTCTACCCATTTCGTCAGCTTTGTAGTAACCACTACACTCGCCTTTGGAAATGATCAGCAATAAAATTCTTTAAAATGCATTGGTACACATCTTACTTAAAAACTAATTTATGAAAACAGTTACTTTTACAAAAACAATAACTTATTGTGTACTAAAGTTTTCATTGGAATTTTCAAGAAGACCTCTCTTCCAGTGAAATCAACGGGAACTGGACAAGAAAAGTTCTCTTTAAAGATTATTAAGGCAAAGAGGACTGATTTTATTAAGAGAAATGTGGTAATTACTAGTGTTATTAAGAAAATACAAGGCTAGAGTATCACACGGGATAGACCAAAAAATAAGGTAATGAAACATAATTGCTTGTGCTTTTTAACCTACTAAATATAATTATTCGCGGCAAAAATTATTTCGTGAACTTAAAACTAACAAGTGAGAAAATTATAGTCGGTCGAGACCGACTATATGATACCCTATACCATGCGTTTAGAGACCCTATCTCTTAGGCCAAACTAACTGGATATAGAAAATAAGCATAAACCATATTTGAGTGGGATTTTTATTAATTTTTTTGGCTGCAGATATGAAAAATTTCATATCGGATGATATATCTATATGGGGACTAGGCCCAAAAATGGAACGATCCTGACTTTGTTTGGTAAAGTCTCTTGTATTTTGCAAAAATATATACAAACAAAATTTGAGAAGAATCTGTGCAATATTTTTGTTTTTTGATAGATTTAAGTGAAGATCGGGAAGCAGCTCTATATGGGGCCTATGACTAAGAGTTGTCCCAGGGATCATTTTTAGACTACTCATTAATGGATGTAATAAATGTATGCAAACCCGATTTGAGTAAGATCTATATGACAATTTGGATCTTATGGCAATTTATGTCGATTTCATAGGGGTCATTTGTATGGGGGCTAGGTCTGAACATGGACCGATTCTCACCAATTTCAATAGCGTTCATCCCATGGCCGATAAAAGATCAAATACCAAATTTCATCAAAATATATTCATATTTGCGACCTGCAGTTTGATTACAAGCTTTACATGGACACACAGACGGACGGACGGACGGACATCGTTAAATCGAATCAGATAGTGATTCTGATTCGATCGGTATAATTAAAGATGGGTGTAGGTCAAATATTTTTGGTTGTTACAAACAGCAGCACAAAGTCATTATACCCAAACCACATAGTGGTATAGGGTATAAAAACTGTGTATATCTCAAAAACTCGTGAAATATTCAATATTTGTGCATCAAATTATTTATAGCCTTAAAATAGGCTTTCAAATTACCTTTTACTTGAAAGCACGAAATGTGTACCTAAAAATATGCAAATTTCATGGTATTCCGAGCGCCTCACTAACGCATTAAATTTCACGCCAAAATATTGCGAATATCTCGATTAATTGAGGTATGATCTTGGGAAATACTTAATATCAACTTTTTAGATCATCTAAGTACCCCTTAAACTAATAAATTTTATGGCGGATTATTTTTATTAGTTGGAGAAGATTTATCTGGTTTTGTGAAAAGGCATTAGAGGAAAAAAAAATAACTTTTAAAAATTCCCTTTAGAATTGATATTCCGGTTTATAAGTTGCAAAATAAAAAAAAAAAGTTTGTTGTGAAACGCCTTACTGGACGCTTATGTAAAGTTACAAGTTAAAGAGACTGTGGCCTCATAAATAAAAGGAAAATACAAGTCTATTGTGGCCGGAGTGCTTAGAGTGAAGTTAGAGGACTTTAGAACTAAAAAAAAAACATTTGCTTTGAATAAATTTTAGGTGCACTTCTTTACATACATATATTTTTATAAAATGTGTCAATAAATCTTTTAGGGGCGTATTTTGTATATTATGCAATTCCCTGTAATTTTACAAAAATTTTGGGAACTCACCTCACCAAGAGAATACCTGTTGGGAAAACCCAGCACTTAGAGCCAATGTTGCTTTTTCACAGCGACCATATGGAGCTGCCCAAGAAACTTGAAATTTGTTCAAGATAAAAGTATTTGGAACAAGTCTAGTTTAGGGGCGATGCCCCGATATTTTAGTTTTTTTTGGAGGGGGTAGGGGCTTTTGGGGTGATTCCAGGGAAATATTTTTTTTTTGTCGGTCGAGCCTATTTTCCGAGTTATGGACCCCCAAAGTTTTGATATTGACTACTGTATAACTTTGTTATTTAGTATCGGATTTCGACAATATATATATCGTTGGAAAGCTTATTTGAGTGCCTTCTATGTGGTATTTTAAAATTTGAAATCCATTAACCCATTATGAACCTACTGCAAATTTTGCATTTTTGTGAGACAGTATTTTTTTTAATATGGGATTATCTCATAAATAGACATATGTCATGTATGGTTTTATATTAACTGAATAAAAGGTGGGTCCACAAGCTTTATTTTGATGTATCTCATGGCAACTTAACCCTTTCAGAACCGGACATATTTGGTATTTTATCTACATTTTTATGCTTTTTGAAAAATATATGATATTTTATGGATTTTTAATATTTTTTTTATTTTATTTGTGTATTTATTTTATATATTTAGTCATATTTGTAATGCTTTTTGGAAAATATATTTGTATTTCGAAGGTAGTTAAAATTTATATAATTTTTTTAAATTGTGGCAACTTTATTGATTTAAAAAATTTTCATCAAAAAAATTTGTTCTGTTGTTTAAAAAATATAAACAATTAGTTGTCTCATTTTAAAGCGCCGCAGGCGAAAATTTTTTAGAAAAAATCGCGCGATTTGTTCTAAAAAATTTTCATAATAGGACGGATAAAGAATTTTGTTGTGTTGTTTTAAAAAATATAAACAATTAGTTGTCTCATTTTAAAGCGCCGCAGGCGAAAATTTTGTAGAAAAAATCGCGCGATTTTTTCTAAAAAATTTTCATAATAGAACGGATAAAGAATTTTGTTGTGTTGTTTTAAAGCGCTGCAGGCTAGAATTAGGAATAAATTTTTCAAAAAGCCTTAAAAATGAAGATAAAATACCAAATATATCCGGTTCTGAAAGGGTTAAGTTGCCATGAGATACATCAAAATAAAGCTTGTGGACCTACCTTTTATTCAGTTAATATAAAACCATACATGACATACGTCTATTTATGAGATAATCCCATATTAAAAAAAATACTCTCTCACAAAAATGCAAAAATTTGCAATAGGTTCATAATGGGTTAATGGATTTAAAATTTTAAAATACCACATAGAAGGCACTCAAATAAGCTTTCCAACGATATATATATTGTCGAAATCCGATACTAAATATCAAAGTTATACAGTAGTCAATATCAAAACTTTGGGGGTCCATAACTCGGAAAATAGGCTCGACCGACAAAAAAAAAATATTTCCCTGGAATCACATTAAAAAGTTTTATAAGTGGTAAAAATTTTGAACCGATCGGGGCATCGCCCCTAAACTAGACTTAAGCCAAGTATTTCATCTTTAATTTTGTATACAAACTTAACACTTTTCTTTGCGTTTCGTTTTAAAAAATTAACGCAAAAATCTTAATTATTTTTAGTTTATACCACAGACTTTGCCATTAAAAATTTAATTCAACTTTAGAAAAAAAAACGTTAGAATTGTGCACGACCCAAGGGGTGGTAAAACTTTGACTACAATGTTTGCTATATAAAATCGATTGCTGCTCATTTAACAAATAATTATATTATAATCGATAACAATAATCGAAAGCAACACCTCACTTACACATAAATAAATATCATCTCTAATGATTTAGGGATTGAACGAAAAAGTTTAGTATAATTTTTGTTTTGGCCAATTAATTAAAAAAATAAAACAAAAATAATTAATTACGTAAACTTAAGATATATACTTTGAATAAATAATATTTTGATATAACTATAAACTAAAACTAAACTGTTTTTCGCGACAGAACGTGTTTCTAATTTTAAGACAAAGGAAACGTGTTCTTAAAGGTGGCCTAGTAGATTTCTACGAATTCATCAATTAAAATGGATAAAATATTTGGTGCAAATTTGGAATTTGTTAGAGAAGATGATTTTGTGGAATATTTTATATTTCCACAACTAATCGAATCGCCCAACGGCGACAATGACGACATTGAACAACAAGTACACAAACAATTGGATAATATTCGCGAACAATGCACACAATTTGTAGAGAAACTTATCAAGGAACGCAATTATATATGGCACAAAGATGAATTTCAATTACGTACACGTACATGTACAAAACAGGAGATGTTTTTAAATGATGAGTCAACGACAACAAAGGAAAAATCAGCAAAAAACCAAAATGCACAAGAAGGTAAGGGATATGTATTTCTTTTTTGTGTGTACCTTGGTGTGTGTTGTGTGCATTGTTTAAATGTGATCTGAAACAAACCTTAGTGGTATTCATTTGTGCAAATACATTTTTTATTTAATATATACATAGTTCGCTCACCATGATTGATGTTCTATTGTGCTTTCAGTTTTTTGTTCTCTACAATACTAACTGAAACGTGATTACCACTATTGTTTTAGGTTTGAATTTATGGAAAGGGGGTCATAGCACGACGGGGGTGCTCTGTTATGCATAATAGAGTTGTATAAAATTCAAGTTTAAAAATTGTCAGTTATTTTAAGTTAAATATGTTTACATACTTTACACTATGTCAACAGACGATTAATGTTTCAATTTTTTCGTTGCTGACATGATGTAAAGAATGAACTAAGTGCTATGTTATAAAAATCGATATAAATCATTACAAAAATCATTACTGTAAAATTTTGTTTTTACGTTTAAAACTGAAAAAAATGATAATATTTTAAAACCATGACCAAGTAAAGGAATCGTAAACACATTTGTTAAATGTTTTTTATTGTTGATATGACATATACACATATTGTAATTTGGTATGGAAACAATGTAAAAAATTCAATTACTTCACATACAAACTTAATTTGGATTATTTTTATGATTATTAAAAAATAATTTAAAAATTTTGTCAAACCCAGATTGTGGAGTTAAGTTTTTAACACTTTCGTCAAATAATTTAAAATTATTAGACCGAATTTTTGGAATGTCAATTTAATTTAGTTTTGTTAACTCACTAATTCAAATAGTGTGAAAGTTATCTGTTTAAAAATCTGAGTTTAACTAAACTACGTGTAACTGACAACCCATAAACTCTTCATAGGAATTAAGAATAGTATTTGGAATAGGTAATTCCTAATCGATGGGTTAATTAGGCGAATGAATTCATTTCTCATTAATTCAAATCTGTTACAAAAAGAATTATGAAATATTTTGCTTGCATTAATTGTGCAAAACACTATATTAATTATTAATTCAAATAATCCTTCACTATCAACCTTTAAGGGTTTAACAAAATATTTCTATTATGACGGCCATACACTACACAAGTTCTGTGCTCAAGTCTAGCACTGTACAGTGCGTTTGTTTAATGTATGGGGGTGTTTGCGCAATTGAACGATTTGATATCAAAACGATTTTGATATTTGCTATGGCCGGCATGCCGATATTAACATACGCGTGTCCTATTTGGAGTGACGCTGCCAACTGCCACCTAAAACGCTTACAAATTATACAAAACAAATGTCTTAAAATGATAAATAAAAAGCCCTGGAGGTATCCTACAAATCTTCTTCATGAAGAAACAGGTTATGAAAAAATTATCGATTTCATACCAAGGATTAATAACAATTACTTTGCCAAAATTGAAAGTTCCTCTTACCCACTGATAAGAGAATGTAGAGAATTAACGTAAAATTAAAAAGAAATCATCAAATTGAAAATTATGTGCTTATTAGAGGTCTATTATTTCTTATAAACCTCCTATAAGCACATAAATATTTTCAGATAGTATTTGAATTTATTAAATCATATAAAGGTTTTTTCCTCCCATTTTCCTTTAAAAATCATTAAAAAATAATATAAAAACTATTTAATATCTTAAGATCCTATGTATTATTTGTTGCAATATCTATGTATATGTAAAGATAACATCTCATATGTAAATATCAAAATTTGTTAAAATTTGTAAATAAAGGAAGAATATTTAATTGAAAAAATTCTATGGCCGGCATTATTAGCATATGGAACACTAAAACGAATATTTTGCATGTTGTTGCTGTAGAAAAACATATATTTTTAATATTCTAACGCCGTTTTCTTTTCTGACAAAAAATGTCGCATTTTATTTGCACCTTTTTCGAAAAGTGTATTTTTTATATATTCTAAATTAATAGCAACCTTATTTTATACATCAATCGAAAGGTCTCAAAGTCGAGCGCTCGTAAATCGCAAAAAATGTTAGCCATCCACATTGTTCCCCTATTTTGAATATTTTCACCCCATGACTTCAAAGAGGATAATAATCAAAATTTTTTGCATTTTATGAACACAGCACTTTGAGACCTTCCGATTGATGTATAAAATGAGGTTACTCTTAATTTATAATATATAAAAAAAATACACTTTTCGAAAAAAGTGTAAAATGCGACATTTTTTGTCAGAAAAGAAAACGGCATAAGTAATGAATAGAGTACGAGTGTAAACACAATCAGACCGTTGCGAAATTTTTCATATAAAATTGATTATTTTATATTCATTGTGGAGTTGCTCATTCTTTCTTTAATCTTGCTATAATTTTATAAAATATTTTTGTGAATCTCAATCTTGTACACAAAGAACATATGTTTTTGATGCTGATGGAAATTATTGACAAGACAAGCTATATACATATTTCTGAAAATAAAGTATAAACTTAATGTAATTCATTTAGTATCACTTACATACACAAAATAGATAATATTGAAAAAAGGTTATTTTAACTCTAAAAAAGATATCCCCAAAATTTAAACAACTAAATTTACAATTTTTGCTGTCGGCGTTGTCCGTTATTGTTTGGGGTATTTTTTTCGCAACGGAAAAACGTACGGCGCTGGCTTGGTGTTGCTTATACTCTTGCCAGGAAAATTTTAAAGCATATTTAAAAATTGCATGTTAATGATAATGACCGAATGAATTAAATACTGGTAAAAGCTGTAGGAATTAAGACTATGAATTAAGAATCATATATGTTACTTTAAAGAATGGAAAATAATTAAAACTTAATTCAAACATAAAAATATTGGAGTTGAGAAGTACATTATGTAGTAATTCTATTATTATTTTTTAATATTTATTTGTTAAGATTAATCCTACGAAAAAGGTGAATTTGACCATATCTTGTTTAATATTAATATGTTAAAAGAGCTCTGTTATACATTTCAAAGCTCTGTTAAAATAGTTTACATCTCTGCTAGCTGACACCCATGCAAAGATTTTCAATATTACGCCATTATATTAAAGATTTTCAATTTTATGCCATATATTTCAATAAAACCGTGACGAAAGCATTGCTAATTTTAATCCGTAGGGTAACTTAAATACTTATAAACATCTCCTGTTCTTTTTTCTAATAATTTAAATATGTTTGTTTTTGTTAATTCTGTTTTATTTTTAATTTTAATTTTCAATAAAATACATAAGAAAAAAAAAATAAACACAAACAGCATTAATGATTGGTCTTCCCTAACATCTATCATCTATTTTTAGTTTTTCGTTTTCCGTTTTCTTATATGCTCATGGGAATTTCTTGGTTGTTGTTTGTATACATTTATGTTCCATTTCATTCATAAACAATTTTCTAAATTTTTTAATATGTACTATGTACATAATCGTACAGTCTGTCAAGAAAGTGTTTATTTATTTATTGATTGATTTTCTGTACAACAATACCAAGTCTTATAATTATAGTACAGGATTAAATGTGTATAAGGGTTAACAATCAAAAAATTTTACATGTAGTATATTAAAAAATATTAAAAATGGTTTCTATAAAAATACTCGTATATATAAATATTATCTATCTATATATATAAAAGAGTTGCGTGGATGATCACCATCGCCCAGCCCAATCCCTTTGACCCAGAAACTTGGAATTTGGACTGCAGGTTCCTCTCTCGGCGTAAAGATCCACTAAGAAGGGATTTATAAAAATTCGTACTTGAAGCGAAATGGTAACAAATGAATCTAGGAAAATGAAATTTGGTGTGTAGATTCCATGCGAGATACAAGCATGGGCTCAGGATGAATTTTTTCGAAATTCGGCCCTTTAAGGCGAAAAAACGGCCCAAAAATTGTACCTTTCTGCATCTCTTTAACATATTAAACTAGCAAATAAACACTTTCTTCCAGCACTCGAAATTCGAGTGCAAATTCTAAGAAATTTTATTTTTTCATTTCACAATTCAACTCATTTTAATGAAGAAAACAAACTCAACACATTAACACAAACACATTAAAAAATTTAATAAACACACACATAGCATTGTATAATTTTATGTATGTGTTAGTAGCAACTTTAAACGATCATAACTCCAAAAAAATATTCCTCGAAATTCGAGTGCAAATTCTAGGAAATTTTATTTTTAATCATGTAAAGACCCTGAAGGTATGCTAATCAATTATAGCCAATTCACAAATCAACACAAAAAAAAAAACTCATTTTTATAACAAACACTTTAACAAATTTGTATAATTTTATGTATATGTTAGTAACAACTTTAAATGGAATTTACTCAATATAAAGCAAAAAATTTAAAAATCTGTAAATCTGCAAAACGGCTAAAAAGAAATGTCTTTCAAATAATATACGTTTGATCAAAATCGGGATAAAACGGTAGAACAAAACATCAGTCACAAGAAATCGCCTAGCCTATTAATATTATAGATATACATATATATATTGGGGTGGCCCTTCATTATATGGAGGGAAAAAAGTGTTCAAACTCTCGGTCTCACCCCCAAGAAATATGCGAGTAGCAAAAAAACTGGGTCAATCAAAAAACATTTAGTCGTGTCTCAACGCGATTGAAAATTTCAAGTGTGTTTATATGGGTAAAATATGACTTTTTCAGATTTTACGAAAATATCGTTCTATAGTTTAATTTTTCTGACAAGTTGTTATATAATTCGCGATCATTATTAAATTATTCTTTCAAAAAGTTATAAAACTTCAAAATCGAATAAAACCTCGCCAAGAAATAGCAAATGCCCCAGACCACTTTTGTGCCAAAAAAAACTAGGTCGTGAAATTTGATGGCATTTTTTTCAACTTTGAGAAATTGATTAAAGCCATAATTTTTTTTGGTCTCTATATTTGTAAGGACTCAGATATGAAGTATTGTTATATTACCACGTTGTTAACCTATTGCGCATTGAGACCGAAAATGGGATTTTTTTTTTTTTTTGATAAAATTTTGAAAACTCCTTTTTCAAGTTTTAAAAAATATTCTTAAACAAAACTTAAAATAATGGATCTGGCACTTTAAGGTTTTGTTAAGTACATGATACAGATTAACTGTGTGAATTTTTTGACAAGGAGTTTATTTTTGCGGATTTCGAGAAAAATGGGATTTTTGTAAAATTTTCTGTAAATACTTTGTATCAAAAATTCACCACTTTTCTACTTTTAAATGTTATATTTTATTTAATAGCCTAGGGTTTCAAAAAAAAAAAATAATATGACCCCATTAACTCTTTTGGAATTGGGGTCACATATGACCCCCAGCTAATAAAAGACAATTTATTAAAAAAACTCAAATATTTTGTAAGTGCTCTTGAATTTTTATATGTAACGCTTAAAATATAATAACGAAATGTGTAGAACTTCCGTTCCTAAAATTTCGGATAAATCCGCGAACGTTAACCCATTATTTACCAGGCCAGCTTTGGATTTTAAGATATTTTTAAATAACAATTACCGAAAACGAATTTAGAATTTAAGAAAAGTAATTCGGTTAATTCGAGTGAGGTATATTCGATAATTTGGATCTTATGGAAAGTCATTTGAATGGGAACTAGGTCTGAACAAGCACCCATTTTCACCAATTTCAATAACGTTTGTCCTATTTCTTGAGTTACTTCCTTTTCAAATTAAGCCATCGATATTACAAATAATATTATTTTTGATCTTTATAATTTGAATAATTTTCGAAGCTATTATGAATAAAAAAGTGGTATTTAAATAGAGTAGGGGACAATATATTGGAAACTGTTGCAAAGTTCTAAATTTGTCAATTTCGTTTTTTAATAATTTCGCGCTTAAAATTATGATTATTATTATTTTTTTTGCGAAATCACTATTTGGTGTGTTCTGTATTGGAAGATAACACATTTGTTAAAAAAATACAGTTAAAACAAGTAAGAAAATTATAGTCGGTCTAGACCGACTATGCGATACCTAATACCATGGTTTAGAGGCCCTATCTCTTCGGTCCAACTAATTTGATATAGAAAATAAGAATAAACCAAATTTGAGTGGCATTGTTATTAATTTTTTTGGCTGCAGATATAAAAAGTTCATATTGGATGCTATATTTATATGGGGCCTAGGTCGAAAAATGGACCGATCCTGACCACATTTGGTAAAGTCACTTATATTTTGAAAAAATATATACAAACCAAATTTGAGAAAAATCTGTGAAATATTTTTGTTTTTGATAGATTTAAGTGAAGATCGGGAAGCAGCTCTATATGGGGCCTATGACTAAGAATTGTCCTATAGGGATTTAATTTGGACTACTGATTGATGGATATAATAAACATATACAAACCCAATTTGACTGAGATCTCATTTTAAAGGAAGAAAACAAACTCAACACATTAACACAAACACATTAACAAATTTAATAAACACACACATAGCATTGTATAATTTTATGTATGTGTTAGTAGCAACTTTAAACGATCATAACTCCAAAAAAATGTTCCACACGATGAAAA
This sequence comes from Cordilura impudica, assembly GCA_963682025.1. NCBI lineage: Eukaryota > Metazoa > Arthropoda > Insecta > Diptera > Scathophagidae > Cordilura > Cordilura impudica. Next base: position 77,073,938 of record OY821519.1, on the reverse strand, counting down.
TCTGTAAATCTGGTTAACAGCTAAAAAGAAATACATACCTTTCCAATGATAAATTTTTTGTCAAAATCGGGGTAAAACTGTGAAACTTACAACGGTCACAAGAAATCGCCTACCCTATTAATATTATAGATAATTACGCTAACAACGTAGCGGGTATAATGCTAGTATCTAAAATATTAATAGGCAAGACAATTTCTTGTGACCGATGTAAGTTTCACAGTTTTACCCCGATTTTGGTGTTTTAAATCGACTTAATATCAAAATGAATTAAAAAATCTTTTTAGCGCTAGTTTTTTTGGTATTATTTGTATGTTTAATGAATAATAATGGAATCGACGAATACTTTATCTCTTCACTGTAGATAATAGATAATAAATAAGAAAAATTATTTGAAATAAAAATGAAGAACTTCAGGTTTAAACGTAAAAATCAGAGCAACAGCATTTTTATTATGTCAAAACACTTTCTTGACAGACTGTATTTATGTATGGATGCTATTAATATTTTCTTTTTAACAGCTTCTTTGCCACCCCATTTGCATGGTGTTACACATTATGGTGACAATATAGCCGACGAATGGTTCATAGTCTTTCTATTGACAAAATTAACACAAGAAATACCATCGCTGGCGGTACGTGTTATTGATTCCGATGGTGAGTTTTTATTAATCGAAGCTGCAGATGTTTTACCCAAATGGGCTAATCCCGATACATGTGAAAATCGTGTATACTTATCGGACGGTTGTATGCTCCTAGTGCAAAATTCACCCACGAACACGTCAAAAGCCATGTCGGTGGCCACGGCAATTGATAAAATTCATCAAAATCGCACATTGTATAAGGTGACGAAAGAGATACAAACGTGTATTGACGAAAGAATGAAGGAATTCGAAACATGTGAAAATTTGAATTTACATCATCAAATTGTCCGCTTGCCCTTAGGAGTGGCTATAATTTTAAAGAAAAATCCTTCCTTGATAGCAGCTGCAGTACGGGCATTTAGTGAACGTGATCCCATAGATATGAAAGCTTGTCGTTCTATGCGTTATTTTCCACCCGAACAACGCGTTCGTACAAATGTTTGTTTCACCAAATGTCTGTACGCCATGATTATGCACAGTAATTACGTGCCGGATCGTAAAATCGGCTGGAACTTGTCCGGCAATCCCACTAGTGAAGAATACAAAGAAGATTTATTGGGTATTAAGTTGGCTTGTGGTTTTGAAATATTAGCTTCTCAGGCTAAAGATGCCAAAGACGAAGAGAACTCTCCCACGTGGAAGGCCTATGTCAGAAGTTTACAAGCTAAAGGTTATTTCCAAGAAAACATTGAGGGATCTGTCGATTATCAGCGTTTGCTGGAACAGGCTAAAACATATTTCAGTGATAATCAAACACGTTTTCGTACGGCCCCCTTGGTGGGAAGAGACATTTTAGATTTATTGAGATCAACTGAGATTAATGCAGAAGAATTGCGAGATGAAGAAAATAATTTAAGGGTAAGTTAAGACGCCACGAACCAATTTATTTTATTAACTAAATTAATGCAACAAATTTCCTCAATTTAAAATTTCTACCTCTTTCCAGCCTAGTGATTCAGATGATTGGCTTAATATTACTGCCGAACAACTGGATGCCATGATGACGGAACGTTATGGAACCAAAACACTTTACAAATCGAATGGTGATATCAATGCTGAGGAATTCACTAAAAACATTGCCGAATTTTTAGAAAAGGAATCGACTTTCGAGGGTATTGATCGTGATTCGGATGATGATAGTACCGACGAAGAGACCCGTAATAAAAGAAAAGCCGAATTCAGAACTAAAGTCAAAAAGAATCATTCTATGCGTCAGGCTCGCAAAAATCCCATCAATCTAAATCAATCGAATGTGTCGGAACTAGATGAAAGTATTAACACACAAGTTAAAAGCTTTTTAGATTTTGTTATTCCCGATGATAAATGGGATTCAAATTCGGAAATGAGTGATTACGAGGATGAAGATGATATTGAGCGTAATTTTGCCGCCATGGCAGATGCTGAAAAACACATTGATGCTGACATCAAAGCCTACATGGATCAAATGGATCGTGAATTGGCCAGAACCACAATTGGAAAATCTTTTGAAAAGTCCTCAACTAGCAAAGCTAAAGGAACAGCCACTAAGGCTACACCTGAAGATGATTTTGATGATTTCGAAGATTTTGAACCCATCAATATAAATGTTAACACTTTGAAAAATATGATGGACAGTTACAAATCGCAAATTGGTGGTGCCGGACCGGCGTCAAATCTTCTAAATGCCATGGGTGTTGGCATGTCTGTTGTGTCTTCTGAAGATCCGGCCGATTTAAAAGAATCAGCTGTTTAAATTTATCTCTCATTCTATCTTCCATAGTATTTCATAAGCATTTTATCGACATCAACAACTTTTTTAAATTTCAGCTAATATTGCACTTTATAATTTATTGTTTACATTTTTTTTTGTTGTTTAACGTCACATCATTAAACTGCAGGGTACTTATATGTATGTATGTTATTATTATAAGAAATGTGTTTTCTTCTGAGGTTTTCTAATTATACACTCTTATTTATTTACATTTTAAAATGAATAAACAAAACTTTCTACTTAAGTCATATTTTTAATTTTTAATCGGTATGTGTAATATTTTCTTTTTACATTTTTCAGGGCCGGCCTGTTAACGAAACACAAACTTTTATGGAGGTCAAAAAAATAATTGAAGGTGAATTGTATAAAATATGAAATTCATTTTGTTTCACCAGACGTTATGAAATTTGAAATTGTATTAAATTTTTTTTATTACATATTGAATTCAAATTTGATCTCCAATTCTCACCATCAATTCAGGTTTTCGCATAATCCTAACCTAAAAATTCAATTGCTTAATTTGGGACTGTACTACATTCCGAATATATTTTTTTATACAAAGCTCGTGATCCGGAAGTACTTTTTATTTTTATTACATATACTTTTGATTGCGGAATCAGGATTTTATGGAATATTTTTTTTTTTTTAAACAAAATTTAAACGAATATGTCGTACTAATTACAGTGGACGTCCAATAGTACGTACTTTCATTTCCACGAATTTCCAATAGTACGAAAGACAAATTTTTGCATTGACAGTTTTGTAGTACGAATAAAAAACAATTTTTCTATTCGATAGTACGAATAACTGTATTTTTTGGAGGAATATGCTTGTTTTAAATTTTACTTTGAAGTTTTTTACTTGCTTTTTTTCTCCGGCCAACTGCCAAATAATCAGTTGGTACAAAATTTAATAGTGATAGCAAGTGTCTTGTGTCGCGTGTTCTATATTTGATACATAAAAATGTTTAAAGTAAAAGAAGTTAAAAAGAAGCAAATTTCTTTAGAAAAAAAGTTAAAAATTATTAAAGACAGTGAAAGTGAAAAATCTCTATATGAAATTTTGTGGCTAGTATGGATTATATAAGTCAAACATCGGTACTATAAGAAAACAGAAGGCGTAACTTTTAGCTGCAACAAGTGCACTAAAATCCCACTACAGAATAGCAACTGGAGAATTTTAAAAAATGGAAGTGGGGAGTACGCAGTTAAAATACAAGGATCTGGAATTTCAGAAAAACTTTTATGGAGGCGACTTTTTTGCTAGTGATGGCGAAAAGCTATTCACCCCTATTATGTAAGTCGTCGTCACTTTGAAGTTATCAAATTGACTCTCGTCGACATCATCTCGGCGCTAAATTGATATTATCTAGAAGTGTTGTGTTGATGCTGTTAGAAAATATCAATTTAGCATCGAGATGATGTCGAGTCGACTCAATGTGATGACTTCAAAGTGATGACGACGATGACGACGGCGACGACGACAACGACTTACATAATAGGGGTCTTCTAAAGAACTTGTAGCTCTATTTATCAATAAATTAGCTACTGTTATTAAGGAACACGGTCTGACTCATGAGCTAGTTTTTAATGCAGATGAACTCAGAATTTATTAGAAAAGGTTGCCGGACAAAACGTGTGTACATCAGGGTGAAAATTCTGAATCTGGCAGGAAACTCTCAAAGGAGAGAATAATGTTTTTAGTTTGTTCGAATGCTGAGGGAACAAAGAAGATTAAACCTCTTGGGATTGTAAAACCCCAAAATCCAAGATGTTTTCGTAAAAATTTTGTTTATCGATAATGCTCCATGCCATCCCCCTGCCCAAGAATTGGTGTAGGTAACTAAAGACTGAAAATAATGGGTTAAGTACATGCCGCTTGCTATCGAAAATTACGGCTTTATCTGAAGATTTTGAAACATCTCTCAAAAAGACAGATTTGTTTGAAGCAATATCTTTGGTTGCAATGTCATTGAAAACGCTCTGTGCTGAGTTGCTAAAAATGCTGGAAAAATTTTTAAGTGACAGGGGTTTTGATGATGAAGATAATCTTCCCCTTTCAGCCTTACTAGATGCGACATCTTTTTTTTTTGTTTTAAATAAAACTAATATAAATTAAATTATCTGCATGTGTTTTATTTTATATAAAAGGAGGAAAAAACTGTTGTCTAATAATACGAATTTTTCAACATTACGAAAAGGCCTGACATTATATAATTCATACTATTGGACGTCCACTGTACTTCGAACAAACGTTTTGACCAAGATAAATTATGTGATAATTTTCAAAAAGGGGTTTGAAGGGGAAGATCTCTACACATAGTTCTGTGTAAAAAATGTATTGGCGGTATATAAAAGTCTTAACTATAACAAAAACCTGATTGCTGGAGAAATTGTGAGTTTAGATTCCGTTTCATCGCTTCACAGACATTTAAGAAGAATATATTCTTGTTCCTGGGCCTAAAAAATGTCGATCTTTTTTTTTGAACCAATGCAACAATTTTGCTCATATTCAATTTAAAAAAAAAAAATGGAGCAAAAACCATTAACTCCACGTAACTATTGCGGCCGTAAGAGTAATTTTAATAGGTGGACATAACTAATTATACTCGGCGTGTAAGGTTACACAAAAAATATACTCTATATTAACTACTACTTTTTAAGAAAATGTATTTAAAAAAACTTTTACTTGTTTTTGAGAAAAAATACTTATATAAGATAATGTACATTTTAACTAATTTATAAAAATTTACTCAAGAAAATGCCTTAAAAAGGCACTTTTACTAGTTAAGGTACTTTTTAAAGAAAATGTACTTTTTAAGAAAAAGTACTTTATGGAAGAAATGTACTACTATCTTATGAAAATATAATTTATTAAAGAGAAGATACTTTCTTAAAAATTGTTATTTTAAGAAAAGTCACTTTTTTAAGGCACTTTAAGAAAATGTGCTTTTTTAAGAAAAGGCACTTTTTTAAGAAAATATACTTTTTTAAGAAAAGATACTTTCTTAAGAAAAGGTACTTTTTTAAGAAAAAGTACTTTTTTAAGAAAAGGTACTTTTTTAAGAAAACGTACTTTATTAAGAAAAGGTATTTTTGATGTGTAAACATCTATACGCGCAGGGGGGTAAATTTCTATTTCACAATACAATCACAAAAACAGCGTAACTCATATCGGTGTGAGCTGAAGCAGATAACGCGGTGTGACTTATGATTGTATGGGTGAAAAAATTATGATATGTTCTTTTCTAAACATTTTAAAATTGTCTTTCAAAAAACATCAATTGTATTTCAGAAAACATCAATTGTATTTCAGAAACCATCAATATAATTTCAGAAAACATCATTTGAATTTCAGAAAACATCAATAGAATTTCAGAAAACATCAATATAATTTCAGAAAACATCATTCGAGTTTCAGAAAACATCAATTGAATTTCAGAAAACATCAATAGAATTTCAGAAAACATCACTTGAATTTCAGAAAACATAAATAGAATTTCAGAAAACATCAATATAATTTCAGAAAGCATCATTCGTGTTTCAGAAAACATCAATTGAATTTCAGAAAACATCAATAGAATTTCAGAAAACATCAATTGTACTTCAGAAACCATCAATATAATTTCAGAAAACATCATTTGAATTTCAGAAAACATAAATAGAATTTCAGAAAACATCAATTGTATTTCAGAAACCATCAATATAATTTCAGAAAACATCAATTGTATTTCAGAAAACATCAATAGAATTTCAGAAAGCATCAATAGAATTTCAGAAAACATCAATTGTATTTCAGAAACCATCAATATAATTTCAGAAAACATCATTTGAATTTCATAAAACATAAATAGAATTTCAGAAAACATCAATATAATTTCAGAAAACATCAATTGTATTTCAGAAACCATCAATATAATTTCAGAAAACATCTTTGAATTTCAGAAAACATAAATAGGATTTCAGAAATCATCAATATAATTTCAGAAAACATCATTCGAGTTTCAGAAAACATCATTTGAATTTCAGAAAACATAAATAGAATTTCAGAAAACATCAATATAATTTCAGAAAACATCATTCGAGTTTCAGAAAACATCAATTGAATTTCAGAAAACATCAAAAGAATTTCAGAAAACATCAATATAATTTCAGAAAACATCATTCGAGTTTCAGAAAACATCATTTCAATTTCAGAAAACATAAATAGAATTTCAGAAAACTTCAATATAATTTCAGAAAACATCATTCGAGTTTCAGAAAACATCAATTGAATTTCAGAAAACATCAATATAATTTCAGAAAACATCATTCGAGTTTCAAAAAACATCTATTGAATTTCAGAAAACATCAATAGAATTTCAGAAAAAATCAATTGTATTTCAGAAAACATCATTCGAGTTTCAGAAAACATCATTTGAATTTCAGAAAACATAATTAGAATTTCAGAAAACATCAATATAATTTCAGAAAACATCATTTGAATTTCAGAAAACATCAACTGAATTTCAGAAAGCATCAATAGAATTTCAGAAAACATCAATTGTATTTCAGAAACCATCAATATAATTTCAGAAAACATCAATTGTATTTCAGAAAACATCAATAGAATTTCAGAAAGCATCAATAGAATTTCAGAAATCATCATTCGAGTTTCAGAAAACATCAATTGAATTTCAGAAAACATGAATAGAATTTCAGAAAACATCAATATAATTTCAGAAAACATCATTCGAGTTTCAGAAAACATCAATTGAATTTCAGAAAACATAAATAGAATTTCAGAAAACATCAATATAATTTCAGAAAACATCATTCGAGTTTCAGAAAACATCAATTGAAATTCAGAAAACATGAATAGAATTTCAGAAAACATCAATTGTATTTCAGAAAACATCAATTGTATTTCAGAAAACATCATTTGAATTTCAGAAAACATAAACAGAATTACAAAAAACATCAACTGAATTTCAAAAAGCGTCATTTGAATTGCTGAAAACATTAATTGTATTTCAGAAAACATCAATTGAATTTCAGAAAACATCAACTTAATTTCAGAAAACAGCATAATCGACTTATTTTTTATGCACTGGAAAATATGATGTTGATGTTTTCTTTAATTATTAGATGTTTACACATCTCCCTTGTGATCGGACTCACATGATTTTTTTTTTAAGAAAAGGTAAATTTTAAAGAAAATTAACTTTTTTAAGAAAAGTACTTTTTTCTATTTCCTAAAGAAAAAAAATTATATTATGAAAATGGTTTATTATATTATTTTGGTTCAAATGTTACCGGGTCCATTATAGGTTTTCAAAAAAAATTTGTTTTATCTTCTCCTTGTTTTTTTTTAAGGTCGCAAATCGTTGATTTAGGCGATCTGCCTAACAGTTTATTTATCATCAAGATATTGTAAAATATCACACTTTTCCTTTAAAGTTAGTGTTTATGTTTGCGTTTATTATTTAAAGACATGGCATTTGGTATGAAATTAGACAAACACGCTTGCGAAAGGATGAACCGAAACTGAAGTAATGATAGTGCAAAATGTAAATCAAAGTATGAATAACAAAAACATGCGAGTTTAAAACGGGAAACCCCCGGCATTGAATTTTTAAAAAAAAAATTTGTCCGGATTTTTTTCGATTTTTTTTTTTAATCGACCTTCGAACTTTTCATTCAAATGCCGATTTTCAGCATATTGTTTATATGGTTTTTTGGCTATATCTCGTCGACTAATTGATATTTTTTCAATCTGTAAAAGAGATTGAGACCTGTGCAACAAATAAAATTTTTAAAAAAATTTATTTAGAAAATTTTTGTGGTGCTTTTCATGCTTTTTGAAAATATTTTCCACAAAACTAAGTCTTTTTTGCTTTCTGTTTGATCTATAATATGTTTCTCAGTTTCTTCAATAAATTTCATTTGAAAAGAAAATTGTCTTAGTCAATATTTTGTCAATATTTTGCGTTAAAAATCCCAAAGCCATTAAATAAATAGCGATTTAGGTAGAAGTAATTAAAAAGGGAAGTTTCAAGAATTAGGAATTAGTAAAACAACTTTTTTGTTTTCAACCACCGCACAGGTAGCGATTTTTTTTTTATTTCGTACAAGCGAACTAATTTCAAAAATGATTCAGTTAAGACTCGAAACTCAGCCGAAGCTGATGTCTTTTAATTTTCGCTCGGTCGTGATAAATTCGCTATTAATTTTTTTGGAACTTATTTCATTTTGTGAGTGATTTAAGTCAAGTGCATCGGTTTCATAAAAATAACAAAACAAAACATTGTATAATATATATTGTATTAAAAATGTCGGAACCAAAATGTAAAATGGACCATTTTTGTAATGTTTGTGGACGTTTCTTAGCAAGCGATGAAAAATGTGGCAATGCGAGTAATTTTTTTTATTTGGGAGCCTATAAACAATATTTCTCGCAAGAGTTTCTCACTGACGTAAACAATGCCCTTAAAAAAATTTTTGCTTTAATTGCTACTCAACTCTTATGCAATGGAAAAGTGAAAATAAGAAGGCTACGCGAAAGTCTTGTTCCTGAAATGAAAATTTTGTTGCCGTTGCTCCACATTAAACTTGGCATTGCTAAAAATTTTTTGAAATGTATCGCAAAAAGACCAGCAGTATTCAACCGCTTAAAAGACATTTTCTCAGGACTAAGTAACGCCAAAATTCAGGAAGGGGTTGTTAATGGTCCCGACATACGGAAACTAATGAGTCGTCATGATTTTGACCAAGTTCTGACAGACCGAGAATTAAATGCATGGCTCGCATTGAAAGCAGTAATTAAAGGACTTTTGGGTAAAGAACGCAAAGACAACTACAGGCAATCTGTTGCAAACATGTTGGCAGCTTTCGATGAAATTGGGGTTAATATGTTGTACAAAATTCATCTCTTGCATCAGCATCTTGATCAACTCGCTCAACAGTTGCCAACTGAATCTGATGAGCAAGGCGAAAGTTATCACCAAACTGCGCTTCCATTTGAAATAAGGTAACTATAGAGTGTGCATATTTTGAATTCCTAGATTTTTCTAATATCTTTGTCAGAGTGCACAATTTAAACTTGTTAACGATTGAAAACTATTTTAGTTTCAGATACAGAGGAAAGAAATCTCCAGATGCAATGCTCGCTAAAATTTGTTGGTGGTATAAAAAACCTTTGACGAAGAGGAAGACGAGGAAAAAGAGGAAGAAGGGGAAGACAAGGATGAAATTCCAGAATATCTGTTGGACGAAATTATCGACCTTTCTGATGATGATGACGATGACCAAGATATTAGAGAGAACAGTGATGTTGATCCACAGTTGCCTGCTAAACGGCAACTGGCCAAATCATTAATTTAATTTAATTTTTTTACTTAAAACTTTTCATAACTAACATTTCAAAAATATATTTTTTCCATATTTTTATAATTTCTTTTTCAACGTTTCTTCAAAACCAACACTGAACAAAATTGGTACATAAAAAATGAGAAGTAAATTAATATTAAGCTGGAAAACGCAAGTTTTATATTATGATTGTTTTCTTTTCAAATGAAATTTATTGAAGAAACTGAGAAGCATATTATAGATCAAACAGAATGCAGAAAAGACTTAGTTTTGTGGAAAATATTTTCAAAAAGGCATGAAAAAAAAATAATTTTTCCAACATTTTGCTAATAGGCACCACAAAAATTTTCTAAATCAATTTTTAAAAAAAATTTAATTGTTGCACAGGTCTCTAGCAATAATTTGGCTTTTACAGATTGAAAAAATATCAATTAGTCGACGAGTTATAGCCAAAACACCGTATAAACAATATGCTGAAAATCGACATTTGACTGCAAAGTTCGAAGGTCGATTAAAAAAAAAATTCGAACTAACATAAACTCTATTTCACCCCTCACTCTCAGAATCGACCTAACTTTTGCTTACCTGAATTAGTTCCACAGTGTTATTGGAGTGACCGGACTGTCGCATGTCCGGACTATCGAAGTTTTACTGTACATATGTAGTTAAGTTCTTTACTGGCTCTGGCATGCCGTATGATTAATAGTTAACATTATAAAATCATCACTCATACGTTTAAGTTAAATATAATAACGAGCATCGCCTACATTTTACATGCACATATACTTTTTCTTAAAAAAGTGCCTTTTGGTTAAAAAAGTTCCTTTCTAAAAGGAAATGCTTTTGTGTTTTTTTTAATGTCTTTTCTTAAAAAGGTAACTTTTCATTAGAAAATAAATTTTTCTTAAAAAATTAATATATTATTATTATCCCTTTGCAACTAATTGGTTCTTAATTTTGAAAATCCCAGCCGCACGTATTTTAATAATAAACTCATGGTTTATCTGATATCTTCTAAGCTTCATATTTGTATATATATTATTTATTAAGATAAAATTTGGACAATATCATCAAGTCATTGTTTTATTTTGAAAATAAATACTAATAATAAATATTGATAGTAGTAATTAAATACATTAAAATGATTGCATATTTTCTAAATGATACGGAATAATATACAAATTAAAATATTGATTTAAATTGCACTTTATTAAGATTAAGTAGATAAATTGAAAATCTTTTAAAGAAATTTATTTTAAGAAATTAAAAAAAAATTACTGGAATTGATTGGAAGAAACTGCAGCAAAGTAACACACGAATTTAAATTTATACTAGATTTTTAAATGCTTATTGAGCTTCCTTAAAAGGGATAATAATGGTAGTTGGATTTATCGAAGACAGGGACGGTGACATAATTGATGGTGTGGTGTTGTTAATGCCAGGGATTGTTGCTGTTGTTGTTGGCAATGATGATGATGGCACTGTACCATTAACAATAATGACATCCAACTCTGGTCAGTCTTTATCTAAATCATGTAACAGAGATGTTTGCAAACGAATTTCCATTGAAGTTTTACCCGATAATATACCATGTCTTTCCATAAGATTCCATATGGAGCCCATAAATATACAAAACAAAATCACAGCAAATACTAATAGTTTGAGCAATAAATATAACGTCTTATAGCCACTGGGTACTGTAAACTCGGCCATTACAATAAGACAAGTCAATAATAATGCAGCAACAGTGAAATACACTATACGATCTGTTTTTAATGTCTTTAAATGATCCTCACACAACTCAATGGCTTCTTGAATAACAGCCAAATGTTTTGGTAATTTTTCGGCTACACTATCCTGTGGACAATCACCTTCATTGAAGGTTGTCGTCCTTCCATTAGTTAGTACAGGTGTTTGTGGTGGTGTTAAATGTACATCTTGCATGTGATCTTCACTCTTTCTGGCCTCATTGCCATCGCCGTCATCAACATTAACAGTCAATCCATCTGTTTCATCGAGACAGGCATTTACGTGTCTTATGGAACATGTATCATCTTCTTGTTTCGATTGCAGCCTTAAACGTACTTGTACGGCTTCATGATCGGAATAACTGAATTTTTTTCCGGGTATACGATCCGGCAGAGGTAATTTGTATTCCAATATTGAGATCTTAATATTGTCAGAATTTCGAACGAATATGTGATCAATGCGAAAACCACCTGGATTTTTTGTTAGAACTTTTTTGGGTGTATATGAGTTGTGATCGCATTCATTTGTAGTTATCGATTCCAAGTTACAAGTATCTTTCATTTGTGATGTATACAATAAGATTCTGAAATGTGAAGAACATTTTAAATTAATTTTTTTACTGTACATTATTTTCATTATTTTAATATTAAAACCCCTAAACTTTACACTCAAGAGACATTATATCAGTACTCTTGACCATATCTGATGAAATTTTTATTGTCATTACGTTATAAGGAGTGAGAACGAAAAAAAATCTTAGCTCACATACTAAATTTCATCAAAATATATTCATATTTGCGATCTATAATTTGATAAAAACTTTTACATGGACAAACAGACGGACGGATATAGCTAAATTGACTTAAAATGTTATTCTGAGACGATCGGTGTAATAAGAGATGGTTCTAGCTCAAATATTTTTGGTATTTGCAAACATCAGCACAAACTCATTATACCCTGACTACATACTGGTGTAGCGTATAAAAAGAGGATTTTAAAGTTCCAATACGAGAGCCCTTTTATATGAAAAATAATCAATTATGAATAAAAAATGTACTTTGTTAAAAAAGTATTTTTTTTTTCAAATGATGTATTTTTTTCAAAAAGGTACTTTTTAAAAAGTGTACTTTAAAAAAAGCGTAGTTTAAAAAGGGAAGTTTAATAAAAGGTAATTTTTTAATAAACAGTACTTTTTAATAAAAAGTACTTTTTTAACTGAGGTAGTTTTTAAAGAAAATGTATTGTTTAAGACAAGGTACTTTTCGCAATAAGTACTTTTTAAGAATATATACTTTTTAAGAAAGTTAGTACTTAAAATTTTTTTTAAAAGGGAACTTTAAAAAAAAAAAACTTAACTTAAAAATAGGTACTTTTTTAAAATGTAAAAAAAATCGTACTTTAAAAAAAAGTGGTACTTTTTATTAAAAGGGTACTTCTTAAAAAAAGTGTAATTCAAAAAGTATTTTTGTAAAAAAGGGGTACTTTTTCAAAAAAGTTCACTTTTTAAAAAAGAGTATTTCTTTAAAAAATGGTATTTTTTTTAAAAAAAGGCTCATTTTTTTAAAAAGGTACTTGTTAAAAAAGGCACTTTTTTCAAAAAAGGATAATTAAAAAAGGTACTTTTTTCAAAAAAAGGGTATTTTTTAAATAAGGTACTTTGTTTAAAAAAGGGTATTTTTTTTTCTTTTTTTTTTAAATACTTTTTCAACACTGGGGCTTTTTAAAAAAATTTCGTTTTTTAAAAAAGTATTTTTTAAGAATAAATTTGAAACGTTATTTTTAGAAAAAGTTAATTCTTAAAGAAAATGTGCTTTTTTATGTATCTCGTGACCCTTTGGACCTCTTTTGATGATCTTAAATAACAACTCCTTTGGGATGTTAATAAACTATTTAAAGCAACAACGAAGAGTCGACCTTAGTTATTGAGAGTGCGATAGTGATTAGCGGACATCGCTAAATCAACTTCCTTTATTATAAGGATCAAGGAAATATATGGGTTTGGAGTCTCTTGAGTTTATTTCGATGCGTTATAAACGGAATTACCAACCTACATACATATACCCTCTGCATAGTGGTGTGGACGGTATACAAAAGTTGAACAATTTAGACTAATCAAAACTAATAAAGTAGTTGAATTTATATAACTGCAAACAAATAAAGTTCATACAAATACTTACTTGTAAGAAATATCCTTTGGTTTTGTATTTAAGTCTCCGGCCAATATTTGTGCAGCAGCATCCCAACGTGTAGATTCTATAAATTGAGCAGTATCAAATGCCTGTATAGCACGATGTGTCTTGTAATCGTCTTTTTTAATATTATATTCAGCGTGTAACTATGAAAATGTATTAAAGAATATAAAAAAAGGGACATGATAAGTATTTGACCTTTTGAATTTTTTTTTCTGTATTCGACATGATTAAAAAAAAAATCATAAGAGAAGAAAAACAAAACAAACATACATGAGCATTATAAACATGTACATAGAGTTCACCAACACGTATCCTGCACATGCCAACACCCTTCCCACCAAACCAATCTGCATGTTGTATACGATGGCAATAGCCATTAACGGTCCATGTATGAAACAGACATCTGACAATAGGATATTTTGATAAAATCAATAGACCAGCTCCAATAACACCACTATGTAAAGGATAAACACATATAAACAGAGATACATATAATTAATTTAAATACAAATAATAAATCTACACCATTTCTTATAGAAATTAAGAAAATAGATAAAGAAAAAAACATATTTTTTTTGGAATTTGGTTTTTAATATCTCAATAACTATAAAAGTTGTCTAAATGATTTTTGAAACTGTTTCGAGATCATTTACGTGTTATTATAAAATAATAAATATAATAAAAAAAAAATAATAATTTGAATGTTTTTTTATCACTTAAAAGAAAAATCATACGAAAATTTTACTTTTTAAGCAGGCGTTTACGGAAAATTTTATTCCAGCAAATAATTTATAATACTTGGGCCTTTAACACAGTGTTCCAAACTATAAAGAAATAGAAATACATTTTTGTATTTATTCTGAATTGACAAATTTCAACCAACGCTCGACCAGGGCCGGCCCTAGGGTCGAGCCAGTAAGGCCATGGCTCGGGGCGCCTGGCAGATAGGGGCGCCATATACAAAAAAAATAAATGAATCCTTCATAAGATATTATGGAACGTAATAAGGAAAATAAAAAAATTAATATGAAAAAAAAATTTTAAATAATGAAATATCGAAAAAAATATTTTCTTTATTTCGTTATTTTAAAGAAATTTATATATATCAAAAATTTATATATATCACAATGTTTGAGATTTTTTTTTTTTGGAATTCAAATAACGATAACGTAACAAATAACGACTGTGACGTATGTGAGCTGGTATTTCGAACCAACAAAATTCAGCAATTTTGCAGCATGAAGGCTCGGAGAAGTTTTTTATGTAAATAAAAATAAAATAGTTTATTGAAAATTCAATTTCTCTCCTTTTTCGTAGATAAAAAAAGCCGCCAACAGAGTGCATCATATAGTCAGTGATTAACTTCCTTGTTTTTTATTTTGGTATAAAGATATTTTATATATATTCTATATATGTGACCTTTCTTAAGAAAACCCTCCTAGTGTGTCAAATTTCATGAATTCACTTTTTTTTGGATTTGTATGTAAAAAACCTTAAATTTTCATATGAAGCCGCTTGCTCAAAAACATCGGAAAGTATTGTAAAAATGCAGTTATATAAAACACACACTGTAAAAACAACACAGAGGGGGAAACTTTAATTGCGTTTTACTCAAAAACTTGTTGTGACACACTAGGTGGGTTTTCATATAATATTAATAGGCTAGGCGATTTCTTGTGACCGATGTTTTGTTCTACCGTTTTATCCCGATTTTGACCAAATGTATATTATTTGAAATGTATTTCTTTTTAGCGGTTTTGCAGAATTACAGATTTTTAAATTTGTTCCTTTATTTTGAAAAAGTTGCTACTAACACATACATAAAATTATACAATGCTATGTGTGTGTTTATTAAATTTGTTAATGTGTTTGTATTAAAAATGAGTTTGTTTTTTGTGTTGATTTGTGAATTGGCTATAATTCATTAGCATACCTTTAGGGTCTTTATTTAATGAAAAAATAAAATTTCCTAGAATTTGCACTCGAATTTCGAGGGCTGAATTTGCTAGTATGAATTAAAGTGGTTGAAATTCAATTGTTGCTGCCCACCCCAAATGAGGAAATATTTTGATAACGGACATGACTTTTCCGATCAAACAATCTGACAGTCTAATTAAAAAAAAAATTATCAAAACCAAACACATAAAAATTATATGTTGCCAAAATTTAAAAAATTATAAAAAATGTTTGAAAAATGTTTGCAAGATGAAAATGTTCTTCTGTTGGAAATTCTGTGTAAGATATGTAGGTCGCCGCCAAAGAACTTTAAAACGACAACAGGCTTGCAATGTAATAGACTTACAACAAAGAACAGTCTTTTTGATGGATATAAAATTAAAGTTAAACGAAGTGCTACTTGACGAGTCATAGTTCGGTAAGAGAAAATATCGTCGGTAAGATAAAATATCATTAAGTGGAAGGCGTTTGGATGTTTAGTGGAGGTAGTCGTTAGGAGGGACACTAAAATTTTACAAGAAATAATAACACAATTGGAACTGATGATTGAAGGAAATATCGAGGCATCAAATACGACAACTTTTATAATTATGAAGTAATAAATCACTGTCGGATTTGTCAGAGACGATGGCGAAAACACAAATACAATGTAGGGTACTTGGTCAGGGATTTATTTATTGATCAAAACATTACATTATAAGCGAATAACTGAAAAAGCTCCATTAAAGTATTATGTATTAATATAGAAATAATATTGGAAGTTTAATATAAAAATAAAAATATTTTTAAAATGATTTATAATTTAGGTTAAACAAAATAAAGTTTTTAGCTCTGCCTTTTTGTGCTAGTTAAAAAATATGGGGCAGGATTTAGACCCTTGACCTAGGGCGCCACAAATGTTCGGGCCGGCGCTGCGCTCGAATGTTAAAAAATGTTAAAAATTTTGGTAGCAAACATTTTGGAAGTCAAGTCTTTCAGAGTATGTAAAAACATATCTACTTTTATTACCAAAGATTTGAGAAAAAAAGTGAAAGGTTTTTTCACCACAAAACATTTTGAGAAATTTGAATTTGAAATTTGTTTAGAGATTTGGTCTTACATCCAACTAATTGGGCATAGAAAATAAGCATAAACCAAACCTGTGTGGAATTTTTATTTTTTTGCCCGCAGCTCTGAAAAATTCATATCGGATACTATATTTATATGGGCACTAGGTCGAAAAATGAACCGATCCTGACGATATTTAATAAAGTCACATATTTTTTTGCAAAAACATATACAAACAAAATTTTTTATAGCTTGAAGTGAAGAACGGGAAGCAGCTTTATATGACTAAGAATTGTGGTATAGGGTTCATTTTTGGACTACTGAGTAATGGATGTAATAAACACACACATATATGATAATTTGGATCTTATGGCAATTAAAGTCGATCTCATAAGACTCATTTCTATAGGGAATCGGTGCATGATTATCACCAAATTTTATCAAAATATATTTATATTTTATTTATATTTGCGACCTGTAGTTTGATCACAATGTTTACATGGACACACAGACGGACGGACGGACATAGCAAAATCGACTCAGAAAATGAATCTGAGAAAGTGATTTTGAGTCGATCGGTATAATAAAAGATGTGTCAGGTCAAATATTTTTGTTAGTTACAAACATCTGCACAAAGTCATTATACCACATAGTTGTACAGGGTATAATTAAAAGTAAAAAAAAGTACAGAGTTCGCGTTTTGACGGAAAGCATGATTAGCTGTCATGAATCCTACAACCCTTGAAAAAGTTAAAAGTTGGCCAACAAACTATTTGTAAAATATTTTATGTACCTCACTCTACTTCAACGTTTATGACAGTGGTCTAAAAAGCGTTGAAGTGCAGAAAGAGTGTTCTGTAGGTTCAGCTTAAGAAATCAATTTATATTTAACAAGTAAGAAAATTATAGTAGGTCTAGACCGACTATACTATACCCTATACCATGCGTTTAGAGACCCTATCTCTTAGGCCCAACTAACTGGACATAGAAAATAAGCAAAAACCAAATTTGATTGGGATTTTTATTAATTTTTTTGGCGGCAGATATGAAAAAGTTCATATCGGATACTATATCTATATAGGGACTTGGTCCAAAAATGGACCGATCCTGATCAAGTTTGGTAAAGTCTCTTGTATTTTGCAAAAATATATACAAACAAAATTTGAGAAGAATCAGTGCAATATTTTTGTTTTTTAATAGATTTAAGTGAAGATTGGGAAACAGCTCTATATGGGGTCAAAGGGATCATTTTTGGACTACTCATTAATGGATGTAATGAACGCATACAAACCCAATTTGAGTAAGATCTATATGACAATTTGGATCTTATGGCAATTTATGTCGATTTCATATGTGTAATTTGTATGGGGGCTAGGTCTGAACATGGACCGATTCTCACCAATTTCAATAGCGTTCATCCCATGGCCGATACAAGCTTATATACCAAATTTCATCAAAATATATTCATATTTGCGACCTGCAGTTTGATTACAAGGTTTACATGGACACACAGACGGACGGACGGACGGACGGACATTGTTAAATCAACTCAGAAAGTGATTCTGGTTCGATCGGTATAATTAAAGATGGGTCTAGGTCAAATATTTTTGGTTGTTACAAACAGCAGCACAAAGTCATTATACCCAAACCACATAGTGGTATAGGGTATAAAAAGGTTACTTGCCTCGAAGGTTTTTCCATCTCGAGGTAGTAAGATTTGACTCCCCGTAATTCACCCTGTGTTAGTAATATTTTGACAGGACATAACCTTGACAACAATCAACCCAAACATAGTGTTCCAATCTGACAAATATAAAGATGTAAATTTATTGCCACTTTTTTTTGGAATCAGAATCTAAGAAATTGCTATCAGAGCTTCTTAATCAAATTTTTTTGCTGGGACTTGCACATTAAAAAAATTTTAAATATAAAATCTGTTTCTAAGATTATTTGCTATTTTTTAAATTACTATCGTTAATGGTGTAGTTGAGATAAGTTCAATTTAGTATATCTACCTATAAAAATAATGAGCATACGGCAGAACTAGTTTTGTTAGCTCCTGTAACAAAAGACTGTCATGTTCTGTCCACACCTCTTGCAACGATACAATATCATATTTTCCTGTACTTAGTTCTTCACCAATGTGTTGCATACGTTCTGCCCGATCGGAGGATATTAATGGTATGCCCCTGTAAAGTATAGAAATGAAAAAATCAAACTTAATTAACCATGACCTTTCCTTAAATGTTGCATATCTTTGAGTCCATACACATAAAAACATATGTATGCAAAAATTTCTCTTCCGCGTTTATCTTTATAACGTTGATTTATTTGTTTTGTGTGTGTATGCTGCTTCTCATTATGTATTCCACTTACCAAACATTTAGGGTAACTATATTTAATTCCAACGAGACCATTCTTTTCAATCTATTAAAAAAACACCAAACACAATCTCTTTGTTAATTTATTTCATATAATATTCACTTTTTTTTCTTAAACGTATTACTGATAATAAGTACGTACTAACTTTTTATTGTACGTCTAATTAAACATAACAATAGAAAGCAAGTTATTGAAAAAAAAAAACGTTATACACAAATGTTGTTGTTTAAAATGCTCCACGAGTGTTTATGGTCTGCTGTTGTTTTCTTTTTTCCTGTAACAGTTTAAGGGTTACCAGCATCTTTTAAATGTTAACAAAATTGCCGACAATGATAAACAAAATTGTATTTATAATCGTCCATATAAATGGGAAAATGATATATGTATGCATTCGCCAATATCCCTTACTAACGGTTGTCAATAAAATAAACAAAAATATTTATAGAATAAATTGAAGAATAACATTTTTAACCCTCTGCGTGTCAAAAATTGTTTTAAATATCTAAAAATTTTTATGGCGATAGAGCCAGAAAAATATAAATTTTTTACTGGGATTTCTCACCTAACAGGTAGACTATATACATATAAATATACTTTTTTTTAATCATAGAATTACATATCATTACCCAATTAAATTTTTTCATACTCCCTCTCTCACTCTCTGTTTACATTTATGGAATAAATTGAAGAATAACATTCCCCTCTATTATATAGTTATTTTAAATAATGATGTTTTTGTTTTTATAAGAAACTTGGCCACTTCTATCATTATCCAATTAATTTTTTCATACTCCCTCTCTCACTCTCTGTTTACAAATATTTTGTTGCCACCTGATTTTTATGTGGTTGTCATATGCTTTACAGCTGAATGTTAGTGTTGAGTGTTGGATAACGTTGTGAACTTCTTGCTGTTATTAGTATTACCATTTTGGCACGTTATTTCATGTATAGTAGTTTTGTTATTTAATTCAGAGTTGCCAGAACAGATGTGGCATTCCAAACAATTCGAATTTAGTTTTATTTAAAAATCATATATTATACGTATATTTGCTATCTATAACATCTTCTTCTGCCATAACTTCTGGAGCAGACCATAAATTCAATTTTCAATAAAAATGCAATTTAAATTAACGTAACAATAACAATTTGATTTAATTTAATAAAAAAAATAAAGACAAAACAAAAAGAATTCATTTTTTTATTATAAACATTTTATGTTATTACCTTAAAAACTAGTTAAGCGTTTTTTCAATTCTAATTTAATTTAACAATAACAATAAAAAAAAATAAAGATAACAAAATAAAAAAAAAAATAATCCATATTTATATTACATATATACATATGTATGTTGTTAATTTAAAAACTAAAACTTTTGTTTCAGCTTGGATAGCCTTTCCAAAATTTCCTCATTATGTCTTTCAATTCTTGCTAATTTAGAAAGGAGTTCAGCATGCATCTGCCTCGATTCGTGCAAGGCCTCTTTATACTTGGATGATGTTGAAATTGGTGATTCATTAGACACCAACTTTATCTTTTTTTCTATT
Source organism: Cordilura impudica (assembly GCA_963682025.1). Taxonomy (NCBI): domain Eukaryota; kingdom Metazoa; phylum Arthropoda; class Insecta; order Diptera; family Scathophagidae; genus Cordilura; species Cordilura impudica. Next base: position 77,053,331 of record OY821519.1, on the reverse strand, counting down.
GGCGGCTGGAAAATTTCCTCACCATCTAAAATCTCTATAGACATCACAGATTCCTAAAAAAGTGTTTCAATAAATTAAAATATAAATTAAAATATATATTTAATATATATAAAATTATTTTACATTAAGACATTGAAATTCTACTCCTGCTTCTGGTGTAACAGAATCACCATCAACAGCATCCACCGTAATAATACCGAGAATTTGCTCCTCAAAGGAGTTCAACTCTCGGGGTACGTCCTTGAATGAACCGCCACCGGTTTTATTCATGAAGCTTCTTCTTGCATTAACTTGCTTTTTTACGGCAGATTTTAAGTCAAGCCAACACTATGAAAAAACTTTTATAATCTTCTCTGCCAATACGAAACAACTTTTAACCTACGTTTTTCCACTGCTCTACGGACTTATCGCTGCCTCCCACGGAATTTAAAGATAATCGTAGAGCTTCCCACTTCTCCTTACAACTATTATTGGAGTTAATGCCTCCAAATTGTCCTCTGGCAAATTCCAAATTGGAAGACATATAGTCCATAAGTTTTTTTTTTTTGAATTTGGGAAATTCGTTGCACTTTCTGAATAATTGCAAAAAAAAAAATTTAAATGAAAATACTAAAAGTAAAATATAAATAAAAAAATTAACATATTTTTTACCTTTTCTCCAATATTCGATGCCATCTTCTATATATATATATTTTTTTAAAGCAACTGAATTTAAAAACTTATCTCGCATAGATTTCAGTTGTGAGTGAATTTGATAGTTCAATTTCAAATCTTTTCACATGCCTACTTTACAGAAACACTTTTTTTCTCTCATTTTTCCAATAAATGTGAGAAAAAAATCATGTGAGTCCGATTACAGGGGAGATGTGTAAACTTCTGGTAATAAATAAAATGCAGAAAACAGCGATAAAAAGGTTATTACATATCATAATTTTTTCACCAAACAATCATGTCACACCGATTTGTCTTTATGCTCACATGTTACGCGTAAGATCTTACGCTCACATATTACGCTGTTTTTGTGATTGTATTGTGAATTAGAAATTTACCCCCCTGCGCGTATAGATGTTTACACATCAAAAACGTTACGTGACAGATAGTTCTCACAAAATAAAGTTACAGAACCAGTCGAATGCGAGAAACAATATTTTGTGTCAGCTCGCAACGTTTTTGTTTCATTTTTATACGTTCCATGTAAAAACTTTCCGATGCGAGAGTTACAGAACATAGCTACAGATGTCATCATATGTCAAAATCTATTCTTAATTATATTATTTTAATAAAAAACAATTATTTTTATATCTGTACTCCATGAGAAATAGATTATATCTAATAAATGATTGAATTATGTTGTTTTGTATTTATTTACTATCATGTAATGAATCTATTATTTTAGCACGGGAGTGTAAACGTAACTTACATACCCGCACTTTTCTATGCGAGGATATAAAAAGTAGTTACTTTACCGCTTACAATTATGAAGGGCCTCAAATAATTCAATACGTGTAATGGATTTTTTCAGATGTAAAAAAATCACATTTTGTTGAAAAAAATAACATGTGGCAACCTGTTGAAATCGTCACTTCGTTTATATTCCGTTAGTTTGACTTTAAAGCTTTGATATCAATTACTTAACACTCTCTTTGTTTTTGCATTTGCTTTAGTTTTTGCGTAATTTTCATACGGTTCGGTTATGTTTTTCGTTTTGAGTTGAAAAAAATTCAATATTGTGTTAAATAATAAAGAAAATCTTTTAAGTTCTAATTAAAAAGAGTGCAATAAACATTTTTCATCATTAAATTTGTATTGTAGTTGTTAAATTTGTGAAAAATATCTTATAAGTAAACAAAAATCAATGCGTTTGCGTGCCGGTCGGTGTTTCTCTTTTGTGTGGTCGTTCGTTCGATATGGAAATAAGAAAAATGTAATATTGTGTTGTTATTAATGAAATAAAAAGCTTTTACTTGTTATTTTTTGTGTTTAATTTAAAAAAAATAATAAAAAGTAATAATAATAATACCTATGTGTCGATATAGTTCAATATACATATTTATAAAATTAAAAAAAGAATATACATATGTGAAAATGTTCTAGGATAACTTGAAATCGAAAAAGAACAGGAAGTGATAAACATGTAAGTAGATAACATTTTATTTGTTCCTATTTATTATAAAAACCCTCTTTGCATTAATACCGTTTGCAACTTGAGAAATAAAAGTCGGGTAGAAATAAAAGTCTAGTAGGTGTACAGAGTATCGCGTAAACCAAGAGCAACAAAAGTAAGGCAAATATAAAGTTGTTTGTTTTCTCTAAATAATCAATTTACAATAAAGTAATTTTAAGTCATCATTTAAAGGCTTCGTTAGTCGAAAAGTGACGTGAGTTAGAAGTAAAGTGAAATTGTATTTTGTTCAGTTAGTTGAACAAAACAAAGTATCATCTTTTTGGAGAAACAAGGAATAAAGAGAAAAAACACAGTTTTTAAACTCTTTCTTTTAACTCAATCTCTCTGTCTGTCGTGGGGCAACCCCATCACCCCTTACACAATTAATCTGAAACTTGGCTCATAGTCTTGTTGTGACAACAGATTAATTTTGGGGTAGTCACGCACAGTCACGCGTGGACACGCACAGTCACGGAGTGATCTAAATGTCATTTTCCCTCATCCGATCGATCTGAAACTTGTTTCATACACTTGCTGTGAAAAAAGATTACCTTTGACTTAGTCACGCACAGTCACGCATGGTCACGCACAGTCACGAAGTGATCTAAATGTCATTTACCCTCATCCGATCGATCTGAAACTTGGTCGAAATACTTGCTGTAAGATCAACTTCGACATAGTCACGCACAGTCACGCATAGTCACGCACAGTCACGGAGTGATTTCAAACCCATTTCCCCTTATCCGATCGATCTGAAACTTGGTCGATGGACTTGCTGTGAAAAAAGATTAACTTTGACATAGTCACGCACAGTCACGCATAGTCACACACAGTCACGGAGAGATTAAACCCCACTACCCCTCATCCGATGGACCTGAAACTTTGTCCATAGACTTGTTGTGGCCAAAGATTAATTTTAAGATAGTCACAAACAGTCACGCACATTCGCGGAGATATTCCAAACTCATATGCATAAGAAAAGAAAGAGTTTTAATAAAAACTTTGTTTTTATGGGTTAGATTATTTTAATACAATAAATAGTATATTTTTAATTTGTTAATATAAAAATGTATTATTATATCAAAAATATAATGTGTCGGTTATATGCTTTGTGGTCCTAGTGGTTGCTACTGCACGTGCAATTAAGTTAGGTTTTTATATGTACTGTCACTGTTTTTATTCATATGTAATTCCGTATGTCTGTCAAAATTGTCGTTTTACATACGATTCATAATTTTTGCTGTCACACTTGCATATGTATTTTCGTATGACATAACCTCTAAACAACAGCTGATTTTTTATTTTGTGAATTTACAAAAAATTATTGCTAAAAAAAAGTTATATATTTTTTAATTGTTAATTAATATTAAACAATTTATTTTCCTTTCAATAGTAATCTTTATAATTTACTCTGTTTTTCTTTCGCAACAAGCAGTGTTGTATTTTCATATATTTGTCATGCCAAAATAGAACCTGTTCTAATTGAAAAATGTACATGTGACTTTCCTTATGTATTGTACATAAACAATGTTTCGTGTGTATTACACGATGTGTACAATTTTTGCAATGGGAAAATTTGACAGTACATATGTAAAAAAACACGTCGTGTTATAGCACCTTAAGTTTAATTTTAAGGTTACATACTCAACAGCTCACTCCTACCTCTCTTGGGAAGGCAATGGTTGTATATGGGAGCTATGAGAGTTTCGGTTTCGTACCTTTTCCATTAAAATTTGGAATACAAACAAAAAAAAATCACAAACCGTACCGTAATCATTCGCGATCCATCGCGTAGGAACCCTTCGTTGCATCTATTATTCTCGAATAAGAGAAACTAACGGGTCTGTGTTTGCTTTGTGGTCCTCCTGGTCACCGCTCTGCATTCCTTCTGGTTATGTTACATAAACTTTCGTTTTATTTAAGGTTAAGGTTTTTTATATTAAATAGCTCGCCGTAACCTTAATTTCGTAGGTAATGATTGTGCAGGCGGGCTAAGAGAGTTTACCCCGGCTTTTTGGTTACGCACCTCTGCGATTTAAAATCAGGGGCTAACCGCAAATCGAAATTTCATATTTCCTGTTTTCACTTTTATTCTTAACTAGGGGCCATAATTCGTTAACTCTATTTTGGAAAATAAAAAAATAATTTCGATCGAAAAATTTCGATAACGAATGCGACTATAAGACCCCAGAATACAACAAAAAACTAAAACCGTATATAAATTCTATTTTCTACAGAATGCTTCTTCGCCGTTACTTCAAAGTAAAACTAGTTAAATATTCTTTCTCCATAAACTGAAACAAAAATACAGCTGATGCCTGACCTCACGTTACTTCTGCACTAATTTCGCCTTAAGTATTAAGTTTAAAAGAATTATTTTCTATTTACAAAAGCAAGAAATAATTTTTTGGTCTATATGTAACAGAGTTAAAAATAATGGAACATATTAATGCCCGTTTTCTCAATAGGCGATTATCTTTTAACCCAACGAGAAACTGCCGATTAAACAAATTTGGTTTTCTCAATGTCTGGTTTGCTTCTATTTTGTTGCAAAGCTAAGCGGCACTCACCTGCCAATTATATATTTAACGTACAGATAAATTATTCTCCCAACTTTCATATCAATTTTGAGAGGCATTGCCAACTGAAAATAATTCTCTCAACTTTCATACGTATTTTGAGAGGCATTGCCAACTAAAAATAATGTTTTGTCGGTACATTGAGAAAACGAAAATTGTTAACCGGCAGTTTATTGGTCCAATAAATTTATGTCCTGGTTAAGTAACAGGCAGTTTGACGATACATTGAGAAAACCGGCTTAATACTTTTAACTTGTATCCCATCGTCTTTAAGTTAATGCTATAACAGCTGTTAAGTGTGTTTCGGATCGTTATGTTAAATATGTGCATTTACATTTTTTTTTGCGATTCTTGGATCTCTTTATACATGAAGTGGTCCATACTTCCTTCGATTTTATGAAAAGGAAGTTTTGGATTCAATATTCGATTCTAAAGAAAAAATTAAGTACCTAACTCTTTTTTACGAAAAACAAATTTTTTTGTAAAAAATTTTTATGTATTTTTTAAATAAATACAATGAAAAAGTATTCTCAACTGGGAAAAATGGCACAGATATTTGTATTCTATTACAACTGGTTAAATAGGTATTAAGCCTTTAATTTTTATTTTTTTTTTGATGTGTAAACATCTATACGCCATCTTCTGATTTCGACCAGACTCAAAATCTTAAAATCATACGAACAAAAATACGACTTTACACAGTCCGTCTGTCCGCTTGTCTGTTGAAATCACGCTAATTCATAAAATAAACCATTTACAGTAATATTGTTTGTTATTAGTTCGAGCTGGTTGGTATTTAAAATGAGATAAACCGAGCATAAATATGCAAAGATCTGACCTAAAATAGGCTAAAAATTTAGTGTGATTGTGGTAATAATTGTAAAGTTAAGTTTATTATTAAGTTTATCAAATTGGTTACTTTCTCAAATATTTTGTTTACTTTTGTTATAAATAGTGCCATAAGTCCAGATATTAATGTAAACGTAGGACCCAGGTGGAAGGTATCAGAGATTCGCCATACCCGAATTTAACACTCTTACTTGTTTTATTATAATTCTTTTATTATTTATTATTATTGCTTCAATGTTATTTACAATTTTACATACAAAATCAATATAACGTTTTACAATTAAGGTTATTTCTAATTAACAATTATATATTTTTTTTGTTTTAATCAATTTTAAAATAAACTTATTTAAATTCAAAATAAGTATTTAGAAAAGTTCTTTCAGTGTTCTTTTTTACATGAGTTGACAACACTTATTTGCTTTTGACTGTGGCTCTATTAGTGATATGTTTAATACGATTAATGTATAATATTTAGATAACATTCTTCAAATAATTGATTATTTGACTATTGCTTTTTATAAGATTTTAAAAAAAAAATCATATTTTCAAGTTATAAATATAAAAAAATCAATTTTATAAATAAAATCAATTTTTACACGATTAATGTTTTTTTTCTAAAAACTGGTTATTATGGCATTTCTCTTTTTTTTAGTGGTTAAAGAAAATAATCACTTGTTTTTAACACAACTTAATTTTATATACGTAGTTAGTTAATATACTTTATATGAAATATTTTTTTTATAAAACTTATAAATTATGAAAAAAAACATACGAACTAGCAAGTCACTTGCAGCAGGTACGTTAAAATACAATTCGATTTGAATATGAAAACTTTTGTTCGTTACTTTTAATCGTTCATCATTCGTTGCTATGTCTTTGTTTAGTTTGTAATATTTCAATAACGATTACTTTCTCTATCGGAATATTTGCCGCTCGTTTTACCAACCGAATAACGATCCGAATATGCATCATATTTGTCGGCCTTATAATTAATTTCTTGCGGTGTATAACCGATATTCTTTTGCCAGTGTCGTGTCCAATAAAGATCTTCGTTGCGTACCTGTGACGGTGTTTTTGCATCTCTGCACACGTAGACACAATAGATCATGCAACCAATTAATGTTAAAAATCCAAATATCAAAAATATTATGCCAAGAATCCTAAGGAATAGACAAAGAAATGGATTTAATATTAAAGTATTAAAAGTAAAATAATAAGTAAAAAAAATAAGAAAGTGGAAATTTGATGGAAATTTCAAGTGGAAATAATCAATAATTGAGCCGTTTTTATCTTGAATGTGGCATATATAAAATACGTGGTTCTTAAATTTCCTAAGTTAGTATGTGGCAAGCGAGATGGTATTTCAATATTAAAGGAACTGTATGGCAAAGAATTGAACGCCAATGTTAACTACAATGAATTATTAAACAAATTATATTTAAAAAACTAAAAACTTATCTATAATATTAATAGGCTAGGCGATTTCTTGTGACCGATGTTTTGTTTTACCGTTTTATCCCGATTTTGACCAAACATATATTTTTTTGAAAGGTATTTCATTTTAGCTGTTCACCAGACTTACAGATTTTTAAATTTTTGCATTGGTTTTTAGTAAATTGCATTTAAAGTTGCTACTAACACATACATAAAACAAGTAAGAAAATTATAGTCGGTCTACCCCGACTATCCGATACCCTATACCATGCGTTTAGAGACCCTATCTCTCAGTCCCAACTAACTGGATATAGAAAATAAGCATAAACCAAATTTGAGTGGGATTTTTATTAATTTTTTTGGCTGCAGATATGAAAAAGTTCATATCGGACTTAGCCCAAAAATGGACCGATCCTGACCATTATTGGTAAAGTCTCTTGTATGTTGCACAAATATATACAAACAAAATTTGAAGAGAATCCGTGCAATATTTTTGTTTTTTGATAGATTTAAGTGAAGATCGGGAAGCAGCTCTATGACTAAGAGTTGTCCCATAAGGATCATTTTTGGACTACTGATTAATGGATGTAATAAACACATACAAACCCAATTTGACTAAGATTTATATGATAATTTGGATCTTATGGCAATTTATGTTGATTTCATAGGAGTCATTTGTATGGGGACTAGGTCTGAACATGGACCGATTCTCACCAATTTCAATAGCGTTCATCCTATGGTCGATAAAAGCTTATATACCAAATTTCATTAAAATATATTCATATTTGCGACCTGCAGTTTGTTTACAAGCTCTACATGGACACACAGACGGACGGACGGGCATCGTTAAATCGAATCAGATAGGGATTCTGATTCGATTGGTGTAATAAAAGATGGGTCTAGGTCAAATATTTTTGGTAGTTACAAACAGCAGCACAAAGCCATTATACCCAAACTACATAGCGGTATAGGGTATAATTATACAATGCTCTGTGTGTATAATTAAATTAGTTAATATGTTTGTTAATGAGTTTGTTTTCTTCATTCACAATAATAATAAACCAAAAAACTGTTGATTTGTGAATTGGCTAATTTGAGAAATAAAGTTGCCTAGAAATTGCACTCGAATTTCGAGCGATGGAATCGGCTAGTATATATTAAAATATATCCAAAATAGCGCGTGTTAAAAATACTCAAAATTCAAATCTATAATATTAATAGGCTAGGTGATTTCTTGTGACCGATGTTTTGTTCCACCGTTTTATCCCGATTTTGACCAAACGTATATTATTTGAAAGGTATTTCTTTTTAGCCGTTTTGAAGATTTACAGATTTTTAAATTTTTTCCTTTATTTTGAGTAAATCGCATTTAAAGTTCCTACTAACACATACATAAAGTTATACAATGCTATGTGTGTGTTTATTAAATTTGTTAATGTGTTTGTAATAAAAATGAGTTTGTTTTTTGTGTTGATTTATGAATTGGCTACAATTGATTAGCATACCTTTAGGGTCTTTATTTAATGAAAAAATAAAATTTCCCAGAATTTGCACTCGAATTTCGAAGGCTGAAATCTGCTAGTATAAATATAATACCATATAATATTCATGGTCTTAGTACTAAATATCTGTTTCTTAAGTTTTTTGAATACGTCAGTCATTGTGAAATGTTTGCCTTATTTGAAACACATGTAGTTAAAGAACGGATGGATCAATGGAAAAATACTTTAAAGCAAGTGGTGGTTGTGTATATAGCATAAAAAAGAGTTTAAGAGAAATCGGTATAAAACATATTTTCCAAAACTTAAATGGTTTAGATACTATCATAATACAAACAGAGAAAAATAAGTTGATTATAATACCGGTGTATGTAAGAGGAGAAGACTGGAATTTTGAATTTCAAGTAGTGAGAGAATATTTTAGAGAAACATCTGAACCAAATATTATAATGGTAGGTAATATCAACGTGAGAATTGGGAATTGACAATGATACTTAGATCCACCATATTGCAATTTTACTAATGGTGTGGATACTAGAAAAACAAAAGATGAGGTAGTTAATGCAAAAGGGAGGAATGTTATGGAATTTTGTGATGATAATGGTCTAGTGGTGTTGAATGGATGAACGACAGGGGACGAGGATGGTAGCTACACGTTTATTAGCACAGTAGGTAATTCGGTCAATGATATTTGTATCACATCACTTGAAACTTTGGATATAACTAAAAAGTTTGAGCTGCAATCAAAGATTTGTTCTGATCATATGCCATTGAAAATTAAAATAAATATTACTTACGATAATAGAGAATATGATGTCTTGAACTTATTGCCAAAGTTTAAATGAAAAGACTGAGAAAAGATCAGATACAATCAAAAACTTAATCACAATCTTAGTTGTGCAAAAAATCCAGGATATATAAGAAACTTAAATGATTTAACAAATATTTTAAAAACAAACAAACAAATGGAAAATAATAGCAACAAGTTTATTTCAAAAAACCCCTGGTTTAATAGTGAATATGCGAGAGCTAGAGATAAAACCTTTGTAAAGTTGACTGCATTTAGAAGAACCAATTGTATCGAAGACAAGCGAAAAATAGTTTATAGATTTTTATGTGAGAGGATGAAGAAAGAATATCAATTACAAATTGGGCAAAAATTAAACATTACATACAATGCAAAAGGTTGGTGGAAAGTGGCAAAACAAATAAGAGGGCAAAATTTTCAAATTGGTGTTCAAATAGGAGCAAATGAATTCTAAAACTATTTTAATACACTCTTAAACTCCCCACAAGTATCGAATGATATTCACTATGCAGCAATGCTAAAGATTGATAATGGTCTGGATAGGGAGATTAGTATTGATGAAATATACAAAATAGTAAATAAAACAAAATCAAATATTGATAGAGTCCCATATGAATTTCTGCAGAACGCATCGTCAGAATTCTACATAGAGTTAAAAAATATTTACAACAATATTTATGAAACTGGAAGAATAGATGAATCGTTCAAGGAATCTGTCATTTTCCCAATATTTAAAAAGGGCAATGCTGAACTGCCATGCAATTACAGGGGCATTTCATTTTTGAACTCGGTGGTTAAAGTATTCATGGGCGTACTTAACGAAAGAATACAACAATATGTAGAAAGGCATAACATTCTCACAGAATTCCAAGCTGGATTTAGACCAAACTACTCAACCATAGATAACACTTATAATCTAGCTTCGATTGTCCATTTAAAATTTGAAGAAAAGGAAAAAGTGTATGCATTTTTCGTGGATTTTACAGCGGCGCACAGTGGCGCCATTTGAGTTTTTTCATTGCAAAAATCATATCTTTTGAACCGAATAACATAATTGAACAGTTTAAACAGCATATGATAGATAACTGTTCAGCCTATGAAATGAGGAAAGGGTGCTACGCTTTGTAGGGGCCTACTTATGGGTTATCGAAGTTAAAATTTGTTTAAAAATCAATTTTATGGTAACTAAAAAAAATTATTTTTACATTTTTAGATTGTTTTTATTTTTTTTCTTTAGGGTTTTATGTTTTAAATTATTACCCAACAAATTAAAAAAAATTACTTCTTTTTTAAATTTATTTTTTCAATTTTCTGTAAAATATTCATCATAATTCGTAAGAGAAGGTATATCTAAAAGACTAATCATTTCTAAACTATAATTATTTTCTAACTCTATTCGTGACTTCACATGCCGCAGGGAAGAAATAAGTGGATCGGAAGATGCTGCCAACATGTTGAAGAGGTCCTCATTTTGCCTTACCCTTGATGCTTTGAATGTGTTCTGCAATCTATATTTTTTTTATAAAATTTGTTAAGAGACTCCTGTGCTTCTTCAGAAAGATCTCCAATTGGCAAAGACTGGTACTCAATTATATCTTTGCCATGCGCCAATATTTTATGGACGGTCGGGGTCAACTTCTTCTGTAGATACATTTCTGCTAAAAGAGATGCAGTTTTCGATGCATATTCTCCATATTTTGTAGAATTGACATTTTCTTTGCAGTTTAAAACATTCAAGATCGTTCCCAATCTTTTCACGATTTGATTGTCAATTCCAGTGATTCTAGTTACTGCCTCATCATTTTCAAAAAATCTCCTAGAAGTGTTTCCATCGTTTGAGTTACCGTATCCGTGCTTGGGACAGTCTACTTTTAGTCCAACTTGTTTAAAAAAAGCATCCTATTTGCTTCTTTCTGATCTTTTACTTATCCTTTATTGTTGTATTTTCATCGAAGTTTTCCTCCTCTTGTGGTAGGGTATACGCCAGTTTTAGCAAGAACTCCATACACCTTATCCTTGCGTGCAATGGTGACATTCCATATTCGTAATTCTCCTCGTTTGTAGAATCGTTTAAATTACCAAAGTTCTTCTGACTCTTTTTGCAAATCGGACATGACAATGTTGAGGTTGTTCCTGTCCTAGTAATTGCATTCAATATATTTTCCTTCTCCAATTTGCAGCTTTGTAGGCTTAATCTTGCTTATTTGTTTTTCAATGTCCTTCGCCGTGGTCCTTATGAGTTCTGCCGATTCCCTTGCAAACTGAAACATTATTGGTCGGCAATAATGCACTGATGACGGACGTGGATTTTTTCCAGTGTAGGGAAACATCAGATTTTAGCCGCAAAGGAACAACAGATGCCATAAACATATTTCCGTCCGATATTGTAGCGTCATCGGAAGATATCCTTTGCTTATAAACGCTTTGTCCGTTGTCAGTTTCTCAGAAAGAATTTTCACCTCATTTTCAGGAAGACTCTCCAACAACCGTTTTGCTGTATGGCCCATGAGATCCTGCAGATTGGCTTTCACAGAGACTTCCGCAAACTCCGTATGAAGTGGTTGTGAATTTATTTTGGCTTGCGTAATATGCTTGTATCCTGGTAAAACGTCAGCCCCGTGTCGCATCAAAGATGCCCGTAGTATCTCATATTTTTCTTTGGAAAGTTGTAAGTCCATAAACAAGGCCAAGGATTCTATGGAACCATACTTTATAATGTGTGCGTTTGTGGGCGTGGGAATGCTTTCCTTAATCCTTTTTAGTCGCAGTGGGCTTGCTCAGCAACAGATTTTGTAATCTGCGACCTAAAGGGAGCTACCACAAAACTAATGGGGCCGGAACCGTTTTGTGGATTAGGAAAAGGAGTATGGGAAGGCGTACTCAAAGAATGTGAGAATCATATCAGACAGGAGCTTTTCTCGAGCCACTTGGGCTTAAGGCAATCAAAACTACTGCTAGGCAACTACAACGGTAAGAGATTTGAGTCATGTATCGGACTATCGAAGAACGGACTGAGAATATTAACCGGGATTCTAACCGGTCACTGTAGGCTCTGGGAGTATCTGAGCAGGTTAGGAATTGAAGCGAACCCCATGTGCAGATTTTGCGATGAGAAGGCAGAATCAGCGGAGCACATACTGGGGGATTGTGGAGCTTTACTGCATAAGAGGAAAAAGTACCTGGGTTCTTTCCAAATACCAGGGAGCGAAATAAAATCACTGGAACCAACCCACATCCTCGAATTTCTGAGGGCTTCAGGATTGGGTGAGATTTTATAGGAACAACTATTAGTAGAGGGCAGTACAATAGATCATTTGGTCGCAGTACTTTCGACACCTCTTTTATACAATACAATACAATACAAACTCTTTCACTATCCTTTGTATATTTAATAGACAGCGCGTCCGATAAATGCTTCGTGGTCAAGTCATTGGTGGCATCGGCAAGTTTCCTCTTTCTTGGAGTTGAAGTTCTGAATGGTTCGATTAGATTTCACCCATTTTGCCGTAATATTTGCATATATCAGATAAAAATTATTTTTTATAATTTCGTTTCTCTCAATATTTCCGTATAAGCTATCAAGTTCTTCTAAAGCAGCTTCCGTGAAAAACTTTGGTGTGGTTGACCTTCTAAATAGTTCAAATAATTTTAAATTGTTCCACGCCATGTTTTCAGTACTTAAATTGTTTAACGCCATGGTTTCAGTACTTGTTGCGCCAACTTTCAGTCGTAGACTAATCCATTATGCTTATTTTGCATTATGCTTATTTTGCAATATATAGGCTTATGCCACAATGCCTAAAAATTTACCTGTTCCATGCATACATATGGATTTAGGCTGAATTATGCAATTTTGATATTATGCTCGTGTCTAAATAAGATTTGTTCCTACCTGGAGGGACCATAAGTCAATATTGTTCTTGACCATTTGTACTTCAAAGTAATTTTTAAGTGAGGTGCGTACCTGCGAATTTCAATGAGTAGTTTTTTGTGCATCCTGTGTCTGTAACAGAATATTGGGAGTAGACTTTGGCAGAGGCTCACAGGTAGACAACCGACTTAAAATGCAATTTTCAAACTATTAGATCAAACTACTGTCAGTCAAAACATGTAAGGGACGCACGCCATACAATTTCTGCAACCATGTCTTTTTAAACTTTTTTACCTCTAGAAGCCAAACGGGCATGTACGGGCAGATAAAACCTTTTGAATTATGTAAAGAAATAATCAAAGAACATGTTTTGCAAATATGGTAAATATAGAAAAATATAGATTTTTTTTATTTTCCGTCAAAGTTGAAAAATAGTGAAAAAACGGATAGTTTTTAAATAGTGATTTACCAGGAGAAACACAAAGCAAACAGTTAATTTTTTTTTATCATTATACATTTAATAAATACATCAATCAATACAAACAAAAAAAAAGGCGATTCGTTACCTATTTTTCGTGATATTACAACTGAAATCGCAACAAATTGACTAAAAATTGTGTTTTTTTTTGAAAACCGAAAGTCGGTCAACTTTGAACGGTTATATCTTCTAAACTAAAAATGTGATATTATTAAGAGTAGCATATTTGAAATCGTTGAAAAGTTTCCTATAACATGGGTTTATTTAAAACTTCGTCGGCGCACATGAAAATTTTGATTTTTGCAACCTCGTTTGCTCTACGAGCGCCACTGTGCGGCGTTTGACAAAGTCCCACGGAAATTACTGATTTACAAATTACATATGTTGGGTTTGTTCACAAAACTGGTAAATTTAATTGAAAACATATACAATGAAACTAAAGTAACAGTATGGACATGAAATGAAATATCGGAAAAATTTAGTATTTATTCGGGTGTAAGACAAGGTTGTATTTTATCCCCTTTACTTTTTACGCTGTATCTAAATGATTTACCCGATATTTTGGATGGCGGTTTAACGGTTGGTGGGATAAATGTGCGCCTACTGCTTTATGCTGATGATATAATGCTGCTATCGGATAATATAATTATTATGCAAAAAATGATAGATAATTTGGAAAGTTATTGCAATCAATGGAACATGGATGTTGGTGTTTAGGAACTGAAATGTTGGTGTTTAGAAGAGGAGGTCGGTTATCAAGGCAAAAGAATTGGATGTATAAAGGGCAACATATGAGAATTGTAAACCACTATGAGATTGACTTAAATTCCCCTAAGATTCTGACTATTAAATTGATCATGGTCAAATTTTTTTATGTATGTCTAGTCCCCATTTAAATCAGCAGTCCCAAAAAAAGTATGATCGGTCCATAACTCCATATAGCCATTATATAAAATTTGCATCCGATATAATCCTTTTCATAACTGAAGGCCAAACATTAATAATAATGCCACTCAAATTTGGTAAATGCTTACGTTCTATATCCAATTATGACCTCAGCAAAGTTGGATCTAAGAGCCTTTCTCGAAAGTCGTGATATGGGGTATCGTATAGTCGATCTAGACCTACTATAGTTTTCTTATTTATTTAATATTTATTTTGCAAACTGCATGCAAACATGCGCACTGTTTACACTTGTCATGTAATCCTGTCCATGATCGAACTTCCTCTTACTGCTCTTAATATCTTTATTGGTTGCTTCTTGAATTCACTTAAATTATTATAACTTAAATGATCACTTCAACATTCTTCATTCGTTAGCAATTAAAGACAAATTGGACATGCTCTTGGATCTCATTAATGCCGAACAACGTTTTGGAAGGAATTTTAAGCTCAGCATAACCAATAGAGCAAAGTAGGCAGATGGAGGAGAGGACCTAAATCGGCTTACAGTTGAATCGAAAATAAATGCCGAAGTTCGGCTGGTATATATGGCATATATGGTCCAACTGTATTTCTAGCTGAAGGTAGTTTTTTTCTGTACTAGGAGAAATATTAAAATAAAAAGAGCGCACATATTTAACTTATTTCTGATAGTCAAAGCACTTTCGGCGCCGTTCTCATAAGTATATGAAATGTACTGAAATATTGTGATATCTTACAGTAGCTGTTTACGTGGAACGGAGTATTGCTATTCCGGTATATAGTCATCGCTGACTGGACGGAAATGAGATCGCAGATGAACTAGCCAGGGACCTCAACTTTATTATGGACTAAATTGTTCTATCATAACGTCTCTAATTGGGGAGACTGAATGTATTGCCAGATTGCAAATTGGAAACAATTTTGAGGGTAATATTTTAATTACAACAACACAAGTTAAACTACTACTTTCGTAACCTATCTGCCTCGGCTTTGTATCTGGAGGATGACGAGATAATGAAAAATTCTTTATGTGGATACGTCGAATTGGAAGACGAATTTTTATAGGCTTTTTAGGTCTCGAATTTGGCAACCCTAAAAACAATTACCGCTCAATTTATTAGGAAACAGCAGCAGCTGGGGTGCAAAACTTCCAACATTTTGGTTTACGACGTTAAGTTTCGAAAAATAAGCAGGTTCATGTTCACCACCAAAATAAATACGTAGACTTATGAATCCATTCAAGGGTGTGAAGTTACCGAAGTTAGTTAAATACGTCTTTAAAAAAATGTTAAATACTTAACATCTGTTAAATTAACAAAATTTCTGTGAAGATAACTACGAAAGTTAACTACGTTTTACAAAATGTTATCCCGTATTCTTTACTGATTATTTCTTTGCGAAATTCTTCATCCATAGTTAATTCACTGAATGAATTCTGTACCGACTGAAGTGTTTGTGAAATCATTCTTTATGGAACAACGCCATTGAACTCATAATTTTCAATTCAGTGTCTTAAATCAAAAATGAATTTGGTCAATGAACCAGGATTATAAAAAATTTTTTATGAATCTATTCGAAACATAATTCAGTTTCTTGAAGTCTGGCTAAAACCATAGTTGAGTGATATTTGCTTGAGTTACGTAAATCACGCTTGATCGTAAATGAAACTCAATTAACTCATGTGATTCTTAATATAGGGAATATCAAATTTGTTGAAAATAATCCAATCTCAGTTCACATTGTTAAAATGGACTCTGACTGGCTCTCCAGATAACAACCTTACTTAGATCTAGAATAATGCGAAAACTTACCACACATATAAAGGTTCATAGAATTGCACCACAATTACGAATCCCAATGTCACCAATATAAGACCCAAATTCAACAGCAACATTAAACAACAAACACCTTTAACATTTGGGCAAAAAGGATTTGGAGCTGACATTGTTTCAATTTTAGCTCCGCGTTTGGTAGTACTTCGAGCACTTCTACCCGTTTTAGCCGTACTGGCAACAGAATAAACACTTCTGGGAGCTCTCGAAGGAGGACGATGACTATAACGACTGTAACAAAGAAATTGTGATATATATTTATTTTATTTAAATCCCTCCGACTATCAACGAATCTTACCTTATTTCTGAAGGAGCTTTGTAAGCAGCACTCGTTACATATATATCACTACCCGCATCTCCACCATGATCGTAACTCAAAGCCGAGGGGGCTCTCGGTGGCAAACGTGTGGGTGGACCATTTAAAGCCCTCGGACCTCCGCTATCGACTTGCGATTGTTGATAGTGACCATTTGAATTACCGTTCGCATGACCATTGGTGGTACCATTTGTATGGCCATTGGATGTACCATTTATGCGTGATTTACGCGATGAATGATATTGACCCTGAGGTGAGGTACGTTCGTGTGCTATCGTATATTCAGACATTGTTCTTTCTGATGGAGCACGATGTGACTCCTCGCCATCAGTTGAGTAGCCACGATTTGAGTGAACATATGGTGGATCGGGAGTTAAGCGACCATGTGTGGCTACATAATGGCCACCTTTTACTCTGACAAAAAATATAGACAATAACCCGTTAATAGAAATCAAATCATTAAGACCAGAAAACTTACTTTTTAACTCTTCTTTCATGCATTTTCCTGGAAATTTGGAATGATTTTGTTTCAGTGAATATTCAAAATGGGTATTTTTATTGGCTTTAATTTTGCAATCCTTTCTCGTAATGAAAATTATTAAAATTTTTCATTAATTTTTTTAGATTTAAATCAACAACATTTTACGAATCTAAAAAGAGATCATAGAAAAAAAAAAACAGTTGTGTTAAAAATATTGCATAGTTGTATTTATTTTTATTTGTATTTGTATTTATTAAATTTGATTTTCCATTACAACAAGACACAGTGTCTTATAAATTACAGTAATGGAATCAGATAAGTTGTTCATTATATTTAACATCAGTAACTCTTAATCTAAATTTAAAATATTATAAATTACAGTTGAAAAACATTAAAGAATCAAATAAAATCAATTAAAGTAGGTATTGTATTAGTAATTTTCTAAACCCTATTTATTGCGTTGCATGTATTTTGCATAACATTATCCCAGAGACGAATAGTTAGAATAATAAATTGACATTCCTCTGGAAGATCTTGCAAACCATAATCGTTCAAAAAGATATTTTGGAGCCTTTGTTATAATAATTTGCCGTTGCCCAATTTAGAATTCGTTTGAGATCATAATTTAGTTCTTGAGTTTTGGAATTAATTGAGTCTTTGGTACTACTTAAATATAGCTGAATGTCATCACCATACATCTGAATCTTAGAGAATTTAATTTGTGGTGGAAGATCATTGGCATATACCAAATAAAGTTGTGGTCCAAGCATCGTACCCCTCTTTTAGAGGCTGTGTATTAAAATATTAAAATTTTGTTACAATACACATTCAATATATAAATTCAAGTTCGTCAATATGTTTCAGGCTCTATTTCTTTTATTGCAGAGGAATTATATATATAGTTTTTATTAACAACTTCTGAATAATTTATGAACAGTAAATAATTTGTAAATATCTGGTAAAAGTCTTTTCAACGTAGGCCACTCTTTTATTATTAAATATTTCTACGCTTAGTTTTTAGATAATTTTTTTAAATTATAGACCAACACTCAGAGGAGGCCCCCTACAGATGCAGTGCATTGTGTTGATTTCAGGAAAATAGGTTATGTGAAGGAGGAAAAAGGGAGTAGTGTTTGTGGGTATTTGCGGGGAGTTTATTCCCCATACGGCTAGATCGACTGATAAACGAATTTTCTCTGCAATGCGTTATGCAGTCAACTGGATAGACTACAAACTGATAGAAAAGCGTGTAAAGCGAACTGAAGAATATTTCCCATGGTAGTATCTATGGAACAGTGTTACACCACCCACATTCTGACGATGTTCCAACGAGTCAATAGAGGTAGATACCCTACTGTCATTAATGGGCATCAGCGCCCTCCTTTGCATACGGTCCAGTAGCTCCAAAATAATCTGCCCATATATGGGAGTTGTATTCCATTTCCAGTCGGAAGTAAGTGGTGTAGACTTCAAGGAATACCAAGGCATTTGAATGCTTCTCTCGACACTTGAAAACATAACCGTTTCAACGTTCATCGCATTGTGTTCTCGCCCAGAACACCAAGAGTATCCGATTCCTCAATATACAACATTAAGTTTTCTGTGCATTGAAATCTACCCTATTTGCTTTACGCCACTCAGAGATTGTTAACAGGTCTTGGTTGAGTATTCATTGTAAGCCTTTTTCTGCCATCCTCAAAAAGACTTGGCATACGACTGAAGGAAAATGAAACACAAATGTTGCTTTCATATGCGAAACAGTGGATGGGATTGAAGGTTTGACTAAGAAGGTCATTAAGAAAGATAAAGAAAATAGAGGAAGAAAGAACAGAATCTTGGGGGGAATTAAACTGAAACTTATTGGATGAGACCCCATCAATAAACTCGATATAAATCGAGAGAAGTCAATGCCGACCAAAAATGCAATAAGCTTTGATATTAGTGCACCGTATCACATATGATCGAATGCCTTGGAAATATCTAGAGCAACCACTTTACTTTCACCAAAATTGTGAATGGATCGACTCCAGCGCTGAGAATGAAAAAGCTAACAGATCACCCGTAGAATGAGGTTTACGGAAGTCATACTATCGATCATTAAGAATTGAGTTAGCCTCTAGATAGCTGACAAGATGATAATTAATCATGCTACCCATCACTTCTGAGAACGCAGAGCAGATTGCAATTGGACGGTAATTTTCAGCGTTATTAGCCTCACCCTTTTTAAGGATTGGTTAGACATTAACAATCTGCCAGCAAGAAAGAAACACTCCCGGACCGTACGAAAAGCTGAAAAGGATGATCAATGGACTAGCTATCGAAGAGCACTGTTTCAGCACTAGTACTGCTATACCAAACAGCCCCAGAGACTTTCTTCCGTTGAGATCCGAAAGAACCTTTTTAACTGCACGAGCTCGGAAGAGTATTTTAGGCATAGTACAAGATACCCTTCAACTTGGGGCAGCGGTTGATCGCAACCCGCCAATCGATCGGGTCAGTGAATATTTGGTTATTCATTACATATTACATTATTCATAGCAATATTCTTTACTCTTTCAACAAATGACCAAAAGCTCTTACTGCCCCGAGGAGTAGAAGGATCTTTGACAGGAAAATGATGATCGTAAATAAACTTATCGATACTTAATATTTTGGCACATTCAGTTCTCGCGTAGCAGTCCAGCAATGGAATTTCTATATTCACGCCAACGTCTGAATGCTTCCTCAGTGAATTTGGCTGCATTTCCGCAAGCCTGGTTAAACCAAGATTTTTGATTGAGTTTGGCCGAAATGTGCTTTGATGGAATGAATAATCGCATACCAAGCACCATTATCTTTTCCACCATTTTCGCAGCAGTATCAATATTTTTATCTAGGAAACAAAGTTTGCGGTTGAAATGCTTGAAAAAATTGTTGAAATTATCCCAACGACCGTTTTCGTAAATAAAGACTGAGCGCTTGATAGCTGGTGCTAAAACACTTTGTCAGGGGGTGAAGTGAGAAAGAGGTCGAAAGTATTTTGTCGTTGCCCTTCAATGCGTTGGTTCATTCACTAATTGCGCAAGATGGTTATGCTTCCTTTCTGTATTTGGTCTTTTATATAAAATCCGAAGTGTAAAATGTGTGACCTGATTTTGAACTTAACCCAAAGTGAGTTAAATTCTGCATCATTATAGTTAAGATGCTGCTGATACTGGTACTTGATGAGATTATAAATGGATATAGAAACAAAGCTATACCAAATTAGAGTAAAATTATCACATGTTTTTTAACAGCTGTTTATCTAACAGTCTTTCTTTGATAACATTTAACACTTTACTCAGGTTTCCATTAATAAGTAACACTTTGACTTTGTTTTATTTACTCAAAGAATGAAACTTTTAATTATGATAAATTTTTACTACAAACAATCTATACCGTATGGCGAAAAGTTCTTAATTGTCTAGCAAATTCTCTAAGGTCATATAAAATGTTACTCGTATTTTCTTTCAATGACAATGTCATTGTAAAATGAATACAATAACAATTACTAAACTATTTAGTACCGAAATTAGGGAAATAAATGACAATGGCAATAAAAACTCATATTAACTTGTCAAAAAACAATTTTCCTTACCTATCAAGAGACAGGAAGTAAGAAAAATTACTGGTAGTATATGCAATTGGTAAAGGTTGGTGAGAGGATGCCCTAAGCTGTTGGCTGATGAATTTGATCAAAACGTATGCAATTTAAAGCCATTGCAATTTTAAACTTTATGTTACTTTATAAGTGGTGATAAGATTACACTAAGGTTCTAATCTACTTTTCAGCCATAATAGTTTACACAGACATTTTTGAGAGATTGTTAGATTAGCAAAAACAGCTGTTTTCTTTCAAAGGTTGGGCTGTGCCGAATCTTTGATACCCTCCATCCGCGCCCTAAATACAATATTATCACCAAGGTTGTCAACACAAAGGACAAAAAAAGGCCAGATTTGAAATTATAATGGCTAGATAATGATGTTTAAAATTAATAAGATAATTAACAAAAATTTTATGTATTTTCGTGATTTTTTAATTGCAAGCATAAATTTTTGTTCGATTATTTCTGTGGTTTTCTAGAATAACCGCGTATGTCATAAAACCAAAATGTTCAGGGGAGCCAAAAAACGATATATTTGAAATTATGGGGTCGATATAAAGATTTTAGAGCTTTTTATTTAACAGTCCTGTAGATATGGGCAATAAATACTTTATATAAAATTTTAAGTCAAAAATCTTCAGAGGAATAGATCCTAGAGAAGGACGAAAAAACAATATGTAAATTACACTTAAAGTGTGTGCAGATAAAACAACTTATGTCGACAAACGTCATTTTCTTTGAAAAAGAAAACTACCAATGCAACCACCCATGTAGACATAAGTTGTTGTTGCTTGAAAAATGGATTTTTTTTGATCGTCAACAAAAAGTTAACGGGACTTAGTATGAGAATATAACAACGTATCAAGAATAATAGTGACAAAAAATAACAGAAATAAACATACAAGTTTTTATAAGTGGTTATAAACTGAAAAATAATCCAAAATTATTTTGCATTTTTTTTCATTAATAACAACGTATGTCGCTATGTGTCGTTTTCTGGGAAAATAATTTGTCAGCGATAAAACGAAGGTTGACATACGTCATTAGTGCTGCAAATTAATTTAATAAACATTTAAGTTACGTCGTTATATAAAGAAAAAACTCAGAAATGGTCAATTTTAAAAAAAAAAAATTGAACACATGTAAAGAGCGTTAAAAATTAATATATTTGGCATCGTTAACTCAAAACTGACAAAAATGGACATACGCGGTTATTCCAGAAAACCACAGACTTAATAGCGATGCATAGACATTTTTTGCCTGTTTTTTTAATAGAGTTTTATGGAATTTTGTTTTTGTTTTTTGTGCGTACTTTTTTTTGACATATTTGATGACGATTTTTTTAATATTAAAAAAAAATTTGAAAGAAAAAAGACGGGATTTTTGAGTAGCAGCCATTTTATTTATTTTTTTTATATTTAGTTTTTTCCCCGAAATCGCTTTAGACTAATAACTAAAATTATTTTCATAATTTATTTTTTATTAATTTAAACATAAAATGAATAAGAAAAAAAAAAAAAAAACAAAAAACATATATATAAAAGAAAATAAAAATAAAACTATAAATTAAAAAAGTTAATAAAAAATAATCTAACCCATAAAAACAAAGTTTTTATTAAAACTCTTTATTTCCCTATGCATATGAGTTTTGAATCTCTCTGTGACTGTGCGTGACTTTGCGTGAATATTTTAAAATTAATCTTTGGTCACAAGTTGATAAACCAACTTTCAGATTGATTGGATGAGGAGAAATAGGGTTTAAATAATACCGTGACTGTGCGTGACTATGCATGACTATCTTTAAGTTAATATTTGGTAACAACAAGTCTGTGGACCAAGTTTCAGATTGATTGGATGAGGGGAAGTGAGGTTTCAATCTCTCCGTGTCTGTGCGTGACTATGCGTGACTATCTTAAAATTAATCTTTGGGCACAACAAGTTAACGGATAAAGTTTTAGATCGATCGGATGAGGGGAAGTGAGGTTATAATCTCTCCATGTCTGTGCGTGACTATGCAAGACTGTGCGTGACTATGTCAAGGTTAATCTTTTTTCACGACAAGTCTATCGACCAAATTTCGGATTGATCGGATAAGAGGAAATGGGTTTTAAAGCACTCTGTGAATGTGCGTGACTATGCGTGACTAACCCAAAATTAATTTATAGTCACAACAAGACTATGGGCCAAGTTTCAGATCAATTGGATGAGGGGGAATGGGGTTGCCCCATGGCAGACAGACAGGCAGACAGACAGACAGAAAGTATGAGATAAAAGAAAAAGTTTAAAAACAATTAAAAATGAGAATAAAGCCAACGAAAAAGCAAAAAAAAATAAATAAAAAAAATAACCATCATCTATTTTTTTTCTTTCAATATGGTTAATTGAGTGCTTTTAAGCCCAACTTTTTTTGTTATAGAAAAAAAAAAAAACCGCCAAAAATATGAAAAAATTAAAAAATAGCACAAAAAACAAAAAAAAAAAAAAAAAATCGCCAAAAAATTTTATGTCCTCGCAAAAATTCGCTTAAATCGCCATATCTTGAAAATTCCCTTAGCGATTTTTTTTGAAAGCGGTGATATAGTGCTATCAAATCCTATAACTTTTGTGAAGTATTTTTTTCAGCACACCGTCAATTCCGCCCAGGTGTGCGCTGGTAACAGATTACCTTAAATGCTATATGGTGGAAGTTCATGAAAGGCCGGCCCATTTGCTATGTAAGTGCATATACAAAACTTTCGATATGGTCGAATTACAGGTCGCAAGTATGAAATGATTAAATTTGGAATATAAACTTTTATCAGCCATAGGACGAACACTATTGAATTTGGTGAAAATTGGTGAATATTCATGCCCAGTTCCCATACAAATGACCCCTATGAGGCTGACAAATTCATATTATCATATATGTAGATCTCGGTCAAATTCGGTTTGTGTGTGTTTATTACACCCATTAACTAGTAGTCCAAAAATATTCTTTTATGAAAACAATTGATTTAAGTTAAAGTAGATAAAATTCTACATCACTATCTGTTAAAACTATTACTATAAGTTGTCACCTGCAGTGTTCGTTTAAATTCATAAAATCCACTTTTTATACCCTATTCCTCAATGTGGTTTGGGTATAATGACTTTGTGCTGCTGTTTGTAACTACCAAAAATATTTGACCTAGACCCATCTTTTATTACACCGATCGACTCAGAATCACTTTCTGAGTCAGAATCACTTTCTGAGTCGATTTAGCGATGTCCGTCTGTCTGTCCATCTGTCCATCTGTCCGTCCATCTGTCCGTCCGTCCGTATGTCCGTCTGTCCGTCTGTCTGTCTGTGTGTCCATGTAAACTTTGTAATCAAACTACAGGTCGCAAAAATGAATATATTTTAATGAAATTGGGTATATAAGCATTTATTGGCCATTAGATGAACGCTACTGAAATTTGTGTAATTCGGTCCATGTTCAGACCTAGTCCCCATACAAATGACCCCTATGAAATCGACTTAAATTGCCATAAGATCCAAATTATCATATAGATCTCGGTCAAAACAGGTTTGTGTGTGTTTCTTACATCCGTTTATCAGTTTTCCAAATATAAACCCCATATGGCAATTCTTTGTCATAGCCCCCATATAAAGCTGCTTCCCGATCTTCACTTAAATCTATCAAAAAACAAAAATATTGCACAGATTTTTCTTAAATTTGGTTCGTATATATTTTTTCAAAATATAGTTGACTTCGACCTAGTCCCCATAGAAATATAGCTTCCGATATGAACTTTTTCATATCTGCAGCCAAAAAAATTAATAACAATTCCACTCAAATTTGGTTTATGCTTACTTTCTATATCCACTTAGTTGGATATCAAGAGATAGGGTCTGTAAACCATGGTATAGGGTATCGTATTGTCGGTCTAGCCCGACTATAATTTTCATACTTGTTTTTAAATTTGGGATGTTTATGTTTATTACACCTATTAATCAATAGTCCATAAATAAATCCTGTAGGGCCATTCCTCCTCATATCCTCATATAAAGGTACCTACCGATCTTCACTTAAATTGACAAAAAAAATAAAATAAATAATTTTGCAAAAAATAAGTGACTTTACCACATACAAAATTAACATTCGATATGAAAATGTGGGCAACAAATTCATAACAGTGCCGATTAAATTAGATTTATGCTTATATTCTATATCCAATTTGATGGACCTAATATATTATCTCTAACTCATGGTATAAGGTGGCGTATTATGGTCTATAGTGACTTTATATTTTCGTACTGGTTTTGTTTTGCTTTTGTAAACGGAAAAACTACTTTTTTGAATTGAATATTGTGAAAAATAAACCAACTTTGATGCTTACATTACATTTGGTGCTTTTGTTTTACACAATACTGTATTTACTTCATCTAAAGGTGATAAACATAATTCTTTAATTATGCTTTTTCTTAAATGATTATTACACACATTCTTAAAGAATATACGGCTTTGACTATGTCATTAGCCGGAAAAAAGAGAAACTATATAATTAAAAGATTTTGTTGAATATCTATATATCATATTTCATTTTAATAATTATATTCTAATATAAATATTTTGCAATAACCCAAAGCATTATCAATATACTGCGGGACAGACTGCCAATTATTTTCACCATTTATAATTCTAAATATTTCATCTTCTGATATTGTCATTTTTGTAAAAACATGCGATACAAAATGATTTTCTTGTACCATGTTTACAGAGTTCATGTATCATATGCGATAGAAATTTATAAAAAAATTTTTAAACAGTTTTGTTAAAGAATTGTAAAAGGGAATTTACAATATTAGATTTTGTAGTAATATTGCCCTGATCTAAACACAAAGTCTTGTAGTGTAAAACCTCTTTTAGTGATACATATCATATTTGATATATGTAACGTATGGAATCGAATTTCGTAACGACTCGTTTATGTATCATAGCTCATATAATGCCATATACAGAAATATTTATGGGACGTGTACCCTTAAAAATTTATTTTTGTATGGGTACAGGGAACCGGTTAAAACAGAGCATCTACCAAAGAAATGTTGTACATTTTCAATTGCCTTTGTATTGCACAATAAACAACGTTTTTCAATTATTCTAGAAAAACGTGAACAGTTTAATTCGATTAAACCACATCGAGCTTTGAATATTAGATTTAATATTGTTTTGTGACACCGATGGATCTAAGTTCTTATGAAAGGATTCTGTTTGCTGCCATCTATTTATTCTATTATGAGGGGATTTAGACGGAGCGTTTCCAGGCTGCGTGAAATTCACATGCTTTAATACCTCAAGTATAACAGCGTTAAAAATTTTACAATATAACTTAATTCAACAACTAAAAAGTTTAAACAATCACAAATATAACAATATAGAAGTATTTTTTTTAATTCATCTTTATTTATTGAATCTTCACATAGGTTTGTGAACTAACAATAAGTTACTAAAATCTTAAAAATTCAATCCAGCTAGTGCAGGACAAAATTTCATTTATTCTATATACATAATCTAACGATTAAAAATTGTGTGTATATCAATCCATTTTTCATCCAATGAGATCAGCAGTCTCCCTCCTCCTTAAGCGTTGGTGGATACGATTGTTGATTAAGTTACATGCTAGAGGATTCGGGCGAGACTCTAGCTTTTCCAAATAGTTTGCACTATATCTAGTGATTTCGTACTTTACTAGAGAAATATTTAAGTCTCTTTGCAAATTTGAGTTTCTTACGTACCATGGTGCCCCTGTAATCGTTCTCAAAATCTTGTTTTGGCATCTTTGTATTCTTTCTGTGTTTGAAGCTGAGGCTGTTCCCCATAACTGTATATCATAGCATCAAATGGGTTTAATAATCGAGTTATAAATCAAAAGCATACAATCGAGACTTAACTTTGAGTTCCTGCCAATTAGCCATGTGAATTGGACTAATTTCAATTTTATTTGTGTCAATTTAGCATATATATGGCTTTTGCAGATCAGTCGGCGACCAAGATGTAGTCCGAGATATTTAGCAGAGGAATGTTGAGGTATAGACTGGTTCCTAATTCGAATTTGAGGACAAGTCTCCCTTCTTAGGGTAAAAGTTACGTGGATACACGTTTGTTCATTTAGTTTAATCTTCCACATATCTAGCCAATCTTGTAGCTCTTCAATATGGCTCTGTAGATGCTGTTGAGGGGTTTTCGTGTATGCTTAAAATTGCAGTATCATCCGCAAAAGTCGACGTAAGTGTGTTTTCATTTGTTGGCATGTCTGACGTGTAAAGGATGTACAGAAGCGGGCCCAAGATACTACCTTGTGGTACACTAGCATGAATTGTTTATGGATGTCTCACAAAGCTTTTCTCTCTTATAGAGAATTTTCTATCAATTATGTAGCTCTCCATTAGCTTATGTGTGTTCGGGGGAAACAACTGTTTAACTATATAGAGGAGTCCCTCGTGCCAAACTCGGTCGAGACGTCTATAAAAAGTGCAGAGCAGTAATTTTTCTCTTCAAAAGCTCTTCTTATGGTACTTACAATTCTGTGAACTTGCTCAGCGGTGCTGTGTTTTCGTCTGAAATCAAATTGATGTGCTGGAATGACATTATTTTGATCTACGGATATTTTAAGTTTGTTTACCAAAATTCTCTCGAATAATTTTGAAAAGTTGGACAGTAAACTTATTGGTCTATACGAATCGAACTTAGAGGAGTACGCTACACAGAGTAATCAGTTTTTCTGTTAGACCCAGTTTTTCAAGATAACTATTCAATTTAGCGTTTCTTTGTGTTTCAGGTGGTTTCCGTAGGTTTTTTCTACATTCTTTCAATTGTTGCTTAAGTTGAGGAGATCTGTGCAGTTGCCACTCTCTTTTTTCACCTAATAGCCTTTCAACATCTACAGAAGTAGTTCTATATGGCCTGGAGTGACGAGGAGGTTTAGTAGCAAGTTGGGCACCTAGTTTGAGATTTTGTTCGAAGTTAACAATCGAGAGGTTAATATCTGATGTTCTTAGCGGAAGCTTTCTGTGCAATGGGTACTAAGAAACTTTTTGTATTTTAGCCAATCAATATAACTTAAAAGCGTTAAATCACCAGATGGGGACACAATTTTTTGGGGGGTTCGAAATAGTAACAATAACGGGTGTGTGGTCAGACGAGAGTTCCAATGAAGATTCTACATGCACCAGTTCTTTTGCGATGTTCTTCGTTAATCCGAAGTCGATCAAATCAGGTATTTTTTGCCCATACGTTGGTTCTGCCAGTACGTTGGTTCTCCGCTTGAGAGCACATCCATACCCATTTTAGAAATTGTGTTGAACAAAACACGACCCTTCGGGGAAATAAGCCGTGACCCCCAGAATGTATGCTTGGCATATAGAAAACCTTGGGGGAGAATATATTGATGAAATCACTAGTCTGTTTCTAAGTTCTTTAAAGCAAATAGTAGTAGCTTGAGGGTAGTTTTCACAATGATCACACATTAAATAATGTTTTAATCTGGATTTAATTACTATAGATGAGCCACCACATGCTCTACCTCTTGATACTTAGTATCATACAAGGTGTATCCGCGCAGTGAAAAGAGACTCCTACGAGTCAAATGAGTTTCAGAGACAAGCAGAATATCAATTTGATTGTCTCTAAGAAAATGAGAAGGCCTCTAATACCAATCTTCTTGCAAGGGTACAGAGAATGGCTTCCATGTGTATCACTGGTGCCCTTCGTACTACACCTACGGATGCCTTGAACATCCTCTTACACCTAATACCGTTGGACATATTAGGAAAGCAGTCGGCGGCCTCATCGGCCATTAGATTAAGAAGCACAATACAATGGCGTGGTCATAACTGTGGCCATGGAGTGATCCTAAATAACAGGAACTTACCATTGAACATGGATTACACTACTCCGAGGAGTGTATTCGAACGACACTACAAAACGCTGATACCGACCAAAGAATCCTGGTCAGGGAGGATTCCAGGTAGCAGGCGTTCGATAAATTTCTATACTGACGGATCGAAATTGTGTGGTCAAGTTGGTTTCGGAGTCTATTCAAAGGAGCTTGGACTAAATCTGGATCGCAGGTTGCCAGACCACTGCAGTGTTTATCAGGCAGAGGTACTGGCAATAAAGTTGCTGACTGGTTGGGTCGGAATATTCTGTCTACAAACGCAGTCAACATCTACTCTGATAGCCAGGCCGCGGTAAAATCCTTCGAATCAATGTTCCTGAAAACAAGAACCACCCTTAGCTGCCGCACGTCTTTAAATGAGATGGCCAAGCAGTTCGACATCAGACTCATATGAGTCCCAGGGCACAGGAATATACCGGGAAACTGTAAAGCTGACGAGCTGGCAAGACAGGGAACTACCTTACGGGTTCCAGCGGACTTGGAATGTGTTGGTATACCCCTGGAATCTTGCAAGCTGGAACTTCGGCTTCACACCGCCGGCATAACCGACAACAGATGTGCTAATGGATCAACGTGCAGGATCACGAGACAGATCTGGCCGGCTCTAAATCATAAGCGTACTAGCGCGCTACTATCACTCCCCCGTGGGGAGATTTCAACAGTAGTTGCTGTTATCACTGGGCACTGCCCCATAGGGAGACACGCTGAACGCCTCAGTGTCTCGTCAAATGACTTCTGTCGTAGTTGCATGGATGTGGAGGAGGTGGAGAGCATAGAACACTTCCTTTGCTATTGCCCGGCGCTCTCCAGAACGAGACTTCGAACATTGGGATCGCCGTTTCTTCACGATCTCTCTGATCTCTCAAATATGGACATTTCACATATCAGGAGCTTCATCAGGAGCTCAAACTGGTTCTACGGTGGGGACTGAGGGGGAACACCTATTAGTCCCGTGGTATCACAATGGACCCCAGAGTCTAAGTGTGATTTTCCTTTGGTTTAGCAGCCACTTTCAACCTAACCTAACCCAACCTAACCTAACTCAACCTAACCTAAGAAAATGATCAAGTTCGTCTTTATGTTGGCTTAAGCCTTTTGCGTTCCAGAAAGAAGTATAGAAGTATAACAACTCATTAAACTAGGCTAAATGTTAACAACTCTAAATTGCAAAAGTACACAAGTACTTGCAACTTAAAAAAATCTTTAATTACTAGATGTTTACACATCTCCCCTGTGATCGGGGTCACAAAGTTCTTTTTTCTGAGGAACCTCCATCTAGAGTTTATACAGTTGTTTGCACAACTACTTCATTTCTCTACATGTTATGTAAAAACACATTTTGGAGTTGGGATCATACCAAGATAACTTAATTTTTGGGCATTTCTTGAAATTATTATCTTAGATTTCAATAAATTTACTTCCACATTCCAAATACAGCAATACATTTCTAAATTGTTGAACATGTCTAGTAAAACCTTCATTTCGTTTGCTATTTAAAATGATATTGTCTGAGTATAACAACAATCTTATTCTAATATTACCTATTTGTAGACCATCTTCTAGTTCTTCACGAAGATCGTTTATGCACAACGAAAACAGAAGTGGGGATAGCGGCCAACCTTGTTTGACTCCTGACACAGTTTAAAATTTTTGTCATGGCTCGATTCACTTCTATACTGTACAGTGTGTGTTTCAATAAAATTTACCATTTTTGTGCATACACCAATTGAATTTAGTCCAAACATTAAAGATTTTCTAGCTACATTTTCAAAAGCTGCTTTTTAATCTGCGAAGAAAGCGTTGACTTTTCTCCTTTCTCCTTTAAATTTTTAGTGTACTCTTGTTGTTAATTTATACATGTTGTCTAGTGTAGAATAATTTTGTGTCTGTCTACCCTTTTTTTCTTTCTGCTATGACACCCATTAAAATTTTGCAATGCAATTCATAAAGGATATTCCTCTATAGTTTCCTGGAAAATTTATATCTCTGGTTACAAATAAGTGATTCTATTGTATACTGTTGTTCAGCTTATTGTAAGGATTTTTAAGTTATATTAGTATTCTAGACTACTTTTTTATTAAAAATACATTTTTTTTATTAAATATAAATACATAGAGAAGTCCAAATCGTATTGCAAACTGAATGACTAAGCTAATAATGCCAGTGTAGGATGAACGAGATAAAATCACTATAAATAAAAAAAATTGCTCTATAAATACAAACGAAAGTAACTTGTATCCGCATGTCATAAAATTTACGCCTTCATGTCACAAACACCTTTATATTTACTACAGAATACAAAAAGCACCAACAACTAAAAATAAAACAACAACTAAGTAAAGTAAAACATTTCAAATTTAATACTTTTCGGAAGAATACTAAAACATAAACGGATGAAATTGCTAAAGTAATGGATGAACTGAATGTACTCGTAGCTTCTGTTTATTTTATAATTTTAAGAATGTATGACCTTAACCCTAAAACGGTGGCTCCACAATGCTGTGGTTAAAAATTGTAATTATATGTTGTAATGTGAATGATTTTATGAGTTCGGATATTGTTTCCTTTAATTTCTTTTTCATTTGAGGCCATAAGAAATTACTTAAAAGGTGATTGCCGAGAACGTTCAACATTTGTGTATGTGTATAGAAATTGTAATTTTATGTACAATTATTTTTATATTTTCGGTAGTTTTTGTTGAGGTGTTGGAAAATTAAGGTCATGTTTCTAAAAGTTATGGCCAAAGAAATGAGTTGTATCGTATACCGTCCACAATATCCTTAATATTGTTATGTAACAAATTATTACACCCAAGGGATATATAAACATTTGAGTACAGAAATTAGATTGAATTCTGTAATAAAATAAAAAAATAAACACATACGGGTACTTACAATGTCTAAACAAAATTGTAAAAAATCATTATGGAAAATAATACAGTGGTGGACATTCGTTTAGCTCCACAATGGTTATTTTAATTTTCCAGGCAATAAAAAAGTTCTTAACTTAACGATAATGAAAAGACATGGTTAATATCAAAATTAGGATATATTTATTTTATATTCTTATTAATTAAAACAAAAATTCTTAGCATAGAGCGAGACCTTTCGATTCATTAAAAAATGCAATTTCCTTTTATTTATGAAAAATAAAAACTAAATAAATCAAAAAAAAAAAAAAATACTAACTCATATTTTGTACGACCTCCGCTATTATGAATGAGTGCTCAAACTCGGTTTGACATTAACTCTACTAAATAATTTATTTCTTGAAATTGTGCTAGTAGAAGTATTGAAAGTTTCATCTGAAAATTTCACTTTCTTCTATTCATTAGCACATGACAATCTATTTTGTTTACTTTAGCGTTAAAAATAAATTTAAAATAACAGGAGTTATTGTACGTTCAGTGACTGTAATAGGGCACTTACACTCCGGTTTAAAGTAGATGACGATTCCAATCTTGTTGTTATCTGCTAGATAGACCATACAATTTCCATTGTAGTAGATTTGTCGCTAATCTACGAGTACTTAAAAAAGTTATGTTATTTCTATACAATTATGTGTCTTTATACTACTAACTTAGTGCAACTCTGGGCTTTACTATTATACTAGTTATTATTCTACTTGAAGACAAGTTACTTTAAAACAAAAAGCACCTTTGTTTAAAAAATGTACTTTTTAGAAACATTAATTCTCTAACAAAATTTAGTTTTCCAACTAAAAGTACTTTCTAGCAAATGGTACTTATTAACAACATTTACTTTTTAGCAAGGTACTTTTTAACAAAAAGTTACTTTATGATACTTTTTAAGTAAAATGTACTTTTTGACAAACGGTACTTTTTAAAAAAGGTACTTTTACTGAATAAGTACTTTTTTTAAACAGAAAATTTACTTTTTTGATAAGAAAATGTACTTTTTAAGGAAATTTAGTTTTTTAACAAAGGGTACTTTATTAAGAAAAAAATATTTTTCAAGAAAAGTTAATTTTTAAAAACAGTTATTTTTCAATGAAAAGGTATTTTTTTTATAAAAAGGTACTTATCTTAGAAAATTTACTTTTTTTTACCAAAATATGTTTTATAACAAAAGATAATTTTTAGCAACAGAAACTTTTTTACCAAAAGATATTTTTTGACAAAAGTTAAATTTTAAACAAAAAGTACTTTTTAACAAAGGGTATGAAAGGTGATTTTTTAACAAAACGTACTTATTTAACAGAAGGTACTCTATTAACAAAAGCGACTTTTTTTTTTTTAACAAAATTTACTTTTTAAAGAATTTTTTTTTTCTTTAAGAAAAAGTAATTTTTTAAAATGCCCTTTTAAAATATGGGTACTTTTTAAGAAAAGGTACTTTTTTAAAAAAAGTCACTTTCTAACAAAAGGTACTTTTTAAAGAAAATTAACTTTTGTAAGAATTTTTTTTATAAAATTTATTTTTTAAGAAGAGCTACTTTTAAAGAAAATGTACTCTTAAAGAAAATTTACTTTTAAAGAAAAGGGATTTTTTTACTAAAAGCTACTTTTTTTTAACAAAAAATACTTTTTTAACAAAAGTCACTTTTTTTAGCAAAAGGAACGGAAGATATAAATATTTGGTTATAATATTCTAAGTAAAGCTTTTAAAAATTCAACAGTATTTACAAAATATTTGAATTGTCTTTTATTAGCTTTATTCAATAAATCTTTATTTCGAAATATCTTAAAAACAAAAGCTGGCCTTGGCAAATAATGGTTTAACGTTCCCGAATTTATCCCAAATTTAAGGAACAGAATTTCTACATATTTGGTAATTATATTTTATGCGTCGCATCTAAAAATTCAACAGCACTTACAAAATATTTGAATTTTTTGAATAAATTGTCTTTTATTAGATTGGGGTCATATGTGACCCCAATTCCAAAAGGGTTATTCGGGTCATATTATTTTTTTCCGAAACCCTAGGCTATTAAGATAAAATATAACATTTAAAAATAAAAAAGTGATGATTTTTTGATACAAAGTATTTAGAAAGAGTACATTTACAGAATATTTTATAAAAATCTAATTTTTCTCGAAATCCGCAAAAATGAAATCCTTGTCAAAAAAATTCTGGCCTAGGGCCTTACTTAAAAATTCACACAGTTAATCTGTAACATGCGTTTAACAAAACTTTAAAGTGCCAGATCCATTTTTTTAAATTTTGTTTAAGAAAATTTTTTATAACTTGAAAAAGGAGTTTTCAAAATTTTATCAAAAAAAATTTCCCATTTTCGGTCTCAATGCGCAGTAGGTTAACAACGTGTTAATAAAACAATACTTCATATCTGACTACTTATAAGTATAGAGACAAAAAAAAAATTATGGCCTTAATCAGTTTCTCAAAGTTGAAAAAAATTCTATCAAATTTCATGACCTAGTTTTTTTTTTGGCACAAAAGTGGTCTGGGGCATTTGCTATTTCTTGACAATGCCAGCTATAAATCTATGGAAAGAGCGCTGATCAGACTGGACTCTGGTATGAGACAGAGATAAGCATAAGCACTATAAAAGGATGCCCTTAGGGGGGCGTATTTTCCCCGTTATTATGCTCAATTTTCGTGGATGACCTCATTGTAAAATTAAATGATAATGGTTTTACCACTGTGTGTTATGCAGATGACATCACAGTGTAGAACACATGACCAGATAATTGGGGAACAAATGCAAAATGCATTTGTTGCGAAGATGAGTGACTTTCCATTAACACCAATAAAGCCGGAATTATCTCGTTCACTAGAAGAAGGAATCTATACACTTCCTCACTTCATATAAGAAACACGGAGGCTCAACTTAAGGAGAAGGTAAAATAACTGGGTATCATACTCGATAAAACACTCACCTGGAACCCTCATTTATATTTATATTCGTTTATATTCGTTAACAAATAAGGCTATAAAGTCAATATGGGCTGGCAAACAACTCCTGGGCAGATCATGGGGTCTAAAACCTAAAATGTCATTGTGGATATACAAACAAATGATCCTTCCGGGTATTTTATATGGCTCAGTTTTATGGTGGCAGAAGACTAATCAGACGGGAGCCCCTATAAAATTATCTAAAATACAAAGATTAGCCTGCTTGAACATCACCAGCGTAATGAGAACCACTACTACAGCAGCTATGGAATACTCAAATTTAAGGAAGGCGATCATGTAGGACGCATGAAAATCCTTGATAAAGCCAAAGACATGAAGATGCCCAGAAGTGGTACACTGAGGGATCTAGAACAACAGAAGGAGTAGGAATGGGGGCTTGAGAACCGCACTCAACGCAGCTACTGCTAAACTAATGGAAAAAACATGACAAGGACGAGGATAAATCTAATGTCAGATAGCCAAACTGTTCTAAAAGCACTGGACAAATCAATCTATCACTATAAATCTGTGCTCGAAAGTCGTGGGGCCCTAAATAAACTAGCGCATCTTAATAAGGAGATGCTTATATGGGTACCAGGTCACAATGGGTATGAAGGAAATTAGAGAGCCGATGAATAGGCAAGACGTGGAGCAGAAAGACCAAACTCTCAATTCGGATTCACCAAAAAAGACATAACCGAAAATATCGACAGATGGATTAAAGACGAGTCAGTAGAGTATAAGAATGGACAAACACTACTTCAACATACGAAAAAATTCTTGAATCGAAGCGAAAAAAGGAGCAGGGATGTCCTATTATCGAACAGATCCAATCTAAGACTTCTATGTGGGGCACTCACAGAGCACTATGCATGCGCATAAGGCTGAAAATAAAACACGTAGATGATGAAACCATGGAACATATGCTGGCAAAATGTCCAGCTTTTGCATACCTAATGTATAAATTATTTGGAAAATCTTACATAAGGGAAGAAGGCATACAAAACAGTGGCGGTGAAGGACATCATTAAGTTGCTAAATGGTGTAATGGATTAAAAGAAAACAGGAAAGAATACAAAACTGACAGAGGGTGCACAAAAGATCTACTTGGTCGCAGTGCAGGTGGGGATAACACTCAACCCAGCTACATCGTAAATCGTAAACAAAAGGTATTTTTTAACAAAAGATACTTCTTTAACAAAAACTACTTTTTAACAAAAGGTACTTTTTTAACAAAAGGTACTTTTTTAACAAAAGGTACTTTTTTAACAAAAGGTACTTTTTAAAGAAAATTTACTATTTTAAGAAAAGGTACTTTTTTAACAAAAGGTACTTTTTTAACAAAAGGTACTTTTTTTAACAAAAGGTACTTTTTAAAGAAAATTTACTATTTTAAGAAAAGGTACTTTTTTAACAAAAGGTACTTTTTTTAACAAAAGGTACTTTTTAAAAAAAAATTACTATTTTAAGAAAATTCTTTTTTGAAATAAATTCCGGAGACCCCATAATCTATATGTATGCTTGATCCCTATAAATGGAGAAGTCGATCTGGCGATTTCAGTCTGTCTGTCTATCTGCCTGTTGAAAACAGTCCGCAATGGATTGACATAATCTGCAGCAGTTTGGTATTGAATTTGGATCATTTGGACAAAATAGGTGAGGAACGATGTACGCAATTGTAAGGATACCTCGATAAAATTTCATATAAACACCTAAAAATAGTGAAAAACGTGTATACGTAACGGAACGTGTGAATATATGAAGATATGTAAAAATGTGTATGCATTGCTACTAAACAAACAAACAAACAAACAAAATAGCACGAAAATACCTAAAATTTTTGTTAATTATCTTATAAATTTTAAACAGCATTGAACAAACATAAGGTGTAGGTGTTTTTGTTTTATTATTTTTTTTTAGAAAGACAGCTGTTTTTTACTAATTCAGATCTACATGTGAAATATGCCAGTGTAGCATATTTCAAGTTTAATGTAAATGCAAAGTTAAATTTTTTTTTATAATTTTTAAACACCTTATCCAATTTTTCGTGGCCAATGTTTCTTATGCCGCAAAATTAATTTAATTAAAAAGTTTAAAAGTTTCTCCAAATGCGAAACCAACTGAAACTCAACGAAATGAAACTAAAAATTCACTAAATTGTTGTAGAAAAATGTAAGTATTTAAAGTGCGGCTAAACGAATGCCTACAACTGTTATATTCTACCAAAATTCTAGGTTGAGGACAGACCAAATATTGAGATTATTTTATGGCACTACAACTTGTCTTAAATATACGTTTTGTAAAGAAAGAGTTTTTAAACAACTTCATGGAAATTCTTTTAGATTGTTTGCTATCTCTGATTAATGTTCTTGGAATTGATATTAATCATTCGCTCTGCCAGTCATTTCAAATAATCGGTTTTGCTTTATGTTGACCATACTGTATTCCAATTTCTTAATATAATTAAAAACAACGAAAAGTATTAAATTTGGATGTGACGAGTCGTTGGTACCCCCACATCGGTTTTACGTTTGTACTATTTATAACAACTATAAACAAAATATTTTAAAGAGCAAAAATTTTATAGTCTGATAAACTTCATACTAAATTATTACGACAAACACAATGAATATTAAAAATTGTTTAGAGGTGTCTTCATGTTTTTGGACATATCTCGGCACAATGGTGCCGAATTTACTCCATTTTTAATACAGACCTGGTCGAAATACTGACAACCAATATCATTAAAACTCTACTGAGCTAAATCATTTATTTTGTGAATGACCGTGATTTCAACAGACAGACAGACAGACAAAGGGACAGACGGACATCGCTATATCGACTCGAGTTGTTATAAGGATTAAGGGGGTCGCAAATGAATTTTTCGATGCGTTAAAAAATCGAATGACTAACCTATATATACCCTCTACAAAGTGGTGTGGAGGGTATAAAAAAGAAGTTGTGAGCAATGCATTTAAAATCAGTGACCAAAAGAGGCCCTAATTTAAAATAGTTTCCTAAAGACTACACTATTCCTAACACATTTTTTAAGAGCTTGTACTTCTTTAGAAAATGTACTTTTTTTAAAAAAGGTACTTTCTTAAAAAAAAGTAATTTTTTAAGAAAGGTATTATTTTTAAGAAAATGTGCTTTTTAAAGAAAAGGTACTCACCTGAGGAAATGTACTTCTTTAATAAAATCTTATATATTAAAAGAATTTATGAATAAACTTTCCATTCAAGATTTTTTATTTTTCTTCTCTCAAACCTCTATAACTATAGTTCTAATTAACGTAGGCTGTTGACATAGGTCTAAGAACACTCAGTGGATCAAGCTCCTTCTTTTGAGCTATTAACTGCTTAAATTCGTTGGGTTTGAGGAAAGTTATGCGTGGACAATCAACTTTACTTTTACTGTACGTTAACTTCTCTTGGCATATTTGGGCATTACTGTACGTTAACTCCTCTTGGCAAATTCGTTGGGTTTGAGGAAAGTTATGCTTGGAGAATCAACTTTACTTTTACTGTACGTTAACTTCTCTTGGCATATTTTGGCATTACTGTACGTTAACTTCTCTTGGCAAATTCGTTGGGTTTGAGGAAAGTTATGCGTGGACAATCAACTTTACTTTTACTGTACGTTAACTTCTCTTGGCATATTTTGGCATTACTGTACGTTAACTCCTCTTGGCAAATTCGTTGGGTTGGAGGAAAGTTATGCTTGGAGAATCAACTTTACTTTTACTGTACGTTAACTTCTCTTGGCATATTTTGGCATTACTGTACGTTAACTTCTCTTAGCAAATTTTGGTATTGTATTATAAAAATTAATATAATATAATATAATGCTGCGGAGCAGCAGGGGTCCTCTAGTTTATTTTAAGAAAATTTACTTTTTAAAGAAAAAGGTTTTATTTTAAGAAAAAATAGTTTTAGAAAACTTAATTAAAAAAAAGTTTTTTAAGAAAGGTACTTTTTTAAGAAAATATACTTTTTTTTTAAAGAAAATATAGTTTTTTAAGAAAAGGTACTTTTTAAGAAAATTTACATTTTGAAGTAAAAGGAATTATTTTAAGAAAAAGTAGTTTTTAAAAAATGTGTTTTTTAAAGAAGATGCTTTTTGAGAAAGGTTCTTTTTTTTAAGAAAATTTACTTTTTTTTTTTTGGAAAATGTACTTTTTTAGTAAACTTTTTGTAAGAAAATTTACTTTTTAAAGAAAAAGGTATTCTATTAAAAAAAAAAAATTAGTTTTTAAGAAAATGTATTTTTTTTAAAGGTGTTTTTTAAGAAAAGCTACTTTTTTTTTTAAAGAAAAGAGCCTTTTTTAAGAAAAGAGCCTTTTTCAGAAAAGGTACTTTTTTAAGAAAATGTACTTTTCGAAGAAAATTTATCTTAAGAAAATTTACTTTTTTAAGATAATTGAATTATGTTAAGAAAACGTAGTTTTTAAGAAAATGTATTTTTTTAAAAGGTGCTTTTTTAAGAAAGGTTTTTTTTAAGGAAAATGTACTTTTTTTTAAGAAAAATAGCTTTTGAAGAAAATTTATTTTAAGAAAATTTACTTTTTGTATTTTTTTTTAAAGGCGATTTTTTAAGAAAGGTACTTTTATAAGATAGGAGCCTTTTTAAGAAGAGAGCCTTTTTAAGAATAGGTACTTTTTTAAGAAAATTTACTTTTCGAAGAAAACTTATCTTAAGGAAATTTACTTTTTTAAGAAAAAGGAATTACTCGTATGTTAAGAAAAAGAAGTTTTTAAGAAAATGTACTTTTTTAAGAAAAGGTACTTTTTAAGAAAATTTATTTTAAGAAAATTTACTTTTTAAAGAAAAATGTATTTTATAAAAAAAAATAGTTTTTAAGAAAATGTATTTTTTAAAGGTGTTTTTTAAGAAACGGTACTTTTTTTTTTAAAGAAAATAGCCTTTTTAAGAAAATGTACTTTTTCAAGAAAAGGTACTTTTTCAAGAAAAGGTACTTTTTGAACAAAATTTACTTTTTCAAGAAAAACGAATTATGTTAAGAAAAAGGAGTTTTTAAGAATATGTATTTTTTTTTTTGAAGGCGCTTTTTAAAAAAGGTTCTTTTTAAGAAAATGTACTTTTTTTAAGAGAAGGTACTTTTTAAGAAATTTTTTAAAGAAAAAGGTATTTTATAAAAAAGAAATTGTTTTTAAGAAAATGTATTTTTTAAAGGTGTTTTTTAAGAAAAGGTACTTTACTTTTTTAAGAAAAATGTATTATTTCAAGAAAAAGTAATTTTTAAGAAAATAAACTTTTTTTAAGAAAATTTAGGAAAAGGTACTTGTTTAGGAAAGGGTATGTTTTTAGGAAAATTTTTTTACTAAAAGGTATTTTTAAGAAAGGTACTTTTTTCTAATAATATTCCTTTTTAAGAAAAGATATATTTTTACAAAAAGCTTTTTTTAAGAGAAGGTACTTTTTTAAGGAAAGGTACTTTTTTAAGAAAAGAGCCTTTTTAAGAAAATAGCCTTTTTTCAGAAAAGGTACTTTTTTAAGAAAAGGTACTTTTTGAAGAAAATGTACTTTTCGAAGAAAATTTACTTTTTTAAGAAAAATGTATTATTTAAAGAAAAAGTAATTTTTAAGAAAATAAACTTTTTTTAAGAAAATTTAGGAAAAGGTAAAGGGTATGTTTTTAGGAAAATTTTTTTTACTAAAAGGTATTTTTTAAAAAAAAATGTACGCTCTTTAGAAAAAGTATATTTTAGGTACTTTTTTAAGAAAATATGCTTTTTTAAGAAAAGGCTCTCTTTCAAGAA
Source organism: Cordilura impudica (assembly GCA_963682025.1). Taxonomy (NCBI): domain Eukaryota; kingdom Metazoa; phylum Arthropoda; class Insecta; order Diptera; family Scathophagidae; genus Cordilura; species Cordilura impudica. The sequence continues at coordinate 77,012,897 of OY821519.1, read as the reverse complement.
AGGTACTTTTTTCGAATAATATTAATTTTTAAGAAAAGATATTTTTTTACAAAAAGCTTTTTTTAAGAGAAGGTACTTTTTTAAGGAAAGGTACTTTTTTTTTTAGAAAAAGTTACTGTTTTTAAGAAAATAATTTTTTTAAACAAAATTAACTGGAAAAGATATTTTTTAGGATAATGTGCCTTTCCAGAAATGTATATTTTTACGAAAAGGTTCTATTACCAAAAGGTGCTTTTTTAAAAAATGTACTGTTTTAGGAAGAGTCACTTTTTTAAGAAAATTTAGTTTTTTAGGATCATGTAAGAAAAAAATGACTTTAAGAATGGGAACTTTTTAGAAAAGGTAATTCTTATGAAAAGGTACTTTTTTAAGACAGGTCTTTTTTAGGAAAATGTCCTTTTTTTAGAAACGGTACCTAAAGAATATGTACTTTTTAAGAGTAGGAACTTATTTAAGGAAAGGTAATTTTTTAAGAAAATGTATTTCTGTTTAGAAAATAGTTCTTTATTTTTAGGAACGGTGCTTTTTTTAGAAAAGGGTATCGTTTTTAAGAAAAGGAACTTTTTTCATAAAAGATACTTTTGTAAGAAAATGTACTTTTTTAACAAGAGCTAGTATTTTAAGAAAAGGTGCCTCTATAAGAATAGGGTACCTTAATAAGAAAAGGTATTTTTTTAGGAAAGCTTACCGTTTTAAATCTAAATAGAAAAGGATAAAATCCTAAACTCTTTAAGAAATGCCGACAAAGTAATGTACATAAAAATATTGTACATATAAATAAAGACATTGAAAAAAATGAAGGAATAAGTACATTTGCAAGAAAAGGTACATTTTTAAAAAAAATTTACTTTTATGAGGAAACATACCTTTTTTTTAAAAAGGTACTTTTTGAAGAAGAGGTACAAATTTAAAAAATTAGTACTTTTTTAAGAAAAGAGTACTTTTTTATAAAAAAGGTACTTAATTAAGAAAAGTCAATAATAGCTTTTCTAAACTCATGGGTAAGGGTAACGTATTGTAGGCCAAGACTGACTATACATTTCTTAGATTAATTTATTTACGAACACAAAAAGTACCCGTGTAATCTATTTTCCCATTACACGGAAAATAAAAAATGTTTTTTTTAAAGAAGATGGATTTTTGAGAAAGATTCTTTTTTTTAAAGAAAATTTACCTTTCTTTTTTTTGGGAAAAGGTACTTTTTAAGTAAACTTATTGTAAGAAAATTTACTTTTTAAAGAAAAAGGTATTCTATTAAAAAAAATTAGTTTTTAAGAAAATATATTTTTTTAAAGGTATTTTTAAGAAAAGCTACTTTTTTTTAAGAAAAGGTACTTTTTTAAGAAAATGTACTTTTCGAAGAAAATTTATCTTAAGAAAATTTACTTTTTTAAGATAAAGGAATTATGTTAGGAAAACGTAGTTTTTAAGAAAATGTATTTTTTTAAAAGGTGCTTTTTTAAGAAGGGTTTTTTTTTTAAAGAAAAGGTACTTTTTTAAGCAAAATAACTCTTGAAGAAAATTTATTTAGTTTTTGTATTTTTTTTAAAAGGCGATTTTTTAAGAAAAGAGCCTTTTTAAGAATAGGTACTTTTTTAAGAAAATGTACTTTTCGAAGAAAATTTATCTTAAGGAAATTTACTTTTTTAAGAAAAAGGATTTACTCCTATGTTAAGAAAAAAAAGTTTTTAAGAAAATGTATTTTTTTTAAAAGAAAATATACTTTTTTAAGAAAAGGTACTTTTTAAGAAAATTTATTTTAAGAAAATTTACTTTTTGAAGAAAAAGGTATTTTATTAAAAAAAATAGTTTTTAAGAAAATGTTTTTTTTAAAGGTGTTTTTTAAGAAACGGTACCTTTTTTTTAAGAAAATAGCCTTTTTTAAGAAAATAGCGTTTTTAAGAAAAGGTACTTTTTCAAGTAATGGTACTTTTTGAACAAAATTTACTTTTTCAAGAAAAAGGAATTATGTTAAGAAAAAGGAGTTTTTAAGTAAATGTATTTTTTTTAAAAGGTGCGTTTTTAAAAAAGGTTATTTTTAAGAAAATGTACTTTTTTCAAGAGAAGGTACTTTTTAAGAAATTTTTGAAAGAAAATGGTATTTTATTAAAAAAAATTGTTTTTAAGAAAATGTATTTTTTTAAGGTGCTTTTTAAGAAAAGGTACTTTTTTAAGAAAAGCGCCTTTTTAAGAAAATAGCCTCTTTTAAGAAAAGGTACTTTTTTAAGAAAAGGTACTTTTTAAAGAAAATTTACTTTTCGAAGAAAATTTATCTTAAGAAAATTTACTTTTTTAAGAAAAGTGTATTATTTCAAGAAAAAGTAATTTTTAAGAAAATAAACTTTTTTTAAGAAAATTTAGGAAAAGGTACTTGTTTAAGAAAGGGTATGTTTTTACGAAAATTTTTTTTTACTAAAAGGTATTTTTTAAGAAGGGTACTTTTTTCGAATAATACTCCTTTCCAAGAAAAGATATTTTTTTACAAAAAGCTTTTTTTAAGAGAAGGTACTTTTTTAAGGAAATGTACTTATTTTTTGTAGAAAAAGTTACTGTTTTTAAGAAAATAATTTTTTTAAACAAAATTAACTTAGGAAAAGATATTTTTTAGGATAATGTACCTTTCCAGAAATGTACCCTTTTTACGAAAAGGTTCTATTACCAAAAGGTGCTTTTTTAAAAAATGTACTGTTTTAGGAAGAAAATGTTTAAGAAAATGTAGTTTTTAATGTAAGAAAAAAATTACTTTTTAAGAAAAGGAACTTTTTTAGAAAAGGTAATTCTTAAGAAAAGGTACTTTTTTAAGAAAGGTCTTTTTTTAGGAAAATTTACTTTTTTTGGAAACGGTACCTAAAGAATATGTATTTTTAAGAGTAGGAACTTATTTAAGGAAAGGTAATTTTTTAAGAAAAGGTATTTCTGTGTAGAAAATAGTACTATATTTTTGGTTTCATAAAAGATACTTTTGTAAGAAAATGTACTTTATTAACTAAAGCTAGTTTTTTAAGAAAAGGTGCCTCTATAAGAATAGGGTACCTTAATAAGAAAAGGTATTTTTTTAGGAAAGCTTACTTTTTTAGAAATAGAAAAGGATAAAATCCTAAACTCTTTAAGAAATGCCGACAAAGTAATGTACATAATAATATTGTACATATAAATAAAGACATTGAAAAAAATGAAGGAATAAGTACATTTGCAAGAAAAGGTACATTTTTAAAAAAATTTACTTTTTTGAGGAAAGATATCTTTTTAAGAAAAAGTACTTTTTTAAGAAGAAGTACTTACTTAAAAAATTAGTACTTTTTTAACAAAAGGGTACTTTTTTTTATAAAAAAGGTACTTAATTAAGAAAAGTCAATCATAGCTTTTCTAAACTCATGGTTAAGGGTAACGTTTTGTAGGCCAAGACTAACTATACATATCTTAGATTAATTTATTTACGAACACAAAAAGTACCCGTGTAATCTATTTTCCCATTACAAGACCATTAACATTTCAATTTCCATAAATCATTGTCATGGATTGTTTTAATTTCGTTGAAGGAACGCACCTTCTAAATGTCATGCTGTTAGGCTCATTTACTCCATAGAAAAGCATCACATGACCTGAATTTAGATGTTTCTTGAAATTTCTCTATGTATTCGCACAAAATCAATTTCCTAACATTTAGTGTACATGAGATTGGTTATGCCCCCTGGAGGGTTTTATTTTGTGCATTGCATGTAATAAACAATTACAGTTAGCTGGATTGCATGTCTTGTAATGCGATCATTTTAAGTTTAATTTTTTAATATGATTTTAAGCTTTTTTTTTTTTTGTTGTAGGTATATACCAAACATAGTATGTATGTATGTATGTGTATAAACTTAGGCGTGTTTAAGAATTTAACTTCAAAATGTGTAATTCCTTATTCCTTTCAGTAATGATTTTGGTTATTGTTGCCCAGCAAAAAAATAAGTTTAACAAAAGTGCACAAAAAAAAAATATTTTGTTCCATTGACATTGTTTAAAGGAGACCGTTAAATCTGCATATATGAAGTATATGTTACTTGTATGTCTTAAGAAATTTTTTTAGTTAATATTTATTGGGAGACTATGAGACTAAAAATTTTTCAACATTGATTAAGCAGCCCGAAAATCAATAGACTTTTCGCAATTTTCCCATTAGCTCGCTATTCAATTACACTTGAAACTTGAAACATCTTTGTTAGACTATAATTACTAGCTAAGACTATAATTACTAGCTAATTATATGTACTAGCAGATTCCAGCCCTCGAAGTTCGAGCGCAAATTCTAGGAAATTTTATTTTTTCATTAAATAAATACCCTTAAAGTATGCTAATCAATTATATCCAATTCGCAAATCAACACAAAAAACAAACTCATTTTTATTACAAACACATTAACAAATTTAATAAACACACACATAGCATATTATAATTTTATGTATGTGTTAGTAGCAACTTTAAATGCAATTTACTCAAAATAAAGGAAAAAAGAAATACTTTTCAAATAATATACGTTTGGTCAAAATCGGGATAAAACAGTAGAAGAAAACATCGGTCACAAGAAATCGCCTAGCCTATTAATATTATAGACACCATGTTAGAAAATGAAAAGAAATATGAATTTTTTAAATGAGAACGAAAATAAATTTTTAGAAATCTTAGGTGGTATGACAAGGATTTTTTTGATTTTATGTTATTTCGTTGAGATATAATACTTAAATAACACTTTGCAAAGTTTTTTAGATTTTGACGATATTTCGTTGCTACACAACTCGTAAAGTAGTGAAGAAACGGACAACTAATAACATATTTAATATTTGCGTGCCTTGTTGAGTCTAAACAGTGTATTTAAACTTTAACAAAGTAATAACTAGTGCTCTTTTAAAAGATCTAAAAAAGTAAAATGACAGTTTTAAATTTCTCTATTTCGTAAACGAAAGATGACTCAGTAAAAATGCCCAAAGTCTACAGTTTCTGGCTGCGACCCCTATGTTGGTTAATGGAAACTAAGAAACAAGTTAGAAGTAGCCATTTTTAGATATTTTTTATGATATATCTTGATAACTATATCCGACTCATCAAATTGGTCAGTGTACCTGAAAGCTGTTTTTATATCCTCAATACCATTGTGCACTGGGTACATATAAGTTTATGATTTTGTTTGTAATAATTACATAAAAATCTTGACCCACTGATATATATATATCCTTGATCTTTATAACAAGCCTAGTTAATAAAGCGATGTCCGTCTGTCCGTCTATGAAAATCAAGACTACGCCCTCATTGGGTGAGAGGGCTTGCTCGTTTTCAGTGAAAATGTTTCATCGACATCTTTAGCAGGCTGTTATTTAAAATTATCAAAATCGATCCAATAGGTCCCGAGATATCAATGAAAATATAAAAAAAAAATAAAAAAAGATTTTCCTTTGTTGCTGTCGTTACTGCTGTTATTATTGTTATTCTAAATTTTGTAATTTTCACGTAGTCGTTGTACTAATAGTGAGCAAATTAAGTCATAAACAACATATAAAATTTATCTGTTTTCTATTTTATTACTATCTTTTTATTTTTATTTTTTTTTAAATCCGATAGTGAATTATTTTAGATTTTTTTAAATAAATTTGGTTGAAACAATTGTTGTCGTTATTATAGGGGTGTTTCAGATTTTTCCGATCGAGAGTGGATAATGTTTTAATTTTTAGATGTACGCGTTGAAGAACATGTTCTGTTTTTTTAGCTGTACACGTGCAAGAACACGAGCTTAAAATAAAACTACACTCGAATCTGTGTGGTTTATGTGTGTTCGAAAAAAAATACGTGACAGAAAAATGTTCGTGTAGATAACGAAATATTAAAACGAAACATAGTCATGATTGTGTTCGGCACCGTACAAAATTAAGAAACACACATAATTGATATGAATATAAAATATGTGTTGGCTGCTTTAGAACAGAACATTGTGTGTTTGTTGTGTGTATTTTCTGAACCTTGATCGTTATACTACACGTGTCATAATAGTTGCCACACTGATATGAAAGAAAAAAAAAAAAAAAAAAACAATAATATGAAAAAGAAAATTAAATTTCTTTCTTTTTATAAAGTTTAATACCAAACAAAAATTAATCAGATTTTTCTAATTTTTTGCAACATTTTAGATGTAAGCAGTTTTTCTTTTATGAACTCTTAAGCCGGTCACTCACGTACTGAACAGTTGAAACTGACAGTTAAAACTGTACGTATGTGGGTAATAACTGACAGTTCAACTCAACTGTTCAGTTTAACTGAGAAGTTTCAAATTTTTATATTTTTAACTGACATTTTCAACTGAAGTGAACGTGTGTGGGGGTTCAACTGTACCGTTCTCAGTTCAATTTGTGTCGAGCGAGAGTGCGTATCATGTCGCGTAAACAGAACCAAGTGATAGTTGATTTTATTGCAATATATAGATTAGAACCTTGCATATGGCAAGTTAAATCTAGCGAGGAAATCTAATGGTTCTTCATTTAATTCTTTTAATAAATTAATGTCGGGAGATAAATTTCGTTGTAATAACGACTTCTTGCACCACTGTTTACGCTGTTTAATTTTTTTTTTTTGTAAAATTACAAAAAGTACACCGAGAGCGGCCAAACCGTCCTGCTCGTTCGAATCCATGTTAAAAACGCAAGTATTGAACTGCACGTGTGTGTACATCTCAGTTCACAGTTAAGTCTGTCAGTTATAACTGAACAGTTGAAACTGACAGTTAAAACTGTACGTGAGTGGCCGGCTTTACAAATTTATTCGTTTCAATTTAAATTTCTTTGTTTCTAATTTAACATATTTTGACGAATTCAAGATATTTGTTTTGCAGAAAAACTCTAAGATTATAAACTTTAGCATTTTAAATATATTTTCCAATAGTATGCCCTGCCGTTCTTCGCTGGCTTACCGAGACTTATTGACATGTATGTTTTCATAATCTATTTTTCCTACGAAGTTTGTATTGTACAATTAAAACATTTTATTTTTTTATTTTAAGTTTTTTTTATTTCAATGTTTGCTGATACGCAATATTTTTTGCCTTTCATTCGGTGCAAAAATGATATATATATGCCATATAGGCTGCCCAAGAAGAAATCATGAATTTCGCAAATTAAATCTGAATTTAGAATACCATTTGGCATTTTTTCATTTTAGCGATTTTAAATTTTGACGATTTTTGATTGAGGCGAATTTGTTTTTTTTTTTTTTGGCGATTTTTGATTTTTTAAGATTTTTTTTTTTCGATTTTTGTTTTTCGCGATTCTCAGATTGGGCGATTCCGTCCACATTTTTTACCATTACTCACATTGGTAATTAATGTACTTATTAACTGTTTCAAGACAAGGCTTTCCATTTATAGCACTCCTGTTATATGATATTATATATTTACTTTGTATGGGCGGTACCACGGCCACTGCTCCGATCACGTCCATTTATGTTCGACTAATCATCTGAATAGCTTATGGGCTCACGCAAAGTCCCAACGCTCTCACTATTACAGTACTCCAGATCTATGACATTTAATATTTACTGGCCCCCCAGCCCACTGGACCGATCCCACCCATATATAGTCCGACTACTCACATTAATAAAAGATGACCTCGCATAAACTTTCAGAGCTCTCCCTGTCATAGTACTGAATACATATGATATTAAATTTTCACTTTGTATGTGAGGTGCCACGCCCGCTGAAAATATATTTAGTTCCTTCCAGATACACAGTATGACTTTGTAAAAATATTTTCAGTAATATCAGTCCGATGGTTTAGCCTCCTATAAGCTACAAACACACATAGATACATACTTTTGCTTTTATATATGTATCTATAATATTAATAGGCAAGACGATTTCTTGTGACCGATGTAAGTTTCGCATTTTTACCCCGATTTTGACAAAAAATTTTTCATATGAAAGGTATATCTTTTTAGCTGTTACCTAGATTTACAGATTTTCAACGTCTGGAATATTTTTTTGGAGTTATGATCGTTTAAAGTTGCTACTAACACATACATAAAATTATACAATGCTAAGTGTGTTTTTTAAATTTGTTAATGTGGTTGTGTTAATGCGTTGAGTTTGTTTTCTTCATTTAAAATGAGTTCAATTGTGAAGCGTACCTTTACGGTCTTTATTAAATGGAAAAATAAAAGTTCCTAGAATTTGCACTCGAATTTCGAGTGTTGGAATCTGCTAATATAGATTAAATACGTTCATAGCTTGTTTTGTAATATTTGTCAGATTCTAATATTTTGCTAACAAAGTTTAAGACAAGTTAATAAAATATTATTTCCCGTAGACTTCACAATACTAGGTCTGGCAACACTTGCTTTAAAACAATATACACTCAATCCCTTTTTACACGATTTTGAAATAACACGTTTTTCAAAAATAATCTTTTTTTACACGAAAAAAATCCGAAAAATCTAATTAAAATTATTTTAAATTTAACTGTTCCTTGTTTGAGTTTTTTTTTACTATATTAGTTAGGGGATTTACAATTTAAACAAAACATATGTATGCATATATACACGTTTTACGTTCATTTCATTTTTAGTTAATTTCGAATGTGTAAGGTGTAAGTCAAAAGATATATTTAGTTAAAAGAAAATTAATACAAGTTATATTTTTCACTTTATTGAAATTAAAGATAAAGAGGTATGTTAAGTTAAAACTTTTCATAAAGAATAATTTATTTAATAAATTTAAAATTTTTTAATACAGCCATGAAAAAACAAAAACGAACAACTATGTCTTTAGAAACAAAGGTGAAAATTCTGGACCGACTTGGAAATGGCGAACGTCCCAGTTCCATTGGAAAATCTTTGAAATTAAACGAAGCGACAATCTGGACAATCAAAAATAAAAAATAGAAAAGCGTTTAGAAAAGTCGTTATTTCTGATACCAAATTGAGCGTTAAGCCCTCTTCATATACGAGAAATATACTTATGGAAAAAATGGAAAAGGTTCTCTTGATAGGGATAGAATGTTACACCCAAAAACGTTTACCAATTGATATCATTACTAGTAAGCAGAGAGCTTTAAGAACTTATGATCAAATAAAACTAAATGGAACCATCAACGTCTTCAAACCCCACCGACTACAAAGATACTAAATTTTCTGCTAGTAATGGATGGTTGCAAGGATTTCTGAAAGGCATGCAATTCATAATGTAAAGATCAAAGGTGAAATAGCTTCTGGAAATATTGCAGCTGCCAAAGAATTCACGTTTTTAACCCACGTTTTTAACCCATTGGTTTTTTCTGAAAAAGAATGCCGAGCCGAACTTACATACCAAAACATGAAAAAAGTGCTAGTGACTTCAAGGTGGCTAAATATAGAATTACGTTTTTGTTCTGCAGTAATGCTTCAGGAGACCGCATACTAAAACCACTGTTGATCAATAAATCTCTCCGACCGCGAGCATTGAAAGTTGTCGATATTAAAGTTTGCTAGTTCATTGGATGGCAAATAAAAAGGCGTGAGTTACTTCTTCAGTTTTTTGTGAATGGTTCCACAATTATTTTGTTCCAGAAGTGATAAAGGCATGCCTTTTAAAATTCCTTTGTTGATAGATAATGTTCCTGGTCACCCAATTTTAGAGCATCCTAATGTAAAAAATTTTTTTTTTCCTCCTAATACTACTGCCCAAATTTAACCATTAGACCCAACATTCAAAACATATTACATAAAGCGATCATTTCAATATATTTTGAACAAAATGGACAATGATACTAATATTACTGTTATTGACGCAAGGAAAAAATTTTCTATTATGGATTGCATAAAACATGCTGCTTTGGCCTTTTTAGAAATAATACCATCGACCTTAAATGCCTGTTGGAATGTCATATGACCAGAATGCATTAAAAGCGAAAATTTTGCTGTGACCTCAAATATAGTTGATGAAGTCACCTTGGACCAAGCAGTTGGAGATGAAGGATCTGATAATTTTAACGTTGATGATATAAATGAAATAATTGTTGACAGAGTTCTTAATGAAGACGAGTTATTAGAAGCTGCACTTGAAGACGTTGACCCAAATGATAGTACTGATGATGTAGAAATTCCGTCTTCAATAACCACCAGCTCAATACCTGAGGGGCTTCGTTAGCAAATAAATTAGAAGATCATTTCCTGACAAATGATCACATATACGAAGGAGTTATACAATTTCAATAAAATCTACAATCTTGTATGACTCGATACAAGGAGCTATACAAAGAACTGTCCAAAGTGGGATTCCCAACGTACGATAACCGAACTTGGTATTAAAATAAATAAACCTGTTGCTGAAACTGTTACTGATAGGTTACCAATGAACACAGTTGAAGATAAAGGCGTACCAAGCATTTCTACTGACAGGACTGATATCGAGACAAAGCAGCAGCTTAATATCAGAAACTGACAGCGAATAAAATACCATTTTTTATGTTCGTATACCATTTTTTGTTATACCCTATACCACTATGTGGTTTGGGTATAATGACTTTGTGCTGCTGTTTGTAACTACCAAAAATATTTCACCTAGACCCATCTTTTATTATACCGATCGACTAAGAATCACTTTCTGAGTCGATTTAGCGATGTACGTCCGTCCGTCCGTCCTTCTGTCCGTCTGTGTGTCTATGTAAACTTTGTAATCAAACTACAGGTCGCAAATAGGAATGTATTTTAATGAAATTTGGTATATAAGCATTTATCGGACATAGGATGAAATTGGTGAAATTCGGTCCATGTTCAGACCTAGTCCCCATACTAATGACCCCTATGAAATCGACTTAAATTGCCATAAGATCCAAATTATCATATAGATCTCGGTCAAATTGGGTTTGTGTGTGTTTATTACATCAATATATCAGTAAAACCCCATATGGCAATTCTTTGTCATAGCCCCCATATAAAGTTACTTCCCGATTTTCACTTAAATCGATCAAAAAACAAAAATATTGCACAGATTTTTCTCAAATTTGGTTTGAATATCTTTTTTCAAAATATAAGTGACTTTTCTAAATATGGTCAGGATGGGTCCATTTTTCGACACAGGCGGGCGCCGATAAATATAGCACCCGATATGAACTTTTTCATATTTGCAGCCAAAAAAATAACAATGCCATTCAAATTTGATTTATGCTTATTTTCTATATACACTTAGTTGGACCGAAGAGATAGGGTCTCTAAACCATGGTATAGGGCAATGATTCTTAACCGGTGCTCCGCGGAGCACTAGTGCTCCGCAAGATTGTCGCAGGTGCTCCGCGAAATGAAAGCTAAACTCATATAGTATAAAAAAATATACATATAAATTTATTAGAACAAACTTTCAAATATATGTATATGCGGTATGTACTTAGTTATGAACAAAAATTTAAATCAAGCAGGCTGCATTTCAAATATATGTACATATATGCGGTATGTACTTAGTTCAAACAAAAATTTAAATCGAGCAGGCCGCATTTCAAATATACAAAGTACATGCAGTAGTACTTAGTTATAAACAAAAATTTAAATCAAGTAGGCTGCACAAAAAAATTCTGATCAAATAATATGAAATATTTTAGTGTTGTGTTGGACGTAAACCAATGTGTTTTCAATAATTATTTGATTAAATTTGTGCCAAAAAAGTGAAAAAATTTATTTCAGTAAGTATATTACGTTATAATTGTAAATTAACATAAATTTAAAATAAAAAATTAAATAAATATGTGTACATACATATTTATTGTATTTATTTATTTAAATAAACTTAATATCGATCTCCTATGTTTTCATAAACTTAATTTTCTTATTCTGCATTAAACACTTTCGAAAAATACCTCTATTTACGCGTATATATATATGTATGTACTTATTCTTATTCCCAATTTATTTAGCCATGGACAAGTTCTTGAAACGAAAATGTAATTCTGAGAAAAATATTAATGATGGACCAAGTACAAGTCGGAGTAGTATTAATAGTGGTAATACAGAAGATGTGTCAACATGTAATAAAATAAGGAAGACTTATAGACAGTATTCTGACGAATACATCAGTTTGGGATTTACATGGACCGGTGAAAAGGAGTGTCCAATTCCTAAATGTGTTGTATGCGGTGTAGAACTGTCCAATAGTGCTATGTTTCCGGCTAAATTAAACCGACATCTTACTACTACCCATGCTAATCTTGTTTCAAAAAATAAGGATTACTTTAAAAGGTTATTGGGCATGCAAGATAAGCAAGCAAAACAATTTAAATGTGCTATGACAATATCTGATAAGGCGCAAATTGCATCATACAAGGTAGCCGAGTTAATTGCATTGAAACTAAAACCACATACTATAGCAGAAAGTCTAATTTTACCGTCATGTTGTGAAATAGTCAAAATCATGTTTGGAGAGGATGCAATAAATGAGATTATGAAAATTCCCCTATCTAATGATACAATAAAAAAAAGAATAAAAGACATGTCACTTGATATCGAGGAAACGGTTAATAATAAGCTTTCAAAGAAATTTTTTGCTTTGCAAATAGACGAATCTGTTGATATTAGCAGTAAAGCTCAATTACTTGCATTCGTTCGGTTCATTGATGAAAATGAAATAGTTAATCAATTTCTTTGCTGCAGAGAGCTTACAGGACATACAAAAGGAAAAGATATCTTTAATTGTATTACTACATATTTAGAAAAATACCAAATATCCTGGGATTTCTGCGTTGGAATTTGTACAGATGGATGTCCATCAATGGCAGGATCTATTAAAGGATGTGTTACACTTGTGAAGGAAAATAATCCAAATATCATATCTACACACTGTTTTTTACATCGGGAAGTTTTAGTTTCAAAAACATTGCCAAACACTTTAAAATATGTTTTGGATGAAGTGGTACAAATAGTAAATTATATTAAATCAAGGCCTCTGCAGGAACGCATTTTTAAACAGCTTTGTATATCTATGGATGCTAAGTATGAAAGTTTGCTATTGCACACTGAAATAAGATGGTTGTCTCGCGGCAAAGTCCTATGTCGTTTATTAGAGCTCAAAGATGAATTGTTGTGTTATTTCCGAAATGCCGCTGTGGATAAATTTGCAAAAAATTTTGAAAATGATATTTGGTGTGCTAAATTGGCATATTTAGCTGATATTTTTAAATACTTAAATTCAGTTAATACAAGTATTCAAGGTAAAAATGAGAATATTTTAACAGCCACGGATAAAATACTGGGATTCAATAAAAAAATATTGCATTGGAAAAATCGAATAATAAAAAACAATACGCTTGATATGTTTCCTTCAATTCAAACTAAAAATGTCGCAGATATTATTCCTGCCGTAATAGAACATCTAACAATATTGGAAGAAAAAAATCGAATGTTACTTCCCATCCCTTAAATTAGAATCCTATGACTGGATACGAAATCCGTTTGGGACATTTGAATTTTCTAATTTGGAACTGTCTTTACAAGAAGAAGAAGAAATTATTTCCTTGTCTACAGATCGATCTCTGAAGATGGAGTTCACAAAATTGTCTAATGAACATTTTTGGATTTCCGTCCAAGATGAATACCCATCTTTATCTAAGAAGGCAATCGCAATATTATTACAATTTGCTACATCATATCTCTGCGAACTTGGATTCTCAACATTAACAAATATAAAAACTAAAAAACGAGAAAGACTTCTCGATTTAGAAGAGGAAATGAGGGTAGCAATATCTTTTATTAGACCCAACATTGGCGAAATATGTAAAACTCACCAGGCTCAAATATCCCATTGAATTTGTATTATATTTTAAGTCATTTTGAATTTGTAACAATTTAGTTTTGTTAAATATATTGAATATATTTTATTTTTTGTATATTGTAGTTATTTGAGTTGAATAAATAAAAAAATAAAATACAAATTACTAGAATCAATGTTATTTGGTAAGGTGCTCCGTGAAGGTTTCATGTAATTAGAAGTGCTCCGTGAGCTCGAAAAGGTTAAGAACCACTGGTATAGGGTATCGTATGACCGGTCTATATCGACTATATTTTCTTACTTGTTTTTTTAATTATGTTTTTATTTATTTATTTATTTATTCATTTACAGAATATTTATTCTTACAGACTACTTAGATTTAATAATTTTTTTTTTTATTTATTTATTTGTTGAGGATAAATACAATACAACAAGAGCATGTCTTATATTACAGTACTGTGTAGATTAAGGCAAACATAGAATATTGTTAAACAAAATAAAATAAAATTAATACAATTTTAAATATTTAAAACAATAATTAATTTTAACTTGACAATTATTTAATTATAAGTAAAACAAGTATAATAGTTATTATAAAATATTTTAATTACGCTAAGTTGCTAAATATAGCTGCTTTGCTTAGTTATAAAACTTTAATAAATTTAACTTAAACTTATCTTTAGAGACTTGGAAATCTATATCAGAAGAAAGACTATTACATAATTTTTTGCACCTTGTAATTGGATCATTTAAGGCATAGTTCATAGTTTGATCTATGATGAGAATCTTCAAACATTCGATTATTTTTTAAATCCCTTGGTGGCCGGTATAAATTAAATAGATCACAAATTTCTGAACAATTTATGTACCCAGATAAGATATTATAAACAAACATTATAGAAGAATATGATCGACGATCACTTAAAGATTGCAATCCTAAAAGTTTCCTTCTTACTACACATGTAGGCAACTCATAATGCCAAGAATATTTTAAAATACTTCTAGTAAACCTCTTTTGAACACCTTCAATATGGTTTGAAGCCGTACTGCAATAAGGTCTCCAAATAATTGAACAATGTCAGAACCAATAACGTAAATAAGGATTTAAATGTAGAAGAATCTGGAAAATCCTTCGAATTTCTACTTATGAAGCCAAGCATGCTATAAGCTTTAGAAACAATAAAGTCAATATGACTGGAAAAGGTTAAATTTACATGAAATATAACACCCAAATTTTTTACCTCAATTTCACGACTAAGATTTTTACCTACAATACTATAATTAAATAAAATTGGATGAGAACAGCGAGTGTAAGAAACAACACAACACTTTGTAACATTAACTGTGAGCTCATTTTCACTACACCAGTTCGATAATTTGATTAAGTCGTTCTGCAATTTCATGGAATCCACCACATTTGAACATTTCATATCATCCGCAAATAACAAGCATTTTGAAAATTTTGAAACCGTTGGAAGATCATTAATAAAGAACACAAATAGCAGCGGTCCAATGTGTGTGCCCTGCGGAATACCAGAGTAAGCACTAATCTGAAGCTTCGAATAAAAATTACCAAAAGAGACTCAGTTTTCTTTGCATTAAAAAGTTTTTAAAAAATAATTGTAGATTATGAGGAAATCCAAATGCAGAAATTTTCTTTCTTAAAATATGTATGTATGTGTATTTTTATTTTTGTGTTTCTTTGTTAAAAATTATAAAATGAATGTGAAATAAAATGAACTTGGTATACTGAAGAAAATAATTTATGTTTTTTTTTTACCGAATTATTAATTTTGTAGGCTTTTTGAGGTGGTTGAACCAATCCAATATTTTTCCACTACTGTGTGTCTTTTTTTACACAATTTTTTTTACACGCTGTTTTGTGGAACGTATCTACCGTCTAAAAAAAGTGTTGGGTGTAGACATATATTCTCCATCTCTCATGTTATTGTTAGTAACATATTTATTTGACGGATAAATTGTTAATCGGATTTATCAATTGATCAATTGATTTTTATTTAAAATTTTAGAAAACGATATTAACCATAATTTAATTTTCTCAAACCTTTTACAGCCTAGAAATAACAATATACAATTGTTTTTGGCTAGCTTTCATAATATTTGCTTTTGAAAATAATCGAACACTCGTTTTGTTTCGATGTTATGTACATCACTATTTTTTTTTTTTTTTTGAATTTTTGTAATTTATTTATTTATTTTCCATTCCTGTGCAACAAGAAAATATTTCTTATAATTAGAGCACAGGTTTAATTTTCCATTGATACAATTTGCAGAAATAAGTTAAAAAGTTTATAATTAATAAATAATAGTAATAATATAACAAAAAAAAAAAAAAAAAAAAATATATAAAAATAAAAATGTATATAAAGAAAAAAATTTTTTTTTCTATATAAAAATATAAAAACATAGAAAATAAAAAAAGATACAAAAAGTAAAGAAAACAAGAGCAAACAAAAACTTAAAATTTTACTATGGAAAATGTTTAAAAATGTTAAAATGCTTAGCGTTGCTTGTTAGTTAAAGTGATTGCGGAATAGAGTTCCAAAGACGAACTGCATTTAGGTAAAACTGACATTCAGAGACTAGTGTTCGATATCTAGGTATAATAAGCTTTCTTCCTCTTTACGATCTTGCAAATTGTAACTTATAAAATAGGTTATTAGGTAATTTTGTATGAACAATTATATGCAAAAAAAATCAGAACTCTAATTTTTAACAAATTATCAAAAGAGACACCAGAAAGTCTCGCCGAGAAAGAACTTATGTGCGAGAATCTCCTTAAACCATACACATAGCGAATAATGTTGTTATATGCTACATTTAAACGACGTTTACTAGATGAGTTACAGTTAGCAAAAAGTTCACAGCCATAGAGTAGTCCAGGTATAATATATGTTTTAGCTAAAAGAATCCTTATTTTTAAAGGCGTGAAAGATTGAGTTGACCAAAGAGGTCTCAGTTTTACATAGGTTTGGCGAACTGCGTAGTTTATATGATTAGACCACGTTAAGATGTTATTAAAAATAATGCCCAGATTTTTGGCTGAAGGAACAATAAGAATGTTTTGACCATTAATTGAAATCTCAGGAACGGGCAATGGATGTGTAGATCGCTTACTAATCATCAGACATTTAGATTTTAATGGATTTAAAAATATATTCCCTTAATTGTTTTGATATTTATTTCTGCTACAAAACTTTATACTTTTCCAAAGCTATTAGTATTTATATGTGATCTTCTCCGAGAAAAGGGACCTAGTATGTGAAAATTAAATTTTGAGAAAAAAAAAACGCATTTAAAGTATCTACACCCTTTATCTACACCCACCATTTTTGACACAACCCGTTTTTTGAAACACTGGTCCCTTTTCTCGGAGAAGGTCACATATGTAATCAAAAATTATTCATCAAGTTTATCGAATTGTTTACTTTTACAAATATTTTATTTACATTTGTCCAGTTCAGGTGCTAATGTAAACGTAAAACCCAAATGGAGAGTATCAAAGAATTGGCCTAGGCCAATTTGACACTCTGAATTGCTTTCATTCAAATAACTTTTTTTTTCAAATGATTTAGACTGTGATTCTGAGTCGATCGGTGTAATCAAATATGTTTGGTAGGTTTAAATATCAGCATCTCAAACTTATTACACAGTACGACAAAATCAAAAAAGGTCTCTTTAATAAAAAAAAAATCCAAATTGAATTCCCTTTTCAAAACTGCCTCAAGCCTTAAAATCGGTTCACCCATTCTGTTTTTATAGAACTTTTTATAATAGTATTACATTACAAGTGAACCTCAACGGTCCTTCGAAGCTTAAAAATCGATTTTCTCAAAATCGCCAAGAACGTGTTTCTTTATTTTAAGCCTCTTTTCATATTCTGTTAACATTTCCCATGTGTACCAACCACTGTCGTACTGTGTTATAACCTGATCATACGGGTTAAAGTGTTTACAGATTTATTTTCACATTATGTTTATTAGCCATTTTCAAGTATAACTCTTTTATTTTGCTGGGTACTTATTATTTTTCATTCACATGTCGAAAGAAAATTTTAAACTACAAAAAACATATTTAAGAAAGACTCACTTGTACAAAAGAGACACACCTTTTTTTAAATAAAATTTATAATGCTATTTAAGAAACAAATAAACTGTGGGACAGACGAACGGACGGACGGACAAGTGAAACAGAACATTGATAAGGGAGTGTTTGTTGGTCATTAAACTTTTGTATAAATAAGTACAGACAATATGATCATTCGTTCATATTTACACTGACAAAGATATGTATGGATATGAAGGTACGAGTAGATATACACGTATTTATTTAGGGTACTCACATGGCTCACATGGCTACAATTAATTCTTTAATTGTTATGTAATATGTATCTTAGAAATGGTGATATGTCGGACGTGATTGAGTTTCAAAATTTGTCTAAAAAAAATTAATAATCTAGTAAGAGTGTTAAATTCAGATGTGCCGAATGTTTTATTTATTTGTATTTATTTATTTGTATTTATTTATTAAATGCGATTTTCCATTACAACAAGACACAGTATCTTATAAATTACAGTAATGGAATCAGATAAGTTATTCACTATATATTTAATATCAGTAACTCTTAATCTAAATTTAAAATATTATAAATTACAATTAAAAAATATTAAACAAGTGAGAAAATTATAGTCGGTCTAGACCGACTATACGATACCCTATACCATGCGTTTAGAGACCCTATCTCTTAGATCCACCTAACTGGATATAGAAAATAAATAAGCATAAACCAAATTTGAGTGGCATTTTTATTAATTTTTTCGGCTGCAGATATGAAAAAGTTCATATCGGATGCTATATCTATATGGGGACTAGGCCCAAAAATGGACCGATCCTGACCATGTTTGGTAAAGTCTCTTGTATTTTGCAAAAATATGTACAAACAAAATTTGAGAAGAATCAGTGCAATATTTTTGTTTTTTGATAGATTTAAGTGAAGATGGGGAAGCAGCTCTATGTGGCCTATGACTAAGAGTTGTCCAATAAGGATCATTTTTAGACTACTGATTAATGGATGTAATATATACATACAAACCCAATTTGACTAAGATTTGTATGATAATTTGGATCTTATGGCAATATATGTTGATTTCATAGGGGTCATTTTTATGGGGGCTAGGTCTGAACATGGACCGATTCTCAGCAATTTCAATAGCGTTCATCGCATGGCCGATAAAAGTTCAAATACCAAATTTCGTCAAAATATATTCATATTTGCGACCTGCAGTTTGATTACAAGCTTTACATGGACACACAGACGGACGGACGGACGGACGGACGGACGGACGGACGGACATCGTTAAATCGAATCAGATAGTGATTCTGATTCGATCGGTATAATTAAAGATGGGTGTAGGTCAAATATTTTTGGTTGTTACAAACAGCAGCACAAAGTCATTATACCCAAACCACATAGTGGTATAGGGTATAAAAAAATCAATTAAAATCAATTAAAGTATTGGTATAGTAATTTTCTAAACCCTATTGCGTTGCTTGTATTTTGCATGACATTAGGAAGCTGATTCCAGAGACGAATAGTTAGAATAAAAAATTGACATTCAGAGGCATGGTCCCGGTATTTAAATTGAATTATTCGATTCCCTCTGGAAGATCTTGCGAACTTTAATCGTTCAAAAAGATATTTTGGAGCCGTTGTTATTATAATTTTATGTAGGAATATAATGTTCTTGAATTTAATATAGTTGTAAAATGACATGTGTAAGACAAGACAAGACACGAGTATTGGGATACATGATCAAATTGTCTTAATCCAAAGATATAGCGAATAATGTTGTTGAAAGTTACAGTAAGTTTTCTGTTATCCCTAGAGTTGCAACCTGTGAAAACCTCAGATGCATATAGTAATGTTGGTAAAAGATATGTTTTAACAAGTAGCAATCTCATTTTCGGTGGAGTAAACTGCTGTGTTAACCATAAGCTTCTTAACATACTACAAATTCTGCCACAGGATTGATTAATATGATCTGACCAAGTCAGAGTTCCATTAAACACAACTCCGAGATTTCGTACAGAGTCCACAATGTCAATTTTAGGGCCCCCAAGGAAGACATTAATCTCATTCTCCAAATGCATCACTTTCTTCTTTATTATAATACACTTAGATTTATTTGGATTAAGTCGTAGACCATTTGCCGTTACCCAATTTAGAATACGTTTGAGATCATAATTTAGTTCTTGAGTTTTGGAAATAATTGAATCCTTGGTACTACTTAAATATAGCTGAATGTCATCAGCGTACATCTGAACCTTGGAGAATTTAATTTGTTGTGGAAGATCATTGGCATATATCGAATAATGTAGGGGTCCAAGGATTGAACCCTGCGGTACCCCTCTTATAACTTGCAGTGAGTTTGAGATGGAGCTACCATTAGCAACAGATTGGGATCTGTTTGTGAGATATGAAAACATGAGTCTAACTGCTAATGTAGAAAAGTTAAAAAACCTCTTCAGTTTGAGGCGTAAAATTGAGTGGTGCACCGTGTCAAATGCCTTTGAGTGATCCAATAAAACCAAAAAAGATATTTTTCCATCATCCATGTTACTTCTTAACTCCTCAACTACATCAGATAAAGCTGTTATACAGCTATGTTGTGGCCTGACGCTCTGTAAGTAAGTTGTTGTCGTTTAAATACCTAAAGATTTGTCTGTGTAAAAGGTGCTCGAAAACTTTTGAAAGATATGGAAGAATTGCAATCGGGCGGTATTCGTAACCCGTTTTTGGTATTGGTATAATTTTGGCATGTTTCCACTCCATTGGAAAGATGCTAGTAGTGATTATGGAGTTAAACAAGTACATTATGAAACAGACAATCCATGGTAAAATCATTTTTATAAATCTGGGGTGTATATTATCAAGGCCCACTGCATTCGATTTAATAGCATTGAAACTTTCAACTACCTCTGTTAGTGTTACACACTGAAAGTTAAATTTGGGAATGTTTAAATTATTACAGGGAAAATCATCATAAAATTCGTTATTTAATTTTATTCGTTATTGTTTGGTACCCTCAACCTACGTCTTAAACTCAGTGTTACAACCAATGTTGGGTACGGCTACCGCTTTAACTGTTGCCGATATTGAAACTTTTCGAACACCAATTTAATTTTAAGTTAATTGCTTTTCTTGTTGGCCAGTTTCTATTATAATTTCTTGTTATAAAAAACAATGATCGCGTCTTCTATATAAATAATTAATTGCAAAAAAAAAAAAAAAATTGTAACAAATTTATATCGACAATTAAAAGAAAATAGTGATGTATATAAAATTGAAACAAACCGGGGGTTCGATAATTTTTAAAATCAAAATTACCAAAGAAAAGGTAATTTAAAAAAAAGTTAGTTTGTTAAGAAAAAGTTTTTTTTTTAAGGTAAAATAACTTTTTTATGAAAGAGGACTTTTACTGGCACGATATTTTAAGAAATATTCTTTTTTAAGAAATGTACTTTTTTGAAAACGTATTTTTTTAAATGATACATATTTAAGAAAGGATATTTTTTTAAAAAATTTACTTTTTTAAAAAGGTACTTTTTTAAAACAGGATACATTTTTAAAAGAGGGTACTTTAGAAAAAGGTACTTTTCAGAATAAGTTCTTTTTAAGAATAAGTGCTTTTTTTAAAACAAACTAGTGTTTTAGGAAAAGGGTACTTTTTTAAAAAAGGTACTTTTGAAAAAAGGTACTTTTGAAAAAAGGATAATTTTTAAAAAAAGGGTACTTTCTAAATAAGAGGTTACTTTAAAAAAATGGGTACTTTATGAAGCAAATGCCAAAACTACAATGACAACAACAATAAGAATAATTACAACATATACATACATTAGGGTGACAGCGGTTTGTATAAAAAAAACAATTGGTCGAATAACACTTTTTGAATATAAGCACTCGATATATCTTTATATGAATATAATAATTCTGAACAAAAAAATTAAAACTAAGACACATTTTGAGTACCCCATGGGTTAATTTCTGAACATAAGTTCAGAATATTATTTTTTGGAATTATTAAAATATTATCAACAGGTTTTATCGAAATCATTCTACAAATATATATTATTTCGAAATTTTGTTTTAAAAAAATGTAAATATCTTTAAATTTGATTTTTGACCTTAAAGGGGGACAATTTATAGTGTTTCAAATTAATCTAAATTTCCAGAATTGAGAACTTATATCAAGTGGTATAATATTTTGACAAAAGATATTTGAAATATGAAAACATGAAAAAGATGTAGCCTAAAAGTTGAAAAAGTATGAAAAATCAAATTTTTCTTCAAATCCGCTTAAATAAAACGCTGCCCTCTCCAAATTAAGAACAGGATACCTACAATATTTGGCATTGTTAATCAGATATATTTTGTTAATAAGACCTTAAAGTCCAATCGTTGATTTCGGAAAATTTCTTGAACAAAATTTTTGAAAAAGTAAAATTGGAGATTTTGAAATAGTGAAATATGAGCTCAATTAACTTAATCAAGTGGTCTCCGGCGCATTTATTGCCTGGGGAACTTGATATAACTTGGCTGTTTTTCAACGGATAATAGATTTTGTTATTTTATTAGAAAGATAATTTACTCTAGATTATGGTTTATTAATCATTTTAATTGAAACGTAATTATTAATATCAAAATTTTTGTGAAAAACGATTTTTTTGATAATTTTTAGAAATAAACTCATATTTGAACTTTGAACTCAACGCGTGTCTAGAAAGCATTCTCCGATTTGGCTCTAATTCTGCGCACTAAAGTTCTAGATCCAGTGTCACAATAATCACCCTAATATACATATGATAAGAAAAACAAGGAACCCATTGAACATTTTCATTCTTTCAAGAAATTTTTTTACACATTTTCATTCATATCTCATGACCCTCTGGACCAATTTTGATGATTTTAAACAGAAATTCTTTCGGGATGTTAGGACTTGATGTAAAAGCGAAGAGTATAGCTTAGTTATTGAGGGTGTGATCGTGATTTCCACAAACAGACGGACAGACGGACACACGGTCATCGATAAATCAGGCTGCCTTGTTATAAGGATCAATAAAATATATGGTTTTTGGATATCCGGAAATTATTTCGATGCGTTATAAATGTAGTGACTAAGCTATATATAATCTCTGCACGGTGGAGGGTATAACATTTAATCTTTTTTTGGACATTATGAAATGAAAAAACAACGTTTAAAATCTTTAGAAAATACTTATATTCACCCGGTTTTGAAACTTTCGTTTCTTTCTTAAACTTTATTGGACTATTAATAATAATACTAAGAAGAAGAAGAAGAAGAAGTTTAGTGATAAGTTATGAATTTTATCTCTCAAATCCTCACAATTTAGGTCAATTTGAGGTTTTTTACGAGCGGGTTTTAAGCGGGTTTTTATTTAACTAGTAAATTTAATATCTCATGAAACAGTTTTGGGTAATATTTTAACAAATGAAACGAATTTCTAAAATTAAAAAAAGAATTACAAATTAATTCTTCAGCCGAAAAATTATACTATTTTCTGATTGAAAGTATTATTTAAAAAAAAAAAAAGCTAAGAGAAGTAGTGCTCTTATTCCACAAAACACTTTTTCAATTTATTCAGATATCTTATTTCTTCTCTACGATAATGTTTAATAAGACTACGTAGTACATTTCAGTCTTTCTCAATATATTTAGTTTCTTTTTATAAATGGTTTTTGACTCCAATCTCTCTTCGATCAATGATCAATTTTCCTCTTCAAAACTTGGTTTACTTTACACAATACATTTTCGTTTGTTTCGACATTTTTTCAATGCTTTGAAATAAAAATGATTTTTGTCCCAAATTAATTTTTTTTCAATAATTTTGTTTTGCTTCAAAAAAAGAATATGTTTGTTCACTGTATTTATTTGGTCCCAATATATTTTATCTACATGATTATAGAACCAATAACTAATTGGAAATCTTTAGATAGGCTGTGATTAGCCTAACTCTTTTTAAATCTAGGTATTTATCAGTTTTTTTTTTTTCTTTATTGATTAATTTCTGATGTACAAGAGAACAAGTTAAAATTATAATTCATCAAACCGAACCTGTTACAAGCAATAATACTTATATTCGTTTTTTTTTTCTTATGTTGCCCATGGACCTGTATTTAAATGGCACAGTTCCTATTTTATGTTGCGCATTTGATTGCCAGTGTGTATATTATATAAATTTTTGGGCAATATCTTTAACAAATTAAAAATTGTACACTATATTTAGATTTTTTTAAAGGATAATTATGAAAAATTGTGCAGTATTTTGCTTTTATGCTTTTATTGAACTACTTGTTTAGGAACTGCGATTCATCAACAATCATTGAAAAATACTGAAAATATTTTACTAAGAGACGGTACTTTTTTAAGAAAATGTGCTACTTTTTTAAGAAAAGGAAAAAAAAAATGGCCCTTTCTAAGAACAGGGGCAAATCGTCGCATTCGATATAGAGTAAAATCAATCGAAATTCCATATTTTGGTTTATTATTTAAAGAAGACGGACAAACGTCAGACCTTGTCTCACTTTTACTATTAACTATGGACCATACCTCGTTTGCTGTGACAGAGTAAAATTACTCTTAGTAGTATTTTATTTTGGAAAATAAAAAAATAATTTCGATCGAAAAATTTCGATAAAGAATTTGACGATTCGACCCCAAGCAATTAAAAAAACTATACTTTTTTTTAAGAAAAGGCTCTTTTCTAAGAAGACTTATTTAATTTGGAGAAAATGAAGTTTTTCAGAAAATATACTTTTAACAGAAAATTTACTTTTTAAAGAAAGTGCAAAAGTACTTTTTAGGGAAAAGTACATTTGAACAAAGAGTAGTTATTATAAAAGAAACTTTATTTAACTAAAGCCTTTTTTTAAGAAAATTTACGTTTTAACAAAGATACTTTTCTAAGGGGCATTTTTAAGAAAAGGTATTTTTTTTAAGAAAAGGTAATTTTTGTTTTTTTGAGAATAGGTTAAAAATGTACTTTTTAAGAGAAGGTACATTTTTAAGAAAATGTACTTTTTTAAGAAAGGGTTCGTTTCGAAGAAAGTTACTTTTTGAAGGAAAGGTACTTTTTATAAAAAGCTACTTTTGTTAGGATAGTACGTTTATACGAAAATGTACGTTTTCAGAAACAGTACTTAAGAATACATGTGTACTCTTTTAAGTAAATGTACTTTTTTAAGAAGGTAGTTTCTATGGAAAATGTACTTAGGAACATATGTATATTTTCAGGAAAAGTTTTTTTTCCTAAGAAGAGGTCCTTTAAAAAAAAAAGAACATTTAAAAGAAAATATACTTTTAAAAGAAAATGTAGTTCTTTAAAAATGGTACTGTATAAAGACAAGGCACTTTTTTTTAAAAGAAAAGTCACCTTTTCAGGAAGGATTCTTTTTTCGGAAAAGTACTTTTTCAGCAAAGGTTCTTTTTTTAGATAAGTGCTTTATTTAGAAGATAATCCTTCTTAAAAAAGTGTTCCTTTGAACAAAAGGTATTATTTTATGAGTAGTTACTTTTGAATCAAAGGTACGTTTTAATTAACGATACTTTAAAAAAAAGGGTATTTTTTAATAAAAGGATCTTTTTAATAAAAGGCACTTTTTGATAAAAGGTACTCTTTGATTAAAGGTACTTTTTAATAAAAGGTACTTTTTAATAAAAGGTAGATTTTAATAAAAGGTACTTTTTAATAAAAGGTACTTTTTAATAAAAGGTACTTTTTAATAAAAGGTACTTTTTAATAAAAGGTACTTTTTAATAAAAGCTACTTTTTAATAAAAAGTACTTTTTGATAAAATGTACTTTTTGATAAAAGGTACTTTTTAATAAAAGGGACTTTTTAATAAAGGGGACTTTTTAAAAAAAGGGACTTTTTAATAAAAGGTACTTTTTGATAAAAAGTATTTTCTAATAAAGGGTACTTTTTAATAAAAGGTACTTTTTAATAAGAGGTACTTTTTAATAAAAGGTACTTTTTGATAAAAGGATCTTTTTAATAAAAGGAACTTTTCAATAGAAGGCAGTTTTTATTAAAAGGTACTTTTTAATGAAAGGTATTTTTTAATAAAAGGAACTTTTTAATAAAAGGTATTTTTTAATAAAAGGAACTTTTCAATAAAAGGTACTTTTTAATAAAAGATACTTTTTAATAAAAGGAACTTTTTAATAAATGGTACTTTTTAATAAAAGGTACTTTTTAATAAAAGGTAGTTTTTAATACAAGGTGCTTTTTAATAAAAGGTACTTTTTAATACAAGGTACTTTTTAATAAAAGGTACTTTTTAATAAAAGGTACTTTTTAATAAAAGGTACTTTTAAATAAAAGGTACTTTTTAATAAAAGGTACTTTTTAGTAAGATGTACTTTTTAATAAAAGGTACTTTTTGATGAAAGGTACTTTTTAGTAAAAGGTACTTTTAAGTAAGAGGTACTTTTTAGTAAGAGGTACTTTTTAGTAAGAGGTACTTTTTAATAAAATGTACTTTTTAATAAAAGGTGCTTTTTAATAAAAATAACTTTTTGATAAAAGGGACTTTTTAATAAAAAGGGACTTTTTAATAAAAGGTACTTTTTGATAAAATGTACTTTCTAATAAAAGGTACTTTTTAATAAAAGGTACTTTTTAATAAGAGGTACTTTTTAATAAAAGGTACTTTTTAATAAAAGGTACTTTTTAATAAAAGGTACTTTTTAATAAAGGTACTTTATAATAAAAGGTACTTTTTAATAAAAGGTACTTTTTAATAAAAGGTACTTTTTAATAAAAGGTACTTTTTAATAAAAGGTACTTTTTAATAAAAGGTACTTTTTGATGAAAGGTACATTTTAATAAAAGGTACTTTTTAATAGAAGGTACTTTTTAGTAAGAGGTACTTTTTAATAAAAGATACTTTTTAATAAAAGGTACTTTTTAATAAAAGGAACTTTTTAATAAAAGGTACTTTTTAATAAGAGGTACTCTTTAATAAAAGGTACTTTTTAATAAAAGGTACTTTTTAGTAAGAGGTACTTTTTAATAAAAGATACTTTTTAATAAAAGGTACTTTTTAATGAAAGGTACTTTTTGATAAAAGGAACTTTTTAATAAAAGGTACTTTATAACAAAAAGTATTTTTTAATAAAAGGAATTTTTTAATAAAAGGCACTTTTTAATAAAAGGTACTTTTTGATGAAAGGTACTTTTTAATAAAAGGTACTTTTTAATAAAATGTACTTTTAAATAAGAGGTACTTTTTATGTATTGAGAATAAGTATTTTTTAATAAGAATTTATTCTTTTTTAGAAAAAGTACTTTTTAAGAAAATGTGCCTTTTAGAAAATCCATAATTTACAAAAGTACTTTTTAAAGAAAATGTATTCTTAAAAGTACATTGACATTTCTAGTACCGATACTTTTTAAGTTACTTTAAAAAAAAAAATATACTTCTTTTTGAGAAAACTTATTTCTTTAAGAAACTGTACTGTTTTAAGGGAAGTTACTTTTCTTAGAAAGGGTACATATTTGAGCAAATGTACTCTGTTTTAAGCAAAAGAAAAAACAATTTTAAGAAATCACTTTTTTACCTTAAAAGAAGAGCTCCTTTTAAAAAAAAAGAACATTAAAAATAAAATATACTTTTAAAAGAAAATGTAGTTCTTTAAAAATGCTACTATATAAAGGCAAGGCACTTTTTTTTTTTAAAGAAAAGTCACCTTTTCGGGAAGGGTTCTTTTTTCGGAAAAGTACTTTTTCAGCAAAGGTTCTTTTTTAGATAAGTGCTTTATTTAGAAGATAATCCTTTTTAAAGAATGTGTTCCTTTGAAGAAAAGGTATTATTTTAAGAGTAGTTACTTTTGAATCAAAGGTACTTTTTAATAAACGATACTTTTTAAAAGAGGGTATTTTTTAATAAAAGGTACTTTTTAATAAAAGGCACTTTTTAATAAAAGGTACTTTTTGATAAAAGGTACTTTTTGATAAAAGGTACTTTTTAATAAAAGGTACTTTTTAATAAAAGGTACTTTTTAATAAAAGGTACTTTTAAATAAGAGGTACTTTTTAATAAAAGGTACTTTTTAATAAAAAGTACTTTTTGATAAAAGGTACTTTTTGATAAAAGGTACTTTTTAATAAAAAGGGACTTTTTAATAAAAGGTACTTTTTGATAAAATGTACTTTCTAATAAAAGGTACTTTTTAATAAGAGGTACTTTTTAATAAAAGGGACTTTTTAATATAAGGTACTTTTTAATAGTAGGTACTTTTTAATAAAAGGTACTTTTTAATAAAAGGTACTTTTTAGTAAGAGGTACTTTTTAATAAAAGGTACTTTTTCATAAAAGGTACTTTTTAATAAAAGGTACTTTTTAATAAAAGGTGCTTTTTAGTAAGAGGTACTTTTTAATAAAAGATACTTTTTAATAAAAGGTACTTTTTAATGAAAGGTACTTTTTGATAAAAGGAACTTTTTAATAAAAGGTACTTTATAACAAAAAGTATTTTTTAATAAAAGGAATTTTTTAATAAAAGGCACTTTTTAATAAAAGGTACTTTTTGATGAAAGGTACTTTTTAATAAAAGGTACTTTTTAGTAAGAGGTACTGTTTAATAAAAGGTGCTATTTAATAAAAGGTACTTTTTAATAAAAGGTGCTTTTTAATAAAAGGTACTTTTTAATAAAAAGTATTTTAATAAAAGGTACTTTTTAATAAAATGTACTTTTTAAAAAAAGGTACTTTTTAGTAAGAGGTACTTTTTAATAAAAGGAACTTTTTAGTAAAAGGAACTTTTTAATAAAAGGTACTTTTAAATAAATGGGTGCACTTTTTAATAAACGGTACTTTTTAATAAAAAGTATTTTGTAATAAATGGTACTTTTTAACAAAAGGCACTTTTATTAAAAGGTACTTTTTAATAAAAGGTACTTTTTAGTAAAAAGGTACTTTTTAGTAAAAAGGTACTTTTTAATAAAAGGTACTTTTTAATAAAAAGGTACTTTTTAATAAAAGGTACTTTTTAATAAAAGTTATTTTTTAATCAAAGGTGCTTTTTAATAAAAGTTATTTTTTAATCAAAGGCGCTTTTGAATAAAAGGCACTTTTTTATGAAAGGTACTTTTTAATAAAAGGTACTTTTTAATAAAATGTACTTTAAAATAAGAGGTACTTTTTAATAAAAGGTACTTTTTAATAAAAGGTACTTTTTAGTAAGAGGTACTGTTTAATAAAAGGTGCTATTTAATAAAAGGTACTTTTTAATAAAAAGTATTTTAATAAAAGGTACTTTTTAATAAAAGGTACTTTTTAAAAAAAGGTACTTTTTAGTAAGAGGTAAAAGTAAAAAGTAATAAAAGGAACTTTTTAGTAAAAGGAACTTTTTAATAAAAGGTTCTTTTAAATAAATGGTAGCACTTTTTAATAAATGGTGCTTTTTAATAAAAAGTATTTTGTAATAAATGGTACTTTTTAACAAAAGGCACTTTTATTAAAAGGTACTTTTTAATAAAAGGTACTTTTTAGTAAAAAGGTACTTTTTAATAAAAGGTACTTTTTAATAAAAAGGTACTTTTTAATAAAAGGTACTTTTTAATAAAAGTTATTTTTTAATCAAAGGTGCTTTTTAATAAAAGTTATTTTTTAATCAAAGGCGCTTTTGAATAAAAGGCACTTTTTAATTAAAGGTGTTTTTAATAAGTGATAATAAAATTACCATTTAACACCTTTTAATAAATAGCACTTTTTAATAAAAAGTAACGAAAGGAATTTTTTTTTATAAATAACACTTTTAAAAAATATTTAATTTTTAAAGAAAATTTAGTTTTTAAGAAAAAGAAAATGTTATTTATTACGAAAATTACCTTTTTTAGGAAAGTATTTTTTGTGAGATTGTTACGATACTCTTGAGAAAACTTTTTAAGAATACGTGCTTTTTAATAAAAGAGAAGAGAAGGCATGTTTTGAAGAGAAGGTGCTTTTTTAAGAAAAGCTACTTTTTAAGAGAACTTGATTTTTTAAGTAAATATAATATTTTTAGAAAAGTTACTTTTTGAAGAAAATATAATTATTAGGAATATGTTCTTTTTATGAAAAGGTACTTTTTATGCGAAGGTACTTTTTATGAATAGGTACTTATTATGAAAAGGTATGTATTGAGAATAAGTATTTTTTAATAAGAAAATATTCTTTTTTAGAAAAAGTACTTTTTAAGAAAATGTGCCTTTTAGAAAATGCATAATTTACAAAAGTACTTTTTAAAGAAAATGTATTCTTAAAAGTACATTGACATTTCTAGTGCCGATACTTTTCAAGTTACTTTAAAAAAAAAAATATACTTCTTTTTGAGAAAACTTATTTCTTTAAGAAACTGTACTGTTTTAAGGAAGTTACTTTTCTTAGAAAGGGTACATATTTGAGCAAATGTACTCTGTTTTAAGCAAAAGAAAAAACAATTTTAAGAAATCACTTTTTTACCTTAAAAGTACCATGACTTTGCAAGATAGTTTTTAAGGTTCGCTTTTTCAGGAGGAGGTACTTTTTAGAAAAAGTATTTTTTTAAGAAAGTGAGAAAAATTCGCTTTTAAAAAAGTCACTTTTTACCTTGAAACGACCTGAACTTTTAAAGTAGTTTGACACTTCAACGTATTTTTTTTTCAAAGAAAATATACTGTTTTGAGAAAAGGTACTTTAAGAAACTATCTTTTAAGAAAAGGTACTATTTTAGGAAATTTGCTATTTAACAAAAGGAATGTGATCATATAATGAGGTATAATTGAAAATTTTATGAGATAAAATATTAATCGTACAGCGTTACAGAGTCAGTGAAAAGCATACATTTATATTACACTGTTAGTAATCCTTTCATTATATATTACGGAAGTTTGGTTCATATTGTACTTAAATGCGAGTCCATTGGAGAAGTCATTGACTGACTCGGGTTAGGGTATAAATAACTATACATTGTCCTTTATTTTACATTCTAAAAAATAAATAAACCGTTCATTTGAATTTTATGAAAAGAATATTGAAAGCTTTTAACATGCAAATTGCACAAAATTCACCACTGTTTATATACGCATTTTTGCTACCTAAATATACACTTTGCACCTAACGTACGAGACTCACTTAGCTCGTAAAAATAGTGCACATTTAAAGCTATTAAATAAAAAATGCTTTAAATTCTACAACGTTTTCTAGAATATGATTTGAGGAGTTTTAAGAAAAGGTGTTTGGAATTACATTATTAATTCTCTGGAAAATGTATGTAAGTGTTTTTTATTTTCATAAGTATTAAATATTTCAAGATTCCATATAATTTTTGAACTTATATTCTACATTTGGAATAGCAAATATTGTAGTGGCTTCAACTTGAGCACGTACACACACCTCATTTTTGTTGTATTCTAAGTTTGCCAGTTGTGCCCTTCATACTACAATACAACAGATATTTACATGAAATAAACTTTTGCAAAAAAAAAAAAAGTTTGAAGTCTTTTTCCCTTAAATCAATTTAAGTTTCTCTTAAAGAACATTTAAAGAACGTCTTAAAGTTTTTAAATGGAAAAATTTAAATAGATTTAAAAGTCCTGCATTTACCCTAATCATTATCTTAAACACTCAATTTCACCAGTTACCATGAAATTCGATATAGGGTCTTAGGTTTAACTACACGGAGGTCATAAGTGGACATTGAATATAAGTATAAATGAAATTTGATTGTTATGAATTTGTTTTCTGTAGTTATGTTGTTTTTATACGGGCCGAAAAACCGATCATAACCATTTGAAGGTGATAACAGCGAGCACAACCAGCTCCTCGTCATCGAGGTTGTCTTAACACTGGACTTCCTTTTGTTTGTACTTACAATAGCAATTTCCCTAATACATTGCGTCAAAATGTGCACAACGAAAGAGCAATTTGTTTCTAATATTCATATACTCAGCGGAAACGATAAAATTTCAATTAGTTGGTGATTTTAATTGCAGGCATCAGTCTTGGGGTTGCATAAGAGCAAATTGTTGGGGAAATATTTTGTTCGTGTGACCATTATGGTCATCTTTCTTACTAATGTACCTAGTTTGATATTCCCAGCAAAAGTCATAAGTGATCTCAGCTCAGACCATTTAAAACCAGAGTTCAGAAAAAAAACACACAATGAATAAAAAACTCGTACATATATAAAAACAAATACAGCTCAGACCAACAAACAAATATTTTTATTTTCATATCAATTATGTGTGTTTCTAAATTTTGTACATTGGCGAACACAATCATGAATGTGTTTCGTTTTAATAATTGCCCAGTTGGCCACGTCTTCAAGACATCCCTAATGATGGGTGCATGACAATGCAAAGTCTTTGAAGACAAATGTAGGACAGCCGGAACAAATCGTCAAAGACATTTTCGAACAAATGTCGCGAAAATCGTGGACGACTAAAAGAGAGACCATGTCGCTCAGTTTGTTGCTCACGCAAAAAAAATGAAAAGTTCAGCTATATATTCACTGACGACTTTATAGAAGATTAATTCCAACATATTATCGACTATTTAGGCGTCAATATCGTTAACTTTGTCATTAACGATTACATAGGCGACAATGTCCACAACTTTGTCAGTAATGATTGTATGGATGACAATATCGATCACTTTGTTTTCAACGATTATATGAATGACAATGCTGTAAATATTGTCATTAATACTCGTATTAACGACTATGGTTAACGTTCTGTCATCATCTATCGTCTTCTACTTTGTCGTCAATGATTTTATTGGTAATAATATTAAAAAATTTATACCAAAACATAGACTTAAACATTTTTATTAATTAATCATAAATTTTCAAAGATAAATTGTATCAGTACTGTCAAAGTATAAGTAACGGTTTTCCTTGTCATGTTTTCTTGAGTTCTCTTTGTTGTAGGTATTTTTGATTCGACGAAAGATAACCCGTAGTTCTCTTATGAAGTCTTCATGTGTATGTCCGTCCTTCTTTGTAGATTCTATATAAAATATATTTTAAAGAGATTTTTTTATTGTTAAGTATAATGTCATTAAAAAAATACTGTAATTTGCTCACGTCTTGAAAAATATTTACCGTATAAAGCCTTGAGTAAATTTCCGTATTTCTTAAATGAGCTTTTATCTTTGCTGCCATCATAGTTATATAAAATTATTAACTATTAAACTTTATGACTACTTTCAGGTCTTTGTCGCTTACTCTGTCGTTAGCGAAGATTTTTTACACATCATAATGATTTTTCTAATTTTTTTGTTTTGTCTTGCAGCCGTTATTAATTCCCGTTATTTTACTTTTTTTTACACACAAAGCTTATATACTTACCAACGTCGCTCATCATGTCGCTAACGGAGTATGACTGACGACAATTTCCTCACAATGTCGCTCATAGACTCATACACGACAAAACTTAATTTTGTCGCGTATTTTGTCGTCAATAGTCACATTGTCGCTTAGCTTGTCCTTAACAAAGATCGACGGACGACATATACAAGACGTTGTAGGTCATATTGTCGTCAACGAAACTTGATACACGACATTATAGATATTTGTCGCTGAATTTGTCGTCAACGGGATGTGATACACTACCATCTAAGTAATTTGTGTCCCAGCTTGACGTTAACGACAATATCCATTATATCGGCGTTACTGAAAACTTCATCGACAAATGTAGTGAGTGACAAATTATAAAATGTCTTAAAGGAATCGTTAACGACAATGTCGTATACGACGATTTTGCCAACTGGGTGATTGTGAACACGAACACACATAAACCACACAGTTTCGAGTGTAGCTATATTTTAAGTTCATGTTCTGTTCGTGTTCTCAAAAAAAAAAAAAAAAAAAAAAACAGAACATAAACATATACAAGTTGGAGTGTAGCTTTAATTTCAGTTCGTGTTCTTGAACGCGTGCAGCTAAAAATTAAAACATTATCCACTCGCGATCGAAAAAATTCGATACACCCCGATAAAAATTGTTTGAACCAAATTTATTTAAAAAATTTAAAATAATTCATTAGCAGGTAAAAAAAAAATTAAAATAAAAAGGTAATAATAAAAATAAAAAAAATAATAAAAATAAAAAACTAATAAAATAAAGAACGAAAATAATTCGTAAACAAAATATAAAAACTTCTCTGTGTGGTTAAAATTAAACTGTTGTTATTCACTAAACTCGAACCTGTTTATTATTTATGTTCTGTTTTTCCGCAGTACACGTGCCAGAACACGTACTTAAAATTAAACTACACTCGATCATATGTATTGTTCATGTTCTGTTTTTTTTTTATGAGAACACGAAATATAGATACACCCAAAACTGTGTGGTTAATATGAGTTCAAATTAAACAATACTTGACAGAAACATGTTCGTGTTCACAATCAAGTATTAAAACGAAACACATTCATGATTGTGTTCGGCAAAGTACAAAATTTAGAAACACACATAATTGACATGAATTTAAAAAAATGGGTTGGTTGTTTTAGAACAGAACATTGTGTGTTTGATGTGTGTATTTTCTGAACCTTGGTTAAAACTACTCTGTATGGAAATTATAACAGCTCAACTTTTTTCACATATGAGTTTTCAGTTGTGATTTTGTTAATGCTAGCTGAAACAATTTTCGACATTTTTTAAAAGACAACTGAATGTACCCAATAATATTGATGACATTTTTCAGAAATAATTTAAATAATGCAGTTGATTTCAGTGTTTCAAAGAGATATCCCTCAATTAGAAAAAAACAATTCTTCTATGTTAAAAATATGACCCAACAAAGAGCTGGTTAATGATGAAACTGGCAGCGCTTCAGAAATTTAAATGTTTTTTATCAGATGAAAAATTGACACTTTTCATCGAAACCGAAAACATTATTCCACCTCAATAGTTTGGCTTTCGTAGAGAGCACGATACTATACATCATCTAATAAGAATAAGAAATTTAGTTAAAAACAACTTTAACTACCAACAATCGACTGGTATGGTACTGCTCGATATTAAAGCTGCCTTCGATTCTATATGGCATGATGGATTTGTTTATAAAATGATAAATTTAAATTTCCTTATCCAACCCACACAACTTATTTAAAGCTTTCTCTACTCTCGCACATTTAAAGTTCATATTGGCTCATGCTGTTCTAATAGCTGACCTATAATTGCCGGTTGACCTCAAGGGGCACCTGTTCTTTATAATTTAATAGCTGTAACCCGATGCGCTTCGCTACACTCATCGTAACGAAATAAAAAACTGGGAATACATTTTCCAGAAAACTATTTTATTTATTTTTGGCGATTTTTGAATTGGTCGATTTCTATTTTTGCGATTTTAGATTTTGGCGATTTTTGACTTGGGCGATTTTGACTTTGCCGTATATATTTTCGGTTTTGGCGATTTTTGATTTTGATGTGGTTTGTTTTTTGCGATTTTTGTTATACAAGATTTTCGGTTTTGGCAATTTTTAATTTTTCGATTTTTGTTATCCGCGATTCTCGGTTTTGGCGATATTTGACTTAGGCGATTTTTGTTTTTCTTGATATTTTTCATTTCGGAGATTTTATTTTGCGGTATTTGATTTTAGCGATTTTTGATTTCGGCGATTTTTGATTTTGACGATTTATAATATTCGCGATTTTCGGTTTTTGAAAATTTATTTTGGCGATTTTTGTTTTTGGCGATTTTTGTTATATGCGATTTTCGGGTTTGGCGATTTTGTTTTTTGTGATTTTTAATTTTGGCAATTTTTGTTTTTTTGCTATTTTTTGATTTTGGCGATTCCGCTTTTATTTACCACCACTACTCACATCTATATCATTAATAGGCTAGGCGATTTCTTGTGACCGATGTTTTGTTCTACCGTTTTATCCCGATTTTGACCAAACGTATATTATTTGAAAGGTATTTCTTTTCAACCGTTTTGCAGATTTACAGATTTTTATTTTTTTTTTTCATTATTTTGAGTAAATTGCATTTAAAGTTGCTACCAACACATACGTCAAATTATACATATGCTGTGTGTGTGTTTATTAAATTTGTTAATGATTTGTTAATGAGTTTGTTTTCATCATTCACAACAATAATAAACCAAAATGGTGTTGGTTTGTGAATTGGATAAGTTGAAAAATAAAGTTATCTAGAAATTGCACTCGAATTTCGAGTGCTGGAATCTGCTAGTTGGTTATTAATGTAATTGTGAAAAGTTTCAAGATTATCATTTTCATAGTACTTCTTATTTTTCCGGGTACTAACTCATGAATTCACGCAAAGTTTCAAGGCTGTCACTATTACAGTACTCTAGATATATTTGATTTGTATGGTGAGTACCACGCCCATTGGTCCGATCCCTCCCACTTTTCCAGCGACTGTTAAAATTAGTTTAATATGTACATGTGCATAGTTTCACAACTCTTGCAATCTGAGTACTCCAGATATTATATGTGAAAAAATGTGTTTTATGGAAGGGAGGTGCCACTTGAAAAATCAAAAAAAAAAAAAAAAAAAAAATAGCTTATTTTTCCTATTGGTCGAGTGATGTAGTTTTCTATAAACAACAAACAAACTAACAAATATCCAAACATAGAAAACTCCATTTTAATATATAATTTATGTACGGATAAAATTCCCCAATTTGAGATGGATAGACAGAAAGTGATACTCTAACGAAATAGTGGTTCAGGGTATAAAAATTAAAAGTTTAAATTGATGGAATATCACCAAATAGTTCCTTCCTAATTCAATATCTTCCCCTATTCTGACAAATCTATTTATCATGGTATCCCCTGATTTCCATTTAAGAAATCTTCCATATTATAAAGAGGCTATTTTAAATTGATTGGGGATGATACAACTTTTTACTACATCCGAATCTCTAATTCAAGATTTTCTTCAGTGCCTTTAAGAACATGTTGATTAAACTATAAACATTCACTTAAAAAACAAAAAAATTTGCTGGTATTTTTCTTTGCATCTTCTTTTATCTTTAATATTTTTTATTATTCGTAAACTTGACTAAAGTGTCACTATAGTTACTATATGCATATATATGTAATATATATGACTTGTAAATCGTACGTATTAAATTCAAAAACATGTTGTTACTTTATCATTGATATCAATAATTTATGGTTACATCGATGGCAAATAAAAGGCAAGGGTTAACGTTACCAACAAGTTGTTCACAATGTCGCTTGTTATCTAATAAATACTTATTGTATTATGATATTCTTGTATTCCCTTTTATCTTTTGTATTGAAAAGTTTATATGGAAAATTCACACTAATTGGATATTTTTTGCATATAACAGATAATTTACGTTATTTGATATTTTTTTTATATTAAATACATAGATAGATATCTATATATACATACATATAAATAAGACGATAGGATGACAACGTAATGTTTGAAGGTCTATATGATTTAGATTTTCACTGATGACCCTTTAAGACGACTGGAAGTTAAGTACACAATTTAATGACTTCTAAAAGACTGTTTACTTGTAGGGCGCCTAAGATGAGTAAAAGTACTTTTTTTTAAGAAAAGGTACTTTTTAACGAAAAGGTACTCTTTTTTTATAGAAAAAGTATTTGTTTTTGAAGAATATAAAATTTTGTTAAAGAAAATTAATTTTTTTTAAACAAAAATACCTTTATTTTACAAAATAAGGAAAAGGTATTCTTTATACCCTCCACACCAGTTTGTAATGCATTGAAAAATGCATTTGCAACCTCAATGTAAATATATTCTTGATCCTTATAACAACTCGCGTCTATATAGCGATGTCCATCTGTCCGTCTGTTTGTTGAAATCACGATCATTCACAAAATAAACCATTTATTGGGTAGAGTTATAATAATATTGTTTGTCATTACTTCGAGAAGGTTGGTATTGAAAATGGGGGTAAATTAGGCATCTATGTTCCGAGATATGTAGAAAAAGATGACAACACCTTTAAAAAATGTTAAAAAATTCAGTGTGTTTGTTGTAATAACTTAGTATTAAGTTTATCAAATTATAAATTTGTTGTTTTTTAAAATATTTTATTTACATCTATAATATTAATACACACAGAAAACAGATCCATTGTGGCTACCGAATTTAATACCAACCGAATTGCGATAATGCTAATAACCGATTTTCAGGTTCACGACGATTACAATTCTATTGGCTTAACAGTAAATATTTTATCATAATAGAAAATTTGTAGGTGATATTAAATTTCTGTTGATGCAATCGAATATACAGTTGTTCAACTTTAGAACAATTCAGTCGGCAAATATATTTTCTGTGTGTAGGCTAGGAGATTTCTTGTGTCCGATGTTTTGTTCTACCGTTTTATCCCGATTTTGATCAAACGTGTATTATTTGAAAGGCATTTCTTTTTAGCCGTTTTGCAGATTTACAGATTTTAAAATTTTTTCCTTTTTTTTTTTTTGAGTAAATTCCATTTAAATTTCCTACTAACACAGACATAAAATTATACATATGCTATGTGTGTTTTAAAAATAATTCATAAAAGTGTTGGTTTGTGAATTGGCTAAGTTGAAACATAAATTGCACTCGAATTTCGAGCGCTGTAATCTGCTACTTTGTTATAAATACTTTAATAAGTCCGGATATTAATGTAAACGTAAAACCGATGTGAAGGCTACTAATGATTCGGCACAGCCGAAAATAATACTTTTACTTGTTTAAGGAAAAGGTTCTTTTTTAAGAAAAGTTACTTATTTAATAAAAGGTTCTTTTATAATAAAAGTTACTTTCTTAATGAAAGGTTATTTTTTTTAATAATGTTAATAAAAAAGGGTACTTTTTTTAAGGAAAAGTTATTTTTGAAGAAAATATACTTTTTTAAGAAATGTACATTTTTAAGAAATCTTTTGTAAGAAGGTACCCTTTTAAGAAAGGGTACTTTTTTAAGGAAAAGTTATTTTTTAAGAAAATATCCTTTTTTAAGATATGTACTCTTTTAAGGAATCTTTTTTAAGAAAATGTGCTTTTATAAGAAAATGTTCTTCTTTAAGACAAGCTAATTTTTTAAGAAAATGTATATCTTAAGAATGCTAATATTTTAAAAAAGGTACTTTCTAACAAACGGTTCTTTAAAAAAGGCAATTAAAAAAAAACTCCTTTTAAGAAAAAAAGAAGAGTGAACTATTTAAGAAAGTGAAATACGCTTCTTTTAAAAAGGTGCTTTTTTAACAAATGTTATTTCTTCATAAAATGCACTTTTTTTTAAGGTAAGTTTTCAAGAAAATGTGCTGTTTCAGGAAAGGGTAATTTAAAAAAGTAAACTTTTAAGAAAAAGTAGTTACTTACTTTTTTGAGAAAGGGCACTTTTTTAAGAAAGAGTACTTTTTAAAGAAAATTTGCTTTTTATTAAGAATGATACTTTATTTAAGAAAAGAAAGGGAAGTACTTATTTAAGAAATGGTGGTTTTTTAAGAAAAGGTGCTTTTTGATACATAGGTTACTTTTTAAAGAAAATTTATTTTATTTTAAGAAAAAACCTTTCTAAAAAAATCACTTTTTTCAGAAAAGGTACTGTTTTAAGAAAAGGAATTTTATTTAAAAACACTTTTTAAGAATAGGTACTGTTTTAAGAAACGGCACTTTCTTAAGAGAAGGTACATTTTTCGAAGAGTTACCTTTTTGAGAAAAGGTATTTTTTTTTTAAAGAAAACGTACTTTTTCTTAAGAAATGGTACATGTTAAGGTACTTTTTTTTTAGGAAAATGTACTTTTTATCGATAAGGTACTATTTTAGAATTTTTTTTTAAATTTATTTTTTAAGAAAATGTATTTCTTTAAAAAACGTGAATTTTTAAGAAAAGGTGCTTTATTAAAAAAAAAATACTTTTTTTAGAAAAGGTGCTTTCATAAGAAAATTTACTTTTGTAAAAAGGTACTTTTTTTTAAATGAAATATACTTTATTAAAAAAATACTTCTTAAGAAAACGTACTTTTTTAAGAAAAATTACTTTTTTTAAAAAAAGTAAGAAAAAGTCTTTTTTTAAGAAAAGGTACTTTTAAGAAATACATTTTTAAAAAGAGGTACTTCTCTAATAAAATAAGGAAATAATTAAAAAATAATTAAAAAAATACTTTCTAAAAAAGGTTTTTTTTTTTAATAAAAGGTACTTATAAAAATGGTACTTTATTTAAGAAGCATATTTCTTTAAAAAAATGTACTTTTTTAAGAAAAGGTACTTTTAAAAAAATTATTTTTTCTAACAAATACTTTTTAAGAAAATGTATTTATTTAACAAGAGCTACTTTTTTAAGAAAATGTGCTTTATTCCAAAAACAGTTTATAAGAAAAGGTACTTTTTTAAGAGAGGGTACTATTATCGAAAAGGTACTTCTTAGATACGTTTTCTTTTTAAATTTACTTTTTAAGAAAATGTACTTCTTTAAAAAACGTGCATTTTTAAGAAAAGGTGCTTTATTTAAAAAAATACTTTTTTTAAAAAAGGTGCTTTTATAAGAAAATTTACTTTTGTAAAAAAGGTAGTTTTTTTTAAATTAAATATACTTTATTAAAAAAAATACTTCTTAAGAAAAGGTACTTTTTTAAGAAAAATTATTATTTTTAAAAAATGTAAGAAAAAGAAATTCATTTTTAATTCATCTCTAATAAAATAATTAAATAATTAAAAAAATAATTAAAAAAATACTTTTTAAGAAAAGGTACTTTTTAAAATAAAAAGTAATTATAAAAATGGCACTTTATTTGAGAAGCATATTTCTTTAAGAAAAGGTACTTTTTTAAGAGAAGGTACTTTAAAAAAAATTTTTTTTCCAAAAAGTACTCTTTAAGAATATGTATTTTTTTAATAAGAGCTACTTTTTTAAGAAAATGTGCTTTATTACAAACACAGTTTTTAAGAAAAGGTACTTTTTAAAGAGAGGGTACGTTTTTGAAAAAAGGTACTTTATTTAAATCAAAACTTTTTAAAAAAAAAAAAAATACTTATTTTAAAAGGTCCTTTTTTAAGGAAAGTTATTTTTTTCGATAAGGTACTTTTTTGAAAAAGTTATTTTTTTTTAAAGAAAATTTACTTTTTAAAATTAACTTCATTACAAAACGTGCGTTTTAAGAAAAGGAATTTAAAAAAAAAAATACTTTTTTAAGAAAAGGTGCTTTTATAGGAAAATTTACTTTCGTAAAATAGGTACTTTTTTAAGAACAATTACTTTTTTTTTAAAAAAGATACTTTTTAAGAAAAAGTCCTTTTTTAAGAAAAGGTACCTTTAAAAAATACTTTTTTAAAAAGAAGTACTTCTTTAATATAATATACTTTATTAAAAAATTATTTTTTTAAGAAAAGGTACTTTTTGTTTAATAAAAAGTACTTATAAAAAAAGGTACTTTATTTAAAAAGATACTTTTTTAAGAAAAGGTACTCTTTAAAGAAATTCTTTTTTTTAAAGTATTTTTTAAGAAAATATATTTTTTTTTTAATAAAAGCTACTTTTTTAAGAAAATGTGCTTTACTACAAAAAAAATTTTTTGAGAAAAGGTACTTTTTTCGAAATAGTACCTTTTTTTCTAAAAAGGGTACTTTATTTAAAAAAAGAACTTTACTTAAAAAAAATACTTTTCTTTAAAAGGGACTTTTTTTTAAGAAAAATTACTTTTTTAAGAAAATTTACTTTTTTAAGAAAAGGCACTTTTTTAAGAAAAGGTACTTTTTAAAAAAGTTCTTTTTTTTAAAGTATTTTTTAAGAAAATATATTTTTTTTAATAAAAGATACTTTTTTAAGAAAATGTGCTTTATTACAAAAATACTTTTTAAGAAAAGGTACTTTTTTACGAAAGGGTACGTTTTTTAAAAAAGTTACTATATTTAAAAAAACTTTACTTAACTTTACTTTTTAAAGGGGACTTTTTTTAAGAAAAATTACTTTTTTAAGAATTTTTTTTTTAAGAGAAGGAACTTTTTTTTTTAACAAAGTTTTTTAATATTTTAAGAATTGGCACTTTTATAAGTAAATATAGTTAATTGTAAATGCCCCTTAATTGGCCAGAATATAAATGCTTAAATTTCTAAATTCTATGAAAGTATTTCCAGTTTTTGTAGATGACATATAACAAATAAATTTTATTACGTTTTTTTACGTCCATATTTTTATGATTTAATGCTGTTTAAAATGCAAACTATTTGTTTGTTTTAATGATTGAGTTAGCAGTTTTGTTTTTAGCAGATAAAATGTAAATGTATTAAACAAAAAGCACCGAATACCTTTTTCTGCATATTAAAATCCAACTATCATAAGTTATTTTGGGATTATCCATGGGGAATTGAATGGTTTTTATCGATGATTTGTATGCTTAACAATAGATACAGTGTTGGCAAAAAATATAGAGACTTGATAATTTGATATGGCTGGAATCTTATGGCAGAGATTTATTTTATTTGCTAATGAAAATGTTCAATTTTATAAAATTATACAAATTTATATGTATTCTAATTAAAATTGGCCGCCCTAATTAAGTTTTATGGTAGATTCCATCTTGATTGGTGTTTTCGAAGAAACTGGCTACTATTTACTTTGAAGTGCTTCGTGGCCGAACAATTTGGACTGTCCTTTTCTTTTGGGCCCATGTATTCGTCACCTGTTACGATCTGTTAGAAATATTTTTGAGGATCAAGATTGAATGCAATCTCACGATAAGAAACCTGATCGTATAACTGGTTGAAACATTTTCATGGAAGTTCCGTTTAGAGTAGACTCGATATTAAGCAGATATATGGTTATAATGGTTTTATCCATTTATATTACATATATATATCTGAGTCCACTAGTCCGATACCAAGAGTATTGATATAATTTCATTGCGTAAAAAAAATAATATGTGATATAAATATTTTGCTAACAAGTGCAATGGTGTAAATTAATTCGCAATCTTGTCAAATGGCATGGAATGGAATGAAAGCAAAGTAATGTAGAATATTTACGTGAAAATTCTTACTTACGCCGAACTCTAAATATATGTAAAATTTCCCCACATGTCACATATGCTCTCTTTACTGTTTAAACATGTGAATTTTATCTTGTACCACCACTGTAAAAAAAACCCCTTCGCAAATCAATGAACACCACTGGCGCCATCACTTTGATGTGATTTACTCTTTATATCAATTCGTTTAAATATATGGCGGAGGTTTTTCCTATTGTTTTTTTTTTTTGTTCTAATCCTCTTGGGAAAAGAGTGAAATATTAAAAAAGAAAAATCTGTTTATTAAGCCTGATAGTTAGAGTAGCCTACAAGTCGGACATAGCAGAAACCGGGTTTTGGGTTTATTTAAAAATCATTTTTGTTTAAAAACCAGCTTTGAACAGGATATGTATGAACAGGATAGGTATCAAAATAATTTCGTTTTTCTGTTGTTCGATTAAAACGAATAATTGCAGTTGCAATAGGTTTAATCGAATTTAAAATTATTCGAATAAAATAAAAACATTTGCAAAAATTAAAAGATTATTTGTGTAAAACAAATAAAATATGTATATTCAAAACAAATTTTAAGAAGAGCAATGTACAAAAATATTTTTTAATCGCTATTAATTGCTTTGCCATTACAAATTACTCGACAAATTATTAGTAATAATGAATCGAATAAAGATTATGTGAGCTTATGCTATAGTTTCCATATAAATAAACGATTAACCGAGCCTTTCGTGGTGATGTTTGTAACTTCATTTCAGAAATCTTTGACCTAGTACCATTAAAGCTTTTTTA
The DNA here is from genome assembly GCA_963682025.1 of Cordilura impudica. Classification (NCBI taxonomy): domain Eukaryota; kingdom Metazoa; phylum Arthropoda; class Insecta; order Diptera; family Scathophagidae; genus Cordilura; species Cordilura impudica. Next base: position 76,969,314 of record OY821519.1, on the reverse strand, counting down.
ATTGATTGTATGCAATCTTTGATCGGTTCATGAATGATTGCAATTGAAAATTTGTACATGGATTTTAGAAATTTTCTTTAGACCCATAATATGTCTTTACTGAGAAGGTCTTTATTTATATCTTACCCACAGTCATGGTCGGAAAAATTTTTAACCCACTAGTCCCTATATAAAATTCACATTCAAAATATCTTTATGCAACAATTAATTATATGACAATCGCACTCTAGTGTAACTGACCTAATATGCTCGGGATTATTTTTCGAAACTTATGGTGGGACTGGACTAACTATCTCTTTATGATATGGTGCTTAAAAAATCTTAAATTGTGTTTTACAAAATAATATTTAAGTAATAAATTGAAATAAAAAAGGCTTTGGTAAAATCTTTTACTAAATAAAATGTTCTTGAAAGAATTCTTTGGCCTCAAGGTAAAACACCATATGACTGTTCCTACACCTTTTCAGGAAATCATTTAAAAAATGTAAGCTGAGTTTTCATTGTAGTTGGAATGTAGTATCAGGCGGAAATGTGCTACTCAGTTGTGGTATATATCATATCTATAATATTGATAGGCTAGGCGATTTCTTGTGACGGATGTTTTGTTCTACCGTTTTATCCCGATTTTGTCCAAACGTATATTATTTGAAAGGTATTTCCTTTTAGCCGTTTTGCAGATTTACAGATTTTTAAATTTGTTCCTATATTTTGAGTAATTTGCATTTAAAGTTGATACTAACACATACATAAAATTATACAAAGCTATGTGTGTTTTATTAAATTTGTTAATGTGTTTGTTAACGAGTTTGTTATCTTCATTCACAATAATAATAAACCATAATAGTGTTGGTTTGTAAGTTGAAAATAAAGCTGCCTAGAAATTGCACTCGAATTTCGAGTGCTGGAATCTGCTAGTTAACATAATAACGCATTATCACCAAAATGATGTAAAGGGTCCGCCAAATAACTTTTTTTTTTTGAAAATGCTATAAAAAAAACTACTGAATATTATCTCTAATTTCTTTTTTTATTAGAAAGTAAAATCCTTCCGGTTAATAGTGGAAAATAACTTCATTCAAATGACTGCCTCGGCTGACCATACAGTAGCCTACACGATCGGTCCAATTTTTAAGCACATTATCGATTGTGTGCAGCTGTATTTCACCAATGGCTTCACGAATATTGTCCTTTAAAGGGTCAATTGTCTCTGGCTTGTTGGCGTAACACTTATCTTTGAGGGCACCCCACAAATAATAGTCCAACGGTGTCAAATCGCAGCTCCGAGGTGGCCAAACGACATCAGCTCTGCGGCTGATAATGCGATCTTCAAAAACAGGGCGCAAAACATCGAGTGTAGCTTCGGCTGTGTGGCACGTAGCGCCGTCCTGTTGAAACCAAATATTGCCAACATCCTCCTCTTCAATTTTTGTGAACAAAAATTCATTCAGCATGGCGCGATAACGATCGCCATTGACTGTAACAGCCACTCCTTGCTCATTTTCGAAGAAAAATGGCCCAATTATGCCTCTGGACCAAAATCCGCACCAAACAGTGACTCATTTTGGGTGTATCGGCTTTTCAATGTATGCGTGCGGGTTTTCTGTGGCCCAAATGCGACAATTTTGCTTGTTTACATACCCGCCAAGATCAAAATGAGCTTCATCTGAAGAGATGATTTTTTTGGCATCTTCTGTAAGTCGGTCGCAGGCCCACTTAGCGAAGCGAAAACGCATTGGATGGTCAGTTGGCTTCAACTCCTGAACCAATTGGACTTTGTATGGCATCATACCAAGGTCTTTATGCAAACTTCGTCTCAATGATGCCTCCGAAATGTTCAATTCTTGAGAACGACGGTGAATTGATGTTAATGGCGCTTCACGCACACTTTCTGCCACAGCAGCAATATTCTCGGGTGTACGCACTGTTTTTGGCTTTTCACGCTTTGGTTTATCGATGGGGATGCCAGTTTCTTTCACTTTTTTCACAAGATAACGAACATACGGAACTGACGGTGCTTCTCTTCTTCCAAAATCCGTACGCAATTTTCGCACACATTCTGCAACATTACCATGATTTTCAAAGTAATGTCGCAATATTTCCCAGCGTTGTTCAAGCGTATACACAACCATATTCGTACAGAGGAAGGATAAAACTAATTATCTGTCAAATCAGACATGAGCTAAGTGCTACCATCCACGAAATAAGCACTAGTTGAAAAAAAAACGTTAGATGGCGGACCCTTTATAATATTAATAGGCATGGCGTTTTCTTGTGACCGATGTAAGTTTCGCAGTTTTACCCCGATTTTGACAAAAAATTTATCATTTGAAAGGTATTTCTTTTTAGCTGTTACCCAGATTTACAGATTTCCATCGTCTGAAATATTTTTTTGGAGTTATGGTCGTTTAAAGTTGCTACTAACACATACATAAAATTATTCAATCCTATGTGCATGTTTATTAAATATGTTAATGTGTTTGTGTTAATGTGTTCAGTTTGTTTTCTTCATTCAAAATGAGTTGAATTGTGAAGCATACCTTTAGGGTCTTTATTAAATGAAAAAATAAAATTTCTTAGAATTTGCACTTCAATTCCGAGCACTGGAATCTGCTAGTTAACATAATAACGTATTATCACCAAAATGATTTAGAATATGTAATCAATTTCAGCATATCACGAGCTTTGCGATTATGACTTGAGAATTGTACGAGTACGAGTATACAAGGTCATGATGATAAATAAAATAAATCCGGTGTTTCGAACAATTTAATTCCAAAAAAAAAAAAAGAAAATCAAAACCCTTCGAGAATTTGAATATAATAACCGGTTATTGGTTACTCTACCTACAGATCGAAATATATCATACGTTAAAAATGCAAATTGTGCATAAGTGCTATTTTTATACCCTATACCACTATGTGGTTTGGGTATAATGACTTTGTGCTGCTGTTTGTAACTACCAAAAATATTTTACCTAGACCCACCTTTTATTATACCGATCGAATCAGAATCACTGATTCGATTTAACGATGTCCGTCCGTCCGTCTGTGTGTCCATGTAAACCTTGTAATCAAACTGCAGGTCGCAAATATGAATATGTTTTGATGAAATTTGTTATTTAATCTTTTATCGGCCATGGGATGAACGCTATTGAAATTGGTGAGAATCGGTCCATGTTCAGACCTAGCCCCCATACAAATGACCCCTATGAAATCGACATAAATTGCCATAAGATCCAAATTGTCATATAGATCTTACTCAAATTGGGTTTGTATGCGTTTATTACATCCATTAATGAGTAGTCCGAAAATAATCCCTATGGGACAACTCTTAGTCATAGGCTCCACATAGAGCTGCTTCCCGATCTTCACTTAAATCTATCAAAAAACAAAAATATTGCACAGATTTTTCTCAAATTTTGTTTGTATATATTTTTGCAAAATACAAGACACTTTACCAAACATAGTCAGGATCGGTACATTTTTGGGCCTAGTCCTAGTCATATAGATATATCATCCGATATGAACTTTTTCATATCTGCAGCCAAAAAAATTAATAAAAATGCCACTCAAATTTGGTTTTTGCATATTTTCTATATCCAGTTAGTTGGACCGAAGAGATAGGGTTTCTAAACCATGGTATAGGGTATCGTATGGTCGGTCTAGACCGACTATAATTTTCTTACTTGTTTTATTTAAAATAGAAATTGCTTACATACACTTACTACAAAAACTATGCCTACACCCAAAATTAAATCTGTCATACTACGAAAAAAAATAAGAACAAATTAACTCAGCTGAATGATTTTTATACCCTATACCACTATGTGGTCAGGTTATAATGACTTTGTGCTGATATTTGTAACTACCAAAAATATTTGACCTAGACCCATCTTTTATTATACCGATAGACTCAGAATCACTTTCTGATGTGTGTCAATGCAAACCTTGTCACCAAACTACAGGTCGCAAATGTGAACATACTATTTTGATGAAATTTGGTATGTAAGCTTCTCTCAGCCATAGCATGGAAGCTTTTGGCGAAAATCGGAGCATGTTCAGACATAGTCCCCATACAAATGACACCCATGAAATCGACCTAAATTGCCACATGATCCATTATCATATAGATCTCGGTCAAATTGAGTTTGTGTATGTTTATTACACCCATTAATAAAGCTGCTTCCCGATCTGCACTTAAATCTATAAAAAAAAAAAAAAACAAAAATATTGCATAGATTTTTCGCAAATTTGGTATTTATATATAAGTGAACTTACCAAATATGGTCCATTTTTCCACCTAGTCCCCATATAATATAGCATCCGATATGAACTTTTTCATATTCAAAGGAAAAAAAATTAATAGCAATGTCACTCAAATTCGGTTTATGCTTATTTTCTATATCCAATTAGTTGGACCTAAGAGATAGGGTCTCTTAACGCATATTATTGGGTATCGTATAGTCGGTCTAGATCAACTATAATTTTCTTACTTGTTTTCTAATAAATTATAAGCTAAATATTAGTTTATTTTATATTTATTTTGGTGTAAAATTTGATATTCGTATGTGCTTCTATTTAAAATATAACCGTGTCTGAAGTTTGACAAATTAAATTCCTTATATATATGACTGGCAATGTATAGGACTAATTTTTTTTGATAATATCCTTCTTTAACTGGGAATGACAAAAAATTTTAGACATCTAGATGACTTCTGATCACCACAAATTTAGAATAAAACAAGTTTATTATATATCTGATATAAAACCATTTATTGTGAAATCATGACAAATATTTCGGTGTAAAATAGTTTCAGTCTGCAAGGTTCATCGTCAACTATTTTCTTCGAACTTTTATCCAATTTTTTCTCGAAAACAAACTGCTTTCTATAGTACAATTACAGTCAGTTCTTTGAGTTTCTCCCACCTAGATTTTTTAAATAGTCCATCCATTTCCTAAGTTGAAAAAAAGTTGGGATGAAAAAAAAAAAAAAAATAATATGTGACCTTCTCCGAGAAAAGGGACTTAGTGTGTGAAAATTAAGTTTTGAGAAAAAAACGCATCGTTTTTGACACAACCCGTTTTTTGACACACTAGGTCCCTTTTCTCGGGGAAGGTCACATATACAGGTTTTTTATTTAAAGATCTAGATAGTTTCACCAAATTCGGGATGGTTAATCTGGCTAAAAGATATTCTAAATAAATAATTATTTAATTTTATGGTTTAAGCGGAGGTTTTTAGGTTAAAAAACATATGCCTATATGTATATTCCCTTTTCGTGGTAATACAATTAAGCTAAAACAAATTGGTGTGCCAATTTGATATATTTGGCTTTTCGGTAAATCAATTATATTTCAGTAATTACTAGCATAGCCCAGCACTCGAAATTTGAGTGCAAATTCTAGCAAATTTTATTTTTTCATTGAAGTTTTTTCTTTCAGTTTTTTTAAGCTACACAAATATGTGAAAAATTTATGAATATTTAAATAAAGTTCATTAAATTTCATAATAAATATTTGTTGAACACACAGAAGATATATGAGTATTTAATAAATAATTTTATAAGGGCCTAAAGGTATGTGAATTGGCAAAAATTGATTAGCATACATTAAGGCTCTTATAAATTATTTATTATAAATATTTTATTTTATTTTATTTAATATTACGATTTACGATCTACGATGTTGTCGGGTTGAGTGTTATAACCTTCTGCACTGCGACCAAGTATATCTATTGTGCACCCTCTTTCAGATTCTTGTTCTCTCATGTTTTGTTAGTTCATTGCAGCGTTTAGGAACTTGATGATATCCTTCACTGCCAACGTTTTGTATGCTTCCTCCCTGATTTCAGATTCGCCAAAAAGTTTGTGCCTTAGATATGCAAACGCTGGACACTTTACAGTATATGCTCCATCGTTTCATCATTCTCCAGGCAGTATCTGCACGTTTCATTTTCAGCCGAATGCATTTTGTATAGGATGTAGTTGCACGAAAAATGCCCTGTGAGTGCCCCACATAGGAGTCTTAGATTGGATCTGTTCAATATTAGGGCATCTCTGCTTCTTTTTTCGCTTCGATCCAAGAATTTTGTTGAGTGTTGAAGTAGTAATTGTCCATTCCAATACTTCACTGATTCGTCTGTCCATCTGTCGATTTTCTCGGTTATGTCTTTTCTGGTGAATCCGAATTGAGGGTTTGGACAATAAATGGTCTTTCGCTCCTCGTATTGCCTATTCATCCGCCTTCTCATTTCCTTGTATTAAGTTCAGCTAGTTTATTTAGGGCTCTATGGCTTTCGAGTACGGATTTATGGTGGTATACCGATCTGTCCAGTGCTTTTAGAACGGCCTGGCTATCTGCCATTAGATTTATCTTCGTCCTTGTCAGGTTTCTTTCCAATAGTTTAGCAGTAGCAGCATTTAGCGCATATAGTTCCGCTGTCAATATTGTGGATTTATTATATAGGGGGATATGGAGTTTGCACCTTGATCCGTAAACCCCCGCTCCTACTCCTTCTGTTGTTTTGGATCCGTCAGTGTACCACTTCTGGGCATCTTCATGCAGCCATGTAGGGATAGATTCCCACTCGAATCTGTTCGGGATATGAACATTGTAGTTCTTTTTAAGTTCCAAAATAGGATCTATCTGATCACTACATAAAGTCATATCTTTGATGCTTTTGGCTTTATCAAGGATATTCAGGTGTCCTATATGATAGCTCTCCTCAAATTTGTATAGTCTGTGAAGGTCAATAGCTTGTTTAAAAGCTTCTCCTTGGATCGATAAGTGCAGCGGAGTAAGATTTAGGATAACCTCCATAGCTACCGTAGGAGTTAATTTAATATGTTTTTAACACATATTATAGATAAATTTTATTATTCGGCACTTCTCCTCCATATGGACTATAACTATGCCAAATTTCACACTCCTCCGTGCGTTCATTTTGCTTAAAAACGGTCACAAAAATTTTCCTACACGTCTTAATATTTAGATAGTAAAATTTTTCAAAGATTATCCCACATTTTGATTTATAATTACTGAGCGTAATGGCCAACATTGCAGCCCCATTTTTAAGTTTTATGAACGTTATTTAAATGAACAGCTGAAAGGTATCGTTAGATCAGTTCGAATTATTTTTAAGATTAAAAAATTATGCATACTATTAAGTTTCGAAACCCTTTTTGTGGACTCAAAATTCAAAATTCGAATAATCCCTTATTCCCATGAAAATGAAAATTGTATTAACTTCATACGAGGCTGGCTCAATAATTTCATGAATTTCTCTGCATGTTAACTTCCCTCCTTACTCATTTGAGTAAGCTTTGTCATTAGAATTATGTTTGGCAGCTATTCACAGCAAATATAGGTATGCGTTTGCTCACTTAAACGCAATCGTGTGACAACTTTAAAGCAATGTTTGGCGTTGTTCTACCTACGGATGTATTTTTGTGCCATTTTAAAATGGTTAATGAAACATGGATCCGCTACAACACATCAGAGTACAAGCGGCGGTTTAAACAATGGATTTCTCCAGGTGAATCGGCGCCAAAAAAGGCCAAGGCATGGTGACAGAATTTTCTACCAGTTTATTGAACCGACTTAACGACAAACAAAATATATGACATTCGTTCATGATAAAAGTTTCATTACGACAATGAACAGGTGCGTGTGCAGTCGCCATGATAAAATACATGATGGGGCTACGACTTGATATCTCATCTACCGTATTCTCCGGACAGCCCCAGTGACTATTTACTATTTCTAAACCTAAAGAAATGTCTTTGTACAAGAGATTTAGCTTCACTGATCAAACAAATTCCCATTTTCAGGATCTTGCGATAAATTTTTATTTGGAAGGGATACAAAAATTGAGGAAACGTTGGTAAAGTGTATTGAACAAGAAGCAGACTTGGTTGAGAAATAAAAATAAAAAGTGTCTCTCATTGAAAATGCCACGGATTTATTGATCAACCCTCGTACAACGTGAAGCCTGTGAACATACATCTCTCGTTCATTTCTTGTCAATAAGCTGACCGCATCAGATTTTTTTTTTTTAACATGATTGGCAATCATATTTCATGTTTGTGAATATTATTTTTGAAATAAGTTTTGCTTCATGGCAAATAAAGTTTGTACTTATGTCAAGGCAAAATAAAATAAAAACAACAACAATTTCAACATTTAATTCCCATTGGGAATTCAGTTCAAACAAGTTGAAAGCATTTTCTCATTCGTTTTTCTGCTCCTCCTTATTATTCTAGTTATACGAGTATAAACAATAAATAGCTATTAAAGCTCAAAGGTATAGACGTTTGCCTCAGAATTGTAGTTTTTGTACGAATAATGATATATTTTCATAAATGTAAATCATTTATTTCAAATTACATGAAATTATAAATTTTTTTTTGCTTATTTATTTCAAATTACATGAAATTTTTTTTTTGCTTATTTTAAATATTTACAATAGAATTTTTCGAATCATCGATAAGTAATTAGTTTTTACTGTTACTAAACTTCTCATTAGTTAGAGATAAAATTATGGGCCTGATTGAGTAAAAAGTTTCACAGTTCTTATTTATTTATTTTTTCATAAAAACTTTCTATTTGCAGTATGGATCGTTTTACTTAAACGGGCCTTATAATATCTCTTTATCGATAAAAAGATTTCTATAATAATTTTTTACCCAAAATAAATTCACGGCAATTTACAAAGGCATACAAAACAAAATTTTTATTTTCTCGGTTATGTCACAATGGCGGTTATGGCTCGTTCTGTTTTTAATCCACTTTTCAAACTGCCCTCGTACCATCTCTAAGCAATGTTTGTTTATGTTAGATTTTTATATTTTAAATAATTGTATGTATGTATTTCCGAACCAAAAATGATTAGTTTCATAGAGAAACTTTCATTGTGACTTCCGATTTTGTTGCCAAACAAATGTCGCTGCAATTGATAACGGAATTTCGAATTTATTACAATTACAAGGCAAAACAATTACAATTACAATTACAATTACAATTACAATTACAATTACAATTACAATTACAATTACAATTACAATTACAATTACAATTACAATTACAATTACAATTACAATTACAATTACAATTACAATTACAATTACAATTACAATTACAATTACAATTACAATTACAATTACAATTACAATTACAATTACAATTACAATTACAATTACAATTACAATTACAATTACAATTACAATTACAATTACAATTACAATTACAATTACAATTACAATTACAATTACAATTACAATTACAATTACAATTACAATTACAATTACAATTACAATTACAATTACAATTACAATTACAATTACAATTACAATTACAATTACAATTACAATTACAATTACAATTACAATTACAATTACAATTACAATTACAATTACAATTACAATTACAATTACAATTACAATTACAATTACAATTACAATTACAATTACAATTACAATTACAATTACAATTACAATTACAATTACAATTACAATTACAATTACAATTACAATTACAATTACAATTACAATTACAATTACAATTACAATTACAATTACAATTACAATTACAATTACAATTACAATTACAATTACAATTACAATTACAATTACAATTACAATTACAATTACAATTACAATTACAATTACAATTACAATTACAATTACAATTACAATTACAATTACAATTACAATTACAATTACAATTACAATTACAATTACAATTACAATTACAATTACAATTACAATTACAATTACAATTACAATTACAATTACAATTACAATTACAATTACAATTACAATTACAATTACAATTACAATTACAATTACAATTACAATTACAATTACAATTACAATTACAATTACAATTACAATTACAATTACAATTACAATTACAATTACAATTACAATTACAATTACAATTACAATTACAATTACAATTACAATTACAATTACAATTACAATTACAATTACAATTACAATTACAATTACAATTACAATTACAATTACAATTACAATTACAATTACAATTACAATTACAATTACAATTACAATTACAATTACAATTACAATTACAATTACAATTACAATTACAATTACAATTACAATTACAATTACAATTACAATTACAATTACAATTACAATTACAATTACAATTACAATTACAATTACAATTACAATTACAATTACAATTACAATTACAATTACAATTACAATTACAATTACAATTACAATTACAATTACAATTACAATTACAATTACAATTACAATTACAATTACAATTACAATTACAATTACAATTACAATTACAATTACAATTACAATTACAATTACAATTACAATTACAATTACAATTACAATTACAATTACAATTACAATTACAATTACAATTACAATTACAATTACAATTACAATTACAATTACAATTACAATTACAATTACAATTACAATTACAATTACAATTACAATTACAATTACAATTACAATTACAATTACAATTACAATTACATTTACAATTACAATTACAATTACAATTACAATTACAATTACAATTACAATTACAATTACAATTACAATTACAATTACAATTACAATTACAATTACAATTACAATTACAATTACAATTACAATTACAATTACAATTACAATTACAATTACAATTACAATTACAATTACAATTACATTTACAATTACAATTACAATTACAATTACAATTACAATTACAATTACAATTACAATTACAATTACAATTACAATTACAATTACAATTACAATTACAATTACAATTACAATTACAATTACAATTACAATTACAATTACAATTACAATTACAATTACAATTACAATTACAATTACAATTACAATTACAATTACAATTACAATTACAATTACAATTACAATTACAATTACAATTACAATTACAATTACAATTACAATTACAATTACAATTACAATTACAATTACAATTACAATTACAATTACAATTACAATTACAATTACAATTACAATTACAATTACAATTACAATTACAATTACAATTACAATTACAATTACAATTACAATTACAATTACAATTACAATTACAATTACAATTACAATTACAATTACAATTACAATTACAATTACAATTACAATTACAATTACAATTACAATTACAATTACAATTACAATTACAATTACAATTACAATTACAATTACAATTACAATTACAATTACAATTACAATTACAATTACAATTACAATTACAATTACAATTACAATTACAATTACAATTACAATTACAATTACAATTACAATTACAATTACAATTACAATTACAATTACAATTACAATTACAATTACAATTACAATTACAATTACAATTACAATTACAATTACAATTACAATTACAATTACAATTACAATTACAATTACAATTACAATTACAATTACAATTACAATTACAATTACAATTACAATTACAATTACAATTACAATTACAATTACAATTACAATTACAATTACAATTACATTTACAATTACAATTACAATTACAATTACAATTACAATTACAATTACAATTACAATTACAATTACAATTACAATTACAATTACAATTACAATTTCAATTACAATTTCAATTACAATTACAATTACAATTACAATTACAATTACAATAACAATTACAATTACAATTACAATTACAATTACAATTACAATTACAATTACAATTTCAATTACAATTACAATTACAATTACATTTAAATTACAATTACATTTACAACTACACTTACAAGTCGATTGTCTTAGCATTAAATATTTCATCACAATAGAAAATTGTTTACTACTATTCAATTTTTGTGCATACAATCGAATACATATGAGAAAAAACCATTAATATTTTATAGAAGTTAAATGAAAACGTTTTAGCAAAATAAATATTGCAAAAAACTTTATTTGACGTATCTTAAATAGCATCAAATATGTATGTATACTTCGGCAGTGCTTTTTTTGCTGTATAAATCTAATGTTTATTTTCAATCGTTCAGAATTGTGGTTACATCCCATAATTTTGTTAATGCATTTTTTGCATTGTTTTACAACAACACTTCATCTTTCTTTAAGCTGCCACTCAAAACTCTCACTAACTACAATTAACTCTCTTGGAGAACAAGTTGGTATACATTTTATACTATACAATGCAACTTGTTATTGGTATTGTTTTCATATAAAATGGTGTGAAGAAAATAACTGGTTTCTTTTTTTTTTTTGGCTGGCATCAACTTAGTGTTGCCAGGTAAAAGGGGATTTTCCCCTAGATTTGGGGGATTTTTTTCATATGGGGGAAATTTTAGGAGGTAAACATTATTTAGGGGAAAATTAAGGGGCTAAAAAAATAAATGTAGGATATGTTTTGGGGAACAGTTGTTTTTTAGAAAAATATCTTCTTACTCCTATAATATGCAACCAATCAAATTTAGAAAAATGTTGAAAAAAAATTTAATTTAAAGAAAAGCTAAGCTTCTGTTGTAACGTATTAATTTATAATGTACTAAAATAGCAAAAAAAAGATAAAAAAATAATCAAAAACATAAAAAAGAATCGGAATTAGTTGATGATTTTAAAGGTAAATAGCAGAACCCAGCACTCGAAATTCGAGTGCAAATTCTAGGAAATTTTATTTGTTTATTAAATTTTTTTCTTTCAATGTTTTTTAATCTATATATATATTTTTTTAATCTATATATATATAAAATGTATGAATATTTAAATAAAATTCATTAAATTGTGAATTTTTAAATGAAATTCATTAAATTTCATTATTAATATTTGATGAACACACAGAATGGGATTGTTAACAAATAATTTTATAAGAGCCCGATGGTATGCTAATCAATTTTAGTCAATTCACAATTCAGCACAGGGCGATTTAAATGTACTCTTTTTTGAAAGCGTCAATAATAAAGGCACATGAGATAATTGTGAATTGGCATACCTTTAGGTTCTTATAAAATTATTTATTATAAATATTTAATTTTATTTAATTTAATATGTTTTTAACAAATATTATACATAAATTTCATCATTCGGCACTTCTCCTCCATATGATCTATTATTATGCCAAGTTTCACACTCCTCCGTGCGCGCATTTGGTCCAAATATTTATCTTCACGTATTAATATCTATATATTTAATGGATATCTAGATATTTAATGGAGTAAGGTCAACGAAAATTTTAGACTGGCTACGGCCAGTTCAGGGAGATGCACAAAAGGCACTTTGTAGTTATAAGATAAAAGATCGTCTTATGCATAATAATTCAAAAAAGCACGAAAGTTGTGTTTCCCAAAAAGGTGAATTGCTCATAGCAGTTAAAGATTTTTTAAACCCACTTTAACAAATGCACGAAAAGTTGCAGAGCTAAGAATTGCCGTATTTGTATCCGAACATTATTCTATCAACACTACTGACCATCTAGCCGATGTAATAAACAATTAGGAGAAGAATCAAAAAGTCTAAAGGTCTAAAAAGTCCATAGAACTAAATGCACTCATTAGATAAAAAACGTCATGGCACCAGTTTTTTTACAAAAATTTTTGAAATATTTTGGAGACAGTTATTACTCTTTAATAATTGGTAGAAAATACTTTCTATTATGATTGAAAATTTCAATATGCAAGAAGGTTTCATCATAACAACACTGTATAGTTTGATGGAGATTGAAAGTGGAACACCTAAAGCTATTACTAAATCTATAATCTATATATATATATTGGAATCAGACGGAATTAATATAAGGAGTTGATGGAGCGAACGTAATAATTTGAAAATATAATTTTGTAAGCAGCAGATTAAAGGATATGGTTCCATACTTGGTAACAGTACAATCAGCGCCGACCCAAACATATGTAGCGCCCTAAGCCATGGGTCTATATCGCGCCCAATAGTTTTAAAGCAGCAAAAAACTAGAATAGTTAGAAACTTTATTTTGCTTAACCTTTATTTATGGATTATTAAAAACATATTTTTATTTTTATATTAAACTCCCAATTTTATAATTACTTTAATATATATATGTATATATATATATATATATATATATATATATATAAATATATATATATATAAATATATATATATATATATATATACATATATATATAAATTCCTCTTGATCCCTGGCCAACTACCCTCAATTGTGTTTGTGTTTACGCCATCGCCTCTGACTAATCCGACAGACTGATTTACCACTTCATGATTATAAAAGTTGACGTTATTGATGCCTCGAAACGCCCTCCAAAACAAGTCTCATTGTTAATTTGTGTAAAGTTTGAGCATCCTTCCTAACGATTACCTCAAAAAAAAATTTTTTCTTTCAGGTGTTCTTTCGATACCACCAAACACCCACCCAAACGCATTCCACTCGATGTCGTCGGTGACATTTTCCCTTACCGAACTCGTCAAGTTCGACCACTATTCCTGGACCCCCAATTATTTGGAATTAAATTTTCGGCGATTAAATTTCGGAAAAGGTTAAAAGTCTTGTAAATTCCTCAGACCCAAATCCGAAATCCGCAGTATATACGCATTTCGTACACCACTCAGAAACAAATATGCTGCATAAAGCAGTTCGTTTATCTTTAGTTTCATATGGAAAAAAACTGTTACTTCAAAAGACTTTGCTCTTTGTTGTCATTTTAAAGCGCACTTACATTTCTTACACATAACTTCCAACGGAAGAAAATTTTCCTCTTGCAAGTATTTGATCGCTGATTCTTCCATTTCAAATAATTTCTATAATGTTTTAAATTTTAGCAAAATAAAAATTTTTTGTTTTTTTCTTTTTGTAATTTTTTTAATCCTTATGTCAGATTATCTGATCAAAAAAGTCACATTCATTGAAGTAATTATTTTGGATGGGGAGATCAACCGAATTTCAAACATTTTGATACAAACTTATATAAAATATAGAGGGAATTTACGCGAGGGCTTTTCACGCAGGCTTTTTCTTCAATTCTCTTTTGAGGATGCTACGTAAATCCCCGTACATTTACATTGTGCGTTTTTGGTTGAAATTACTCTTGATTTTTTTGACATTTATTTTGTCAATCTTTTTCTGTAGAAATAAGTACTTTAACAAATAAAATATCGGCTGTCGGATAATATACTGTGGCTCACAGCTTATTTGACCCACCTTACATATAAAATTTAAAATGAGTATATTTTTTAAACCAAAATAGATATCAACAAAATATAAATGCAGAATGGTTAACTGAGATGTTAACTTAAATAAAATACTTTCATTTATTTATTTAAAAAAACATTTTCATAATTTTTTAACAAAAGCAAAAAGTATTTAATATTTCAATGTCACAGCGTATTTGACCCAGTTCTTAAATAAATTAGTAGAAAAATTATAACAAATATTGTAGGAGATCTTAATACACCAATACTTCGCTTTGTGACGTTTCATTTCGCATTGCGTCGAAAAAAATTTTGCATCATTTCAGCTTGATACGTAAAAAATTTCACATTGCGACGTATAAAGAAAACCCCACTACCTTATAAATATTGTACAAAGCTTTTTAAAAAATCGCAGATTTAATGTTTTTGTAAACTCCGCATCTTCAGAAACTTATAACATAGATGCTGGTGTTCCACAAGGCTCTGTCTTAGGACCTCTATTATATTTAATATACTGTTCAGACATCCCTAAAAATGCAGAATGCAACTATGCTTTTTATGCCGGCGACACTGCAATTTATTGTGCTGATAAGCTTCCTCAGCCCATCATATCCAATCTACAAAATGCCCTTGATAGCCTTTTCAAATATTTTGTTAAATGGAAAATTAAAACAAATGCTGGGAAATCGCAAGCTGTATTTTTTACGAAAAAAAACCAGTTCTTGTAACCTCCCCAGTTCAAATTTATTACTTAACGGTACAGACATTCCCTGGTTTAATTACGTTAAATATTTGGGAGTTTTTCTTGACTGACGTTTAACTTTTAAGGAGCACACGACCAATATTATTAAAAAATTTAATATTGCCATTAAATTATTATACCCTTTAATTAATAAAAAATCAAAGCTTAATTTGTGCAACAAAATTACAATTGTAAAAACAATTTTTCAGGCTATCGCCTTATATGCTTGTCCAGTTTGGGGAAGTTGTGCTAAAACACACATTATTAAAATTCAAATTTCTAAGAATAAACTTCTGAAAATGATTATGAACTTACCCTGGCATTTTAGCACTCGAAGACTACACAATTTATGTAATGTTGATTATATAAATGACCGAATTCATGATATTACTTCGAATTTTCGTTGTACATGTAATCATTCAAGTAATGATTATATATCGAGCCTTTACGCTTAGTCCATAAAAAAATCATGAATTTAAAATATCTAAACATATTCTATTTGCTTTCTCTTTGTTCTATAAGCATTCATGCCTTAGTACAATTAATACTTTTGCCATTTTTCAGCAGTTAACTGCTTCACTTACAATATATATAAATACTATAAGTATGTTTATAATTTTTTTTTAGTATTGTACTATCCCATTCTATAATAACTCTAATGAAGGTTTTTCGATCATAAAAATTTTCCTTCCCGATCTAATTCATTATTAAATATATGCGTATTAAAAATTCAAATGACTGTTATAGATGTAAGGTAGCTTAACCAACTCCAACTCTCTCTAAGAAATTTTATTGTTTTTATAAAGTATGATTTTGAAATAATAAAAAAAAAAAATAAAGAAAACCGACGCTTAACGGAACTTTTGGAAAAAAATACCAACAAAGAACCAATGGTTCAATATGTCGTTAGTGTTTGTTGTTATTCACTCTAACATGTATGTATGTATGTATGTATGATGAAAGTTCTCGAAACGACAAGTGTTATTTTTGTAGGTAGTGAAAAATAAAATTTATAACATAAGCAAATTGTTAATTTAATTTTGGAATCTGTTTGCGTAAGTTGAAATTATTTTTTGTAGCTTCAACTGGTCATCTTAATTTTTTTATTCGGTAGGATAGTAATAATGAGTGGAAAAGTTGAAAAAAAGAAACCGAGAAAGGCAATAACGCTGGAAACTAAATTAAACATTTTAAGGCGTTTTGAAGCAGGAGAGCGATCTGTTAATATAGCTAAAGCACTTGGACTCGCAGAATCAACCGTAAAAACAATAAGAGAACGTGACGGCAGTAAAATTAAAGAAATCGCAGCAGCCGCTTCTGTCTGAAATGCGAAAAAAATAACACGCGCAAGAGACTTTCTGTTGGTGAAAATGGAATCCTTACTTTCTATATGGATTGAAAAACAAAACCATGACCAAGTTCCACTAACTAAGAGTATAATTCTGGAAAAAGCTTAAAAAATTGTATGAAGATATTAAAAAAAATCATGCTCTAATAATTTGGAACTCGGCATCGCTGATGAAAGGCAACCAAAGTTTTTAGCGAGTCAAGGCTGGTTTGAAAAATTTAAAGCACGGTACAACCTTCATAATGTAAAACTAAAAGGTGAAGCAGCTAGAGCAGATAGTGTTGCAGCTGCAAAATTCCCAGATGTTTTAAAAGCCATTATCCATAGCGAAGGACTTACTTCTCAGCAAATTTTCAACGTTGATGAGACGGGATTGTTTTGGAAAAGGCTCCCGAGCAGAACTTATATTTCTAAAGCAGAAAATTCTGTTCCAGGACGTAAGCCAATCAAAAATAGGCTCACTCTTCTGCTGGGCGGAAAAGCTGAAGGAGATTTCAAACTCAAACCATTTCTTATTCATACCGCAGAAAATCCTAGTGCAATGAAAGGCTTTAATAAAAAAAATCTACCCGTACATTGGCGATCAAACAAAAAAGCGTGGATGACGTCTGAAATGTTTAAAAACTGGATTTGTGAATGTGCTATTCCTGAAATAAAATCCTATTGCTCTAAAGAAAACTTGGATTTTAAGGCTTCGATCATCGTTGATAATGCCCCCAGTCATCCTATTTACATTGTCAGACAATCTGAAATTTTTATTTATGTCATCAAACACCACTTCACTCATCCAACCAATGGATCAAGGGGTAATTTCAGTGTTTAAAAGCCACTATCTTAGAAGAACATTCAAACAGCTTATAATCGCTATTGATGATTCTGAAAAAAATAGCACTACTATTCTAGAATTTTGGAAAACATTTAATGTACTGGATGCAATTAACAACATTTCAGAATCGTGGAATGAAGTTACACCCTCTTGTATGAATGGTATATGGCGGAAAATATGGCCAGAATGTGTTCATAAAAACCTTGACTCTAGTCATATTGCAGATCTTGTTGACACATCTGCAGTTTGTACTGAAATTGTAAACCTGGTAAAGGAAAATGAATTTGAGGGAAAGGACGAAGATGGTGTGAAAGAGATTATTACAGCACAGAATGAAGATATCAGCAATAGTGATTTAATAGATTTGGATATTGAATTGGCGTATAAAGAGAATCCAACAGAAAATTTAATTGAAACTCCTGAACCAAAAATTCTAACATCAAAACAAATTAGCAAAGCTATGGCCCTACTTGACGAAGCAGCTTCTATTTTTATACAAAATGACCCTGACGAAGAAAGAAGTTCAAAAGTGGCACGATCCTTAACTGATTGCGTAAGTTCCTATAAGGACATTTACTTGCAACAAAAAAATAAAACGTTCCAGCAAACTTTGGAAAAATATTTGCAGCCATTAGCACCTACATCTACACATCCAATAACTGCTGCATCATCCGATACAGAATCTCCAATAACGCTAGATTCTGATTCTTCATAATCATTAAATCTGAATTTTCAATTTTTTTTTTTAAGTTTTAATAAATTTTTTTTGTTTGAATTGCTATGTTTTTTAATTTTAATGAATTTGTTTTTTTAACTAAAAAAAAAAACTATTTAAATATGTTAATTTTTATTTTATTTTTAATAATTCCTTTAATTTTTTAAGTCTTAATTTTTTATAATATTAAATAAATTTATAAAAAACTAAAAATTACTTTGTTTTTAAAAATTACTTTGTTTAATATTTCAGTGCAATTCCATACAAAAAGTTTTTTCGAATTGCGACGTTTTGCTGGCGACGAATTTTTTTGGAACCAATTATCGTCGCAAAGCGAGGTATTGGTTATTTAGTATGCCCACCAATTTAAGGCGATTTGGAATAGATTTTACCAATTTCATTGTAGTTTCCGAAGGTATTTTAGCCCATTCCTCAATTAAGGCGGCTTTTAAATCGTTTTTATTTGAAATGTTGGTTTCATAACGTGGGGGCAATTGTAGATAAGCAAGGTTTGGACAATTCCCGATGTATGCTTGGGGTCATTGTCCTGATAGAATCGAAAAGTGTCTCTTATTTTCAAATCCTCAGCATTTTGGAGCAAGTTGTCCTTTAGGATATTGAGGTAAACAATTTTATCCATTGTACTTTCAATAAACTGTAACCTTCTGACACCCGCTGCCGACATACAGGCCCATACCATGACATGACCACCGCCATGTTTCACAGTTGGCCTTAAGCGCTTGTCCTGCAGCTCTGTATTAGCTTTCCGCCACACATAGGATCGCCCATCGGAACCAAAAATAATGAATTTTGACTCATCCGCAAATATGACTTGCTCCCAGAATCCTAAGTCCTTGTTAATGTGATCCTTTGCGAATTTGAGACGGCTATCGCGATGTTTCTTATTTAAAACTGGCTTTTTACGTGGAACTCTTCCGTGCAAATCATTCTTCCTTAGAACACGTCGGATGGTTTCTGTACAAAAAGACTTTCCTGTAATGCTCTGAATCTCACCAACCAATTTAGGTGCCGATATCTTTGGATTTTTCATAATTTTTTGGACAATAAATCGTTCATCTGAGGCACTAAATATTTTGTTGGGAGCGTTTCTTTCTTTGTTTTCCAGGCGATTCTCAAAAAAAAAACAAGTAAGAAAATTATAGTCTGTCTAGACCGACTATACGATACCCTATACCATGCGTTTAGAAACCCTATCTCTTAGGCCCAACTAACTGGACATTGAAAATAAGCAAAAACCAAATTTGAGTGGGATTTTTATTAATTTTTTCGGCTGCAGATATGAAAAAGTTCGTATCGAATACTATATCTATATGGGGACTAGGCCCAAAAATGGACCGATCCTGACCATGTTTGGTAAAGTCTCTTGTGTTTTGCAAAAATATATATAAACAAAATTTGAGAAGAATCAGTGCAATATTTTTGTTTTTTGATAGATTTAAGTGAAGATCGGGAAGCAGCTCTATATGGGGCCTATGACTAAGAGTTGTCCAATAGGGATAATTTTTGGACTACTGATTAATGGATGTACTATATACATACAAACCCAATTTGACTAAGATTTGTATGATAATTTGGATCTTATGGCAATATATGTTGATTTCATAGGGGTCATTTGTATGGGGGCTAGGTCTGAACATGGACCGATTCTCACCAATTTCGATAGCGTTCATCCCATGGCCGATAAAAGATCAAATACCAAATTTCGTCAAAATATATTCATATTTGCGACCTGCAGTTTGATTACAAGCTTTACATGGACACACAGACGGACGGACGGACGGACGGACATCGTTAAATCGAATCAGATAGTGATTCTGATTCGATCGGTACAATTAAAGATGGGTGTAGGTCAAATATTTTTGGTTGTTACAAACAGCAGCACAAAGTCATTGTACCCAAACCACATAGTGCTATAGGGTATAAAAACGATGGATTATGCCCTTAACCGTGTCTTCTCGTAAGTCTGCCATTCAAGCTATTTTCCGGCGAGAAAGTCCGTTTTTAGGGCGATTAAGCACCAACTCTCGTTGCTCAATTGTTGTGCGCTTTCCCATCGTTATAACACGTGTTTGCTTGATGAAATCGAACTCAAAATGAATTTGCGAATGTAGGACTAAAACATAGACACAACAAGTACCGTTATCTGAAATTAAATGCGATAACAGCTGATCATTTAACAGAGTGGGTCAAATAAGCTGTGACATTGAAAAATTAAATATTTTTCATTTTTGTTAAAAAATAATGAAACTGTTTTTTAAAACATATAAATGAAAACATTTTGGTTAAGTTAGTAGTATAATATTTTGACAAAAGATATTTGACATATGAAAACAACAAAAAGATGTAGTCTAACAGTAGAAAAAGTATGAAAAACACATTTTTCTTCAAATCCGCTAAAATTAAAACGCTGCCCTTGCCAAATTAAGATAAGGATACCTACAATGTTCGACATTTTATATTTTGTTAATAAGACCTTAAAGTCCAATCGTTGATTTCGGAAAATTTCTTGAACAAAATTTTTGAAAAAGTAAAATTGGAGATTTTGAAATAGTGCTAAAAATACGTACCGTTTTGGCATTAATTTAGAACGGCATGGCAATAGATGAGATGCAAAATACTTTACTTAAGATCATTTTGGGATCAGGAGAATGCAAAAATATTGTTGTTGTAAATTATTTCAATGTCTTTAAAAATGTGAGCTTGATTTTCATAATCAAGTGGTCTGCGGCGCATTTATTGCCTGGGGAACTTGATATAACTTGACTGTTTTTCAACCGATAATAGATTTTGTTATTTTATTAGAAAGATAATTTACCCTAGATTACGTTTTATTAACTAATTTAATTGAAACGCTATTATCAATATCAACATTTTTGTTAAAAATGATTTCTTTGGTAATTTTTACATATAAATTCATATTTGAACTTTCACCTCAATGCACGTCCAGAAGGCTTTGTCCGATTTGGCACAAAATTTGTGCACTAAAGTTTTAGATCCAGTGTCACAATAATCCGATCCGCACACCTCAAAATTCGACCAAACATTTTTTTTCATACAAACCGCTGTCACCCTAATGTACATATGTATATACTAAATTATATACTCTTAATTTCTAATTAAAAAAAAATTATCTAAAATTTTAGTTTAGGGAAATATTTTCAAATTTAAATTTAGGGATTTTCTTAATTTGTTTAAGGCGAAGAAAGAAAATGATCTGGCAACAATGCATCAACTTCAACTGTTAATTCTATAAAAACGGAAGTAAATTAGTGAAGACAAAATGAAAAAATAAAAAACACCAATACAAACGGAAAAACTTCATTTGTTATATTTTCAATTGGAAAACTTCAAAGAAAAAGGCGAGAAAAAAACAAACACAATTTCAAGAAATATTTAAAACAAACAACAGTTTTAAACAAACAAAACATTTTAAAAAGTTAATTTTGTTTTCAACTTAAAGCCGTGAGGCCTTAAAATTGTATTGGTTGTTAAAAAAAAGAAGTAGAAGCAGATCAAACAAAACAGTTTTGGGGGCTCATTAAAATTAACACCAAACGTCGGTCAACCATGTTGCCTTGGTGATGGATGGCTCAAAAAATGAAAATAATGGAAAAGATAAATACCTTCGGCAGTTTATATTTAACTATTTTATATTCGACTTTGCCGAATTTGTAAATACACTTCACAATATTGTGGGAGATTTTTAGAAAAAAAAATAATTTTAATATACAGTAAAATCTTTTTTTACACGGTAGGTACGTTCCTAAGAAAACCGTGTAAATCAAAATCGTGTACACGATTCATATGTAAATTTGGGGATCTGTTCCACAACCATAAAAAATCGTGTAAAATTAAAAAAATTCAAATATTTTCTTAAAAAACCGTGTAAAAAAAGTGATATTAAACTCCATTAAGTAACAATAAAACAAAACAATTCATATTTATTACAAGAAAATAAATTTAATTTACAGTTTAAATTCAATCCATAAGTACAAAAAAAAAAAAAAAAATAAAAAAATTTAGGAAACAAGAGTACAGCTACTCATCGCTAGTTGATAACAATCGTGTAAGTTTATTATCGACTGGCTTAAAAATAGCACTGTCGTCAGAAGATATGTCTAACACAACTGTTGGTTTTGTTCTAATGCAAAATTATCTTCATTATTAGCGGCCTCTATAGGTTTTTTTTTTGTTATAAAGTCTGTTAAAAGAAGTTGTTTTTTTGGTTTCTCCAGTTCTTTAGATTATTCTTGATATCCAGCAACACAAGATTTAAGTTTACGTTGGAATTGTAACACACGCTCCATGTTAGGATCATGAGCTAGAAAATGTTGTTCCAAACTTGTAGCGAATTTCAAGCCCTCACGAATTAAATTAGCCGTTAAAACCTGACCTTCAACTTCGTCATCGTCGATATCGACATCTTTATTCTCATTGATTGTCATAATTTCAATTAAGTCGTCATCATCATTCTTGCATTAATTCATCGATGTCAGCCGTTTGGATGTTGTCAAACCATCGCCACCTATTTTATTTGAAAGACTTTTAATCGCAGAACAAATTTCTGATCTTTACACCACTGAAGTTCCACTTTGAACGAAAGCTGGTAAAATGTTTTTCCAACAAGCATTTAAGGTTGATTGCCGCAACTGTTGAATGGCAAAAGAAACATGTGTAATGCAATCCAAAATATTAAACTTTTTCCATGCTTCCCATAACATTCAAATTTTTTTCTTCCACTGAATCTAAAATATATCTTAACGTTTGCTTGATGTAGTACATTTTAAATGCTGCTATAATACCCTGATCGAGTGGCTGAATCAGAAAAGTGGTAATAGGCGGCAAAAACAGCAATTGAATATTCGGATGTACCAGCACTGGGCTAGGTGCATTGTGAACAAGCAAAAGTATATTGAATTCTAAACCTTTTTGTGTCATATATTTCTGGACTTCAGGAAAAAAAACAGTTATTAAACCAATCTTTAAACAGATTAGAGGCCTTTGAAATGTGGGTTTATAGACGAATACTCAAAATACCATGGACTGAACATATATTAAATACCGAAGTTTTGAGAAAAATGCACTGCGAAAGAGAGCTATTTACCGTCATAAAGAAAAGAAAAACATCATACCTGGGACATTTTATGAGAAACCCAAAATATAAGCTGTTACAATCTATAACACGAGCGAATATTGAAGGAAAGGCTGCTAGAGGGAAAAAAGAATTAACATGGATTGATAATATTGAAGTATGGACTGGTATCAGAGATATGGGCAGACTTCTAAGTGAAGCTAGAGATCCAGATGCTTTTGCGAAGCTACTTAAAAATATATAAAATGATTTTTTTTTTTTTGAAATGTTAAATATGTAACAAATTGTAGTTGTATTGGTCGCTAAAATTCGAAGAACGAATTAGCAAATAAAGAAGAAGAAAACAGATTAGCCGTCATCCATGCCTTTTTATTCGCCATAAAATGAACTGGAAGTTGTTTAATGTCCTTACCTTTTCAAGCTCTTGGCATAAGGGATTTGTTGATTAAGAGTGGCTTCAACATTTTATCGCCAGATGCGTTACTGCAAAGCAAGAGGGTCACCCGCTCTTTGGCTGCTTTAAAGCCACCAGCTGTCTTTTGAGATTTTGCTACGTATGTTCTTTTTGGCATTTGCTTCCAAAACAATGCCGTTTCGTCGGCATTAAATATTTGATCTGGAGTATATCTGCCCTCTTGAATTATTTTTGCTAGTTCATCCGGATAGTTTGTTGCAGCACTTTCGTCTGCTGATGCCAATTCTCCTTGAAGTTTTACATTTTGAAAAGCGTGTCTTTTCAGAAAACCTTTCAGCCATCCATGACTTGCATTGAAAGCAATTTTATTAGTTCCCTGATGGGTTACTGATGGTTCAAACTCCTGAAGTCGGTTGTATATTCTAAGTGCTTTCCCTTTAATAATTTTCCCATCAATTGGAATTTATTCCCTGTAAATCTTCAATCCATAACACCATATGTTTTTCAGTTTTCTCCAAAGTAGAATTTCGACATAAGTTGTTTTTGAACTAAGTGCTGACCCAGAAATTACTGATTGTGGAATGGAACTCCCTTTTTTTTTAATTGTTCTTATTGTCGCTTAGTTTAAACCAAAAGCTCTGCCAACAGGTGTTGAACCTTCATCACTTCTTAGACAGTCTAGGATTTTTATTTTCGTTTCTAATGAAATTGTTTGTCTCTTCAGAATATGCTGTTGTTTAGACATTGTATTAATAAGGGCACTGTCAAAACGAAATAAAATAAAATTGCTTATTACAATTTTCTAAGATAACAATTTAACACAATCAGCCCTGTTCTTGAAACGTTGTTATTTGAATAAGAGTGAATTTAAAATCACATGAAATTGAAATTTTGGGTTTCTTGAAACCACTTTTTTATTTATTTAATAGCAACATATGTTTGAGTTAAGAACCATATGTGTAAGTTAAGAACATATGTTATCTAGAAACCGAGGTGCCATATGGTTCTTTATTCAGTTTCACAAAAAACTTTTAAGTATTTTGTGCATGTTTTTTCTTAAGTTTATAGAAAAAGTATAAGGAAAAATAATTTCTTTTAAAATAACAACTTATTTGTTCATTTAATTGTTTTTGTTCTTCAATTTCATTCAATTAAAAATGACTTTTCTATTTTTAAAAAGTTAGGCATCACCAAAAAAATTTCGATATTCAAATAACTTGGATTTGACTGGCATCACTACTGTTTCGAACATATGCAAAACAATAAAAATATGTCATTCGATGAAAAATTTTTTTTTAATTCCTTTATTTGCAATAATTAGTGCATAAAGAATCTATGTTATAATTGAAAAATTATAATGGAAAATAGATTGTGTAAATAAAAAGTTTTTTTTATAGTTATAGAACAGCATCATCGCAAAAAGTGTGTTTTATTAACATCGACCACTTATTACGGGGGTTTTTTTTTATTTAAATCAGCGCAAAATGTAGACGTTTTTTAAAATCGTTTTTTTTTTTCATAAAATTAATGTCTAATTTTTTAAAATAATGACAAGGTTCAATAAAAAACATGTTAGAGTTTAAATATCAATTAGTTTTTTTATCTCTTAAGACCTGCTTAGTAGAAAAAAAGGGCATTTGTTTTGATTTCACTAAACTTTTCTATGTGAAATAAAACGAGAAAAAAATTTCTTATTGAAATTAGAGAACAGCAAAAAACTCGTAGGTTTAAGAATTTTTTCATTTACGAGTTTTTTTGTGATAGTGGTTTCAAGAACAGGGGTGAATGTTACCTTTTGAAAAGTTATTAACAATTCCGATTATGTAATTTGAAGATTTCACCAATTTATAAAAAATAACTAATTTAAACATTAACTTTAAGAACTTTATTGAAATTATATATTGCGTAATCAACAAACTGATATGTTAAATAAACAGGGTATTTCCCTTAAAGTAAACAAGTAGTGAAGTAGAGTTGCCATTTCGATGATATCCAACACTGCGGAAAACATGTAAAAAATTAAATTTTTCGAATTCGTGTTAAATCAAAAATAACGTGTAAAAAAATTTAAAATTTCTTCTTGACAAACCGTGTTATTTCAAAATCGTGTAAAAAAAGACCGTGTAAAAAAAGATTTTACTGTAATGGGTATTTTAGTTTTTTTTTCTTATAGGGCCCATACACGACACCAGCATGCTGGCACAATCAAGTGATAGTACAATCAAGATCGGAGCACACACCATAACAGCATGCTGGTACAATCATCCTTTCTTTCCAAGTAGTGTGTTGAAAACATCGATACGGATAGTGACCTTAAAAATTTTTTTTATTTAATTTTTTACATTTATTAACTAAATACATATCTTATTATATATTTAAATTATACAATAATAATTATTAAGTGTAAAAATAAATTTTTTATGTTCATCATAAAATACATTTATAAAATACATCCATGCGCGATGTTTACTCTTCAGAAATTGTATTGTAATGAGAAATATGGCCCATACACGACACCAGCACGATTTGCAATCACAAAAATATCAAACTCATTTTGATTTCGCACAATCGGCTGGCACAATCACACCACTGGCCCATACACGGTCATTCAGCTGGCGCAATTACTTGATTGCGCATGCATGCTGGTGTCGTGTATGGGCCCTATTAGATAGAACTTACGAAAGGGTTAGCTGTCAAACTATCTGTCATACTGCCCTTACTTTTTGATATTTATAATTAATGTACTATGGTAAATCTTCACGAATAGAGACAAGCTGGTGCAGGAATTAAAGCCATCATATGCGTTGTTCTTTCGCCGATTGGGCTCTAGAGCAGTTGGAGACTTGCCCGATGTGTTATCGAAAAATTGTGTTCAGCGATGGGGTTCATTTTTGGTTTAACGGGTTTAACGGTTTTAGAATAAATGCATAGTTTTGAGCATATTTCTGTGGTTTTCTGGAATAGCCGCGTATGTCCATTTTTGTCAGTTTTGAGTTAATGATGCCAAATATATTAATTTTTAACGCTCTTTACGTGTGTTCAATTTTTTTTTTAATGTTGGCCATTTCTGAGTTTTTTCTTTAAATAACGACGTAAATTAAATGTTTATTAAATTAATTTGCAGCACTGACGACGTATGTTAACCTACGTTTGATCGCTGACAAATTATTTTCTCAGAAAACGGCACATAGCGACATACGTTGTTATTAATTAAAAAAATGCAAAATAATTTTGGATTAATTTTGAGTGTATAACCACTTATAAAATTTTGTGTGTTTATTTCCGTTATTTTTTGTCACTATTATTCTTGATACGTTGTTATATTCTCATCCAAAGTCCCGTTAACTTTTTATTGACGACAAAACAATCCATTTTTCAAGCAACAACAACTTATGTCTACATGGGTGGTTGCATTGGTAGTTTTCTTTTTCAAAGAAAACGACGTTTGTCAACATAAGTTGTTTTTATATGCACACACTTTAAGTGTAATTTACATATTTTTTTCGTCCTTCTCTAGGATCTATTCCTCTGAAGTTTTTTGACTCAAAATTTTATATAAATTATTTATTGCTCATATCTACAGGACTGTTAAATAAAATGTTCTAAAAACTTTATATCGAGCCCATAATTTCAAATATAACGTTTTTTGGCTCCCCTGAACATTTTTATTTTATGACATACGCGGTTATTCTAGAAAACCCAGAGTTCAGAAAAAAACACACACTGAATAAAAAACTCGTACATATATGTAAACAAACATAACTTAGACCAACACACACATATTTTTATTTTCATACCAATTATGTTTGTTTTTAAATTTTCTTCGGTGCCCATCACAACCATGACTGTGTTCGTTTTAATATTTCGTTATTTACACGAACATTTTTGTATCACATACTTTTTGTTTCAATCACACATAAAGCACACATTTTTGAGTGTTGCTTTATTTGAAGTTCATGTTCTGGTACGTGTACTGAAAAAAAAACACAGAACATGTACAATAAACAGGTTCGAGTTCAGTTATATTTTAAGTCGTGTTGTGGCTCGTGTAGTAAGAAAAAACAGAACATGTACAATAAACAGGTTCGAGTTCAGTTATATTTTAAGTCGTGTTTTTTCAGTTATATTTTAAGTCGTGTTTAAAATATAACTGAACTCGAACCTGTTTATTGTACATGTTCTGTTTTTTCTTACTACACGATCCACAAGACGACTTAAAATATAACTGAACTCGAACCTGTTTATTGTACATGTTCTGTGTTTTTTTTCAGTACACGTACCAGAACATGAACTTCAAATAAAGCAACACTCAAAAATGTGTGCTTTATGTGTGATTGAAACAAAAAATATGTGATACAAAAATGTTCGTGTAAATAACGAAATATTAAAACGAACACAGTCATGGTTGTGTTGGGCACCGTAGAAAATTTAGAAACGCACATAATTGATATGAAAATAAAGATATGTGTTGGCTGCTTTTGAACAGAACATTGTGTGTTTCATGTGTGTATTTTCTGAACCTTGAGAAAACCACAGATTTTTCTTCTTTTTTGTTATTCGTTCTTTTTTTGTTTTGTTTCTGCTAATAAAATGTACATTTGGCGTTGCCAACTTTTTTTTTACAAGGTTAACTTTATTTCTTCTGTTGGAAAATTCTGAACTTCGCCCGAAATTTATTAAAAAAAATTTACACAAATTATATGGAAAATATACGCAAACACTTAAAAAACTAATATTTATGGATTTCAATAGATGAAACTACAGATGCTACAGGTAGATAGGTAGCAAACGTCATAGTTGGCATACTGGATTCTAACGAAGATTCGGAAAAGCAAAATAAGTAATGGATAGGACAAATCATTCGTATATTGCCAGACTTTTTGCTGACTTGTTAAAAAAAACTGGCCTCCAATTTTAACAAAGATTTAATTTAGCTTTTTGTAACAGATGCAGAACCATATATGGTAAAGGCTGCCAAAGTCATTGAAGTGTTTTACCCAAAGATAACACATGTGAAGTGTATTGTCCACGGTCTTTGTCGCACTGCTCATATTAATATCTGATGGACTCGTACAAACTACTTAAGGCTTTCCCTTTTATAGTACCCAAGTTATATGATATTTCACAATTTTTTTATATCCCTAATTTATATCCCTAAAAAGGGGAAAATGGTAACAAATGAATCCAGAAATATGAAATTTGGTGTGTAGACTCCATCCGTGAAACAAGCATGGGCTCAGTGTTAATATTTTCGAAATTCAGCCGTTTAAGGGGAAAACCTGTCAAAAAGGATAAACATGGTACCTTTCTGCATCTTAACATATTAATCTATGTATATATATGAATTTTTATATGCAGACTCCACCGAAGACGTGGACATCAGTCAAGTTATGAATTTAAGGCCTGTACGCAGCTTGCTAAGGAATCAAAAACTTCATATAAAAAAACGCTTCAGAAATGCTTAAGGAATTTTTCTGTCAAAAAATTTCTGTTGATAGTCCGCAGCTTTTTAAAAAAGTAGTATTGTTTTTACTACTTTTTTTTGACGTAAATTAAGTTAGGCAACCCAGGCTTTGAGCAGGAATATCAAATTTTTCGTTCTTTCTGAAAGGAATTTTGACAGGAGTGGTAAAGGTGTGTTTACATTATGTGTATTTTCCATATGTAAATTCAGTTTTACGATCCATACGTAATTCCGTGTGTGTGTCAAAATTAGCGTTTTACATACGATTCATAATTTTTGCGTTCAAACGTACATATGTATTTCCGTATGACATAACCTCTAAATGTAAACAACAGCTGATTTAATTTGTGAATTTAGAAAAATTTATTGTTAAAAATAAAGTTATATATTATATATATTTTTTAATTGTTAATTAATATTAAACAATTTATTTTTCTTTCAATATTAATCTTTATAATTTACTCTTTTTTTATTTCGCCACAAGCAGTGTTGTATTTTCATGTATTTGTCATGCCAAAATAGAACCTGCTCTAATTGAAAAATTTACATATGTCTTGCAAAATGTGTTGTACATAAACAATGTTTGAAAGGGTTCACACTATGTGTACAAATTACACATGCTAAAAAACTAAGAAAAACACAAGCAAAACACGTAGTGTGAACGCAGCTTAAGCATATGCTATATGCTAAAAAAAAATAAAAGTTATTTTTCAGTTGCAAACATGAAAAAAAACGAACAAAATTCGGCAAAAAAAACAAGAAGCGGATGGGTAATTTTGATACTGAGCTTAAAAAGAGTTTAGCAGGCCAAATAAAGCAGAACCGAAGAATTGGTTTGTTTTCAATTTCACAATTCTTAATAATTGACCGAAAACAGCTGATTTCTAGCGTTGCACTGAAAGGTACTTTTGTGCTTTTTTTTTCTTTAAGAAATATATGAAAATTTTCTGTTAAGATTCCTTAACAAGCTGCGTACAGCTCTTTATTGCTAATTTTAACGTTTAGGGGAGGAAAATATGCAAAAAAAGGGGAAAAAATCATGTGAGTCCGATCACAGGGGAGATGTGTAAACATCTAGTAATTAAAGATTTTTTATGGGACTTTTTTAAAATCAAAACAGAAAGCGTCATCTACGTACCATTTATAGCAATCAACTACAGAAGCTCTGCTAATATAAAAATATTTATTATTATTTATTATTTCAACTGGTTAATTTTTAATTTTTCGGTTTTTAGTTTTAATTTTTAATTTTTCGTTTTTCATTTTTAATTTTTTCATTTTTCAATTTTCGTTTCTCGTTTTTCATTTTTCGTTTTTAATTTTTGCTTTTTATTTTGAATTTTTTCATTTTTCGTTTCTGGTTTTGCATTTCTCATTTTTCTTTTTTTACTTTTTATTTTTCAGTTTTCCTGTTTTATTTTTAATTTTTTATTTTCTATTTTTAATTTTTTATTTTTCATTTTTCATTTATTATTTTTCATTGTTTATTTTTAATTTTTCGTTTTTCATTTGTTATTTTTAATTTTTTACATTTCATTTCTATTTTTTAATTTTTATTTTCATTTTTCATTTTTAATTTTTTATTATTCATTTTTTATTTTTCATTTTTTAATTTTCATTTTTCATTTTTCATTTTTCATTTTTCGTTTTTCATTTTTCATTTTTCATTTTTCATTTTTCATTTTTCATTATTCAGTTTTTGTTTTATTTTTAATTTTTTTTTTTTCATTTATTATTTTTCATTTTTAAACAGGTTATTTCATATCATAATTTTTCACCAATACAATCATAAGTCACACCGATTTTGTCTTACGTCATATGTCACATGCCCTACGGCTCACATGTTACGCTGTTTTTGTGATTGTATTGTGAAATAGAAATTTACCCCCCTGCCCGTATAGATGTTTACACATTAAAAATTGTACATTTGGTATCTTCAAAACAAACAAATCTAGGTATATGAAATATAGTATATAGATTCCAGTAAAGATAGAAACATCAGATGCGAGGAAAACTTTCGGAATTCGGATGCTAAGGGGGCGTAAAAACGGCCAAAAAAGGGGAAATGGTACCTTTTTGTATCTTCTTAACATATTAAGCTGTATACATGAATTTTGTCATACAGACTCCACCGAATACGAGGACATCAGTCAAGTTATGAATTTATTGCTAATTTCAACGTTTAGGGCGGGGGAAGCGGCCAAAGAGGGGAAAACTTATACATTCGGTATTTTTTAAACAAACGAATATAAAATATAGACTATAGATAGAAACATCAAATAAGGTAAGGTAATAACCAAGGTTCAGAAAATACACACATGAAACACAATGTTCTGTTCAAAAGCAGCCAACACATATCTTTATTTTCATATCAATTATGTTTGGTTTTAAATTTTCTTCGGTGCCCAACACAACCATGACTGTGTTCGTTTTAATATTTCGTTATTTACGCGAACATTTTTGTATCACGTACTTTTTGTTTCAATCACACATAAAGCACACATTTTTGAGTGTTGCTTTATTTGAAGTTCATGTTCTGGTACGTGTATTGAAAAAAAAAAAAACAGAACATGTACAATAAACAGGTTCGAGTTCAGTTATATTTTAAACATATATTTTTTTTTCAGTGATGCAGGTTTTGTTGTTTTCAAATGAATTATTTTGCTTTTCTGTACCAGTTTAATTTTATTTTATTTTCTCAAATAATTTCTAAATAATTTCTTCCCGAATTTTTTTAAAAGTTATAAGCAATTTTGTATTTTGTGTTAAAATACTTACAATAAATAGATACAAAAAGGCATAACTTGTTAAAAACTTTTTTAGTTACGGCCTAAAAGCACATTTTGTTATTTTAACCATTTGTTTTGTTTTATGCACAATTTTTTTCTTGTAGTTACGGCTTTTTGGTTTCAGAAAAATAGAGTGCAAAAGGCCGCAACTAACATTTCTTAAAAACTAATTTGTTCCCATTAATTTGGTTTTCATAAACAAATCCGTCTTTGTTTTCTAAGCTTCAATCTACAATTTGGATATTTAGCTTTAAGTAGTCTATAATTTATAACGTTTTTTGCTTCTCCTGTAAAATACTAAAAATGTTAGTTACGGCCTTTTGCATTTTAGGTGACGATATATAAATAGCCATAAAACGGCCAAACGCATCAGGAGTTTTACTAAAATAAATTAATGCAATCCACCCCCAAGGTTTTCACTGTTTTGTCAACAGCATAAAAATCAATACTTTTAAGTTTTGTTAATTTTTTCTGAAGTAATGTTAATATTTCTTCTTTGTTAAATAAATAAAACATACAAATATTTAAATTAATAAAAGAGTCCAAGTCGTCAAAAATATATTTTGTTAAAAGTGTCCATCGTATTGTCGCTCACACTATATATCTTATTGTTTTTAAATATATTTTTATAGCATAAATAATTAATATAATAATTACGCTAACAACGTAGCGGGTGTACTACTGCTAGTATAACATATTTAAATTAAAATTACAGTAATTATATTGTAATTAAGCATTAATTACTTAAACAACCCAATAAATTGTTTCCACATTTCCCATACTTCTCCATTTTTTCTTATCCATTTTTCTTATTTTCTTACAAAACTTAATGAAAAAGAAGATATCTTTCTAAGCAGTTGTTACTTTTACAAAAAGTGCTAAAGCATTTCGCTTTTGTTGAAAATTTTTTCCTTAAAAAATATTTTTTTTTAATAAAAGTTATTTCTTATTTTTGACTCACTTCAATTTATGTTGCTTAATCTCCCACTCAACACACACACTGGCAATTTATTTCTTCAATTTTAAAAATTCAACAATAATATTTTCTGTCTGCATTGGTAAACCTGGAAAATTTTCATTTCAATAAAAGAAAGTAATCTCTTTTGATGGATATCTTACTCCAAACTGTTTCATGCAGCTATTGGTAAATATGTTTTTATTTCTTAGAACAACTAGTGTTGCTACATTTGTTGGCCATTGTTTAAAATTCGCTTTTAATTTTAATTTTTTTTAAGTTTTCTTACAAAGCCTGGCGCAACTATGGGTTTTATTTTTCCATAGCAACTTTTCAATAAATTTTGTTTATTGAACACGAACAATTTTGTTAGGTTTGCTTTAATTGCTTTCATTTCTTTTTTTTAAATTCTTCCAATCATTAATGGCGGTGCTAGTGGCACAGTTTTTTTTTATAAACTTTTTTTTTTTTTTTTTGCTTTTTTATAGTCATTTGAAATTAGAACATAAGTTTAAATTTAAAAGTCATTTTAATAACGCTTTTGTATAAAACAACATATTTTCTATAACAGAGATTGTGTTGGCTACAGCCAATCTGTTTTGAAGTATTAATAAATCTGAAATGCCTGCTAAATGTTAATTTACCTGTTAAGAATTGAATAAAGCTATTGTGAAATTTTTTCGTGTTCTGAGTTAATAAATGAACTTTTGGTTGAGGAAAAGTTGTTGAAGTTACTGTTGGCAGTAACTATTTGCGTCATTAGAGAACTAACCTAAAATCCCTGTATATAATTTCATTCCCAGCTAAATTTTTGATTCTAAAAATAATTTTAAACAATCAGAGTCCTAAATCTATAATATTAATAGGCTAGGCGATTTCTTGTGACCGATGTTTTGTTCTACCGTTTTATCCCGATTTTTACCAGATGTATATTATTTTAAAGGTATTTCTTTTTAGCCGATTTGCAGATTTACAGATTTTAAAATTTTTCGCTTTATTTTGAGTAAATTGCATTTAAAGTTGCTACTAACACATACATAAAATTATACAATGCTATGTGTGTGTTTATTAAATTAGTTAATGTGTTTTTAATAAAAATGAGTTTGTTTTTTTGTTGATTTGTGAATTGGGTATAATTGATTAGCATACCATACCTCGAAATTCTAGTGCAAATTCTAGGAAATTTTATTTTTTCTTAAAATAAGGCTCTTTATTTCGAATTTCGAGAGATGGATTCTGCTAGTTTTCATTAAAAAAGTTATTTATACCCTATGTGCTCAAGGTATAACGACTTTGTGCTGATGTTTGTAACTATCAAAAATATTTGACCGATCGACTCAGAATCACTTTCTGATGTCCAGCCGTACGTCCGTCTTTCCGTCTTTGCGTCCATGTAAAGCTTATAATCAAACCACAGGTTACAAATATGAATATATTTTTTTTTTTTGGAAATTTAGTATGTAAT
The DNA here is from genome assembly GCA_963682025.1 of Cordilura impudica. Lineage (NCBI taxonomy): Eukaryota > Metazoa > Arthropoda > Insecta > Diptera > Scathophagidae > Cordilura > Cordilura impudica. Next base: position 76,934,303 of record OY821519.1, on the reverse strand, counting down.
CTTCCATCTGCCATAGGATGAATGCTGTTGAAATCGGTGAAAATCGGCTCATGTCCAGACGTAGTCCCCATACAAATGACCCCTATGAAATCGACTTTAATTGCCATCATATCCAAATTATCATATAGATCTCTGTCAAATTGAGTTTTTCTATGTCTTTTATATCCAACAGTGGTGCAAAAATATATCCGACAATTCTTAGTCATAGCCCCCCATATAAAGCTGCTTCCCGATTTTCACTTAAATCTATCAAAAAACAAAAATATTGCGCAGATTTTTCTAAAATTTGTATATGTTTTTGCACAATATAAGTGATTTTGGCAAATATGGTCAAGATCGGTCCATTTTTTGACCAAGTCCCCATATAAATATAGCATACGATATGAACTTTTCCATATCCGAAGGCAAAAAAAAAATGAATAACAATACAACTTAAATTTTGTTTGTGCTAATTTTCTATGTCTAATTAGTTGGACCTAAGAGATAGCGTCTCTAAGGGCATGGTATAGGGTATCGTATAGTCGGCCTAGACTGACTATAATTTTCTTAATTGTTTTATATAAAAGGTAATTTTTTAAGTATTTTTATGTGAAAGGTATTTTATTATAAAAAGGTAATTTTTTAACAAGAGGTACTTTTTTAATAAAATGTTATTTTTTAAGAAGAGGTACTTCTTTAATAAATTGTTAAATAAAAGGTCCGTTTTTAACAAAATAAATTTTTTAAATACAATAAATTTTTTAAATACAAGGTTTTTATTTAATAAAAGGTACTTTTTCAAGAAAAGAACCTTTTAAAAGGTGCAATTTTAATAAACTTATGTATTAACAAAAAGTACTATTTTAATAAAAGGTGCCTTTTTAATAAAAGGAAAAAGCCATATTTTAATCAAAGGTACTCTTTTTTACAAGGTTCTATTTTGATAAAGGGTACTTTTTAGATAAAATACACTTGTTATTAAAATGTACTTTTTTAATACAATTTTTCTTAACTAAAAATACTTTTTTGACAAAATGTACTTTCTTGATAAAAGATACTATTTACTAAAAGTTGCTATTAAAATAGAAGGTACTTTTTAATAAATGGTACTATTTTAGTAAAAGGTACTATTTTAATAGTAAGTACTTCTTTAATAAAAGGTACTTTCTTAATAAAAAGTATTTTTTTGATAAAATTAACTTTTCAATGAAATGTAGTTGTTATTTAAATGTATTTTTTAATAAAGGATTTTTTTCAATAAGAATTACTCTTTTGTCAAAACTTGCTTTTTTGATAGAAGGTATAATTTAATAAAAAGTATTTTTTTTATTAAATGAATTTGTTATTAAAATGTACTTTTTGATAATTTTTTGATGTGTAAACATCTATACGCGCAGGGGGGTAAATTTCTATTTCACAATACAATCACAAAAACAGCGTACATGTGAGAGTCACATCTTACGCGTAAGATGTGACCATTAAGACAAATCGGTATGACTTATGATTGTTTGTTGAAAAAATTATTATATGAAATAGCCTTTTTGTCGCTGTTTTCTGCATTTTATTTATTACCAGATGTTTACACATCTCCCCTGTGATCGGACTCACATGATTTTTTTTTTAATTAACAGTACTTTTTTGACAAAATGAACTTTTTAAATAAAAGGTATTATTTGGATAAAAGGCACTTCTTTAATAAATGGTATTTTTTTTTAATGAAAATAACTTTTTTTTAATAAAATTAACTTTTTAATAAAACGCACTTGTTACTAAAATGAAATTGTTAATAGAAGATTATTTTTTAGTAAAATGTACTTCTTTGGCAAAATGCATTTTTTTAAAGGTATTGCTTTAATAAAAAAAATGTATTTATATATAAAAGGTACTTTTCTTTTATAAATGATACATTTTTAATAAAAGATACTTTTGCAATAAAAAATACACACAGAAAACATATTCGCCAACCGAATTGTTCTAAAGTGGAACAACCATATTTTCGATTGTATCAACAGAAATTTAATAGCATCTGCAAATTTTTTATTATGATAAAATATTTACTGTTAAGGCAATAGAATTGTAGTCACAGTGAACCCGAAAATATGTTACTAGCATTATCGCAATTCGGTTGGCAATAAATTCGGTAGCCACAATGAATCTGTTTTCTGTGTGTACGTTTTTCATAAGAGGTATTTTTTTATTCAAAGATAATTTATTAATAAGAGGTACTTTTTAATAAAAAGTACTTTCTTAATAAAATTTACTTTCTTAAAAAAAGGCACTTTTTAATAAAAGGTACTTTTTAATAAATGATACTTTTAAATACAAGGTAATTTTTTAATAAAAGGTGCATTTTTAATAAAAGGTGATATTATTAATAAAAGGTACCTTTTTAAATAAAACTACTTTTTAATGAAAAAACTTTTTAATAAAAGATAATTTTTTATAAATTGTACTTTTTTTAATAAAATGTTCTTTTTAATAAACGGTACGTTTTTAATAAAAGTTACTTTTTTTTAATAAAATACACTTTTTTTTAAAGAAAGGCACTTTTTAATAAAATGTACTTTTTTTAGTAAAATATACTTTTTTTTTATTAAAAAGTACTTTTTTTTTATTAAAAAGTACTTTTTTAATAAAAGGTACTTTTTTAATAAAAGGTACTTTTTTAATAAAAGGTACTTTTTTAATAAAAGGTACTTTTTAATAAAATGTACTTTTTAATAAAAGGTACTTTTTAATAAAAGTTACTTTTTCAATATAAGGTATTTAAGGTATTTTTTTTATTAAAAAGTACTTTTGTAATGCAAGGTACTTTTTTAATAAAAGGTACTTTTTTAATAAAAGGTACTTTTTTAATAAAAAGTACTTTTTTTAATAAAATGTACTTTTTTAATAAAAGATACTTTTTAAATAAAAGGTACTTTTTTAATAAATTTTTAATAAAAAGTACTTTTTTAATAAAAGGTACTTTTTTTAATAAAAGGTATTTTTTTAATAAAAAGTACTTTTTTAATAAAAGGTACTTTTTTAATAAAAGGTACTTTTTTAATAAAAGGTACTTTTTTAATAAAAGGTACTTTTTTAATAAAAGGTACTTTTTCAATATAAAGTATTATGTTAAAGGTACTCTTTTAATAAAACTATTTCACTATAAAATGACATTTTTGAAAAAAGGTACTTTTTTAACAATAGGTTTTTTTTTTAATAGCTGTTTTTTAAAAATAAAAGATGCTTTTTAATAAAAGCTACTTTTCGATGAAAGGTAGTTTTTAATAAAAGATAATTTTTCGTAAAAAGGTAGTTTTTAATAAGAGGTACTTTTTATTTTTTAAAAAGGGTACTTTTTAATAAACGGTAGTTCTGAACAAAAGATACTTTTTAATAAAAGGTACTTTTTCGGTAAAACTCATTTTTTAAAGAACTAATAATAGAAGTCTTTTCGCTGTAAAAAGGCATTTATGAAAAAAAGTTACTTGTTTAATAAAAGGTACTTTTTAATAGTTTTTCTTTTTAATAAAAGATGCTTTTCGTTAAAAGGTACTTTTTAATGAAAGGTAATTTTTAATGAAAAATATTTTTTCATAAAAAGGTAATTTTTTTTTAAGAGGTACTTTTTGTTGTTTAAAAAAGTTAGGTTTTAGATTAGGTTAAAAGGAGGTTTTTCACTATAAAAAGGCATTTTTGAAAAAAAGTTACTTGTTTAATAAAAGGTACTTTTTAATAGTTTTTCTTTTTAATAAAAGGTACTTTCTACTGTAAGGTAGTTTTTGATGAAATATAATTTTTTATAAAAAGGTAATTTTTTTTATTGAGAGGTACTTTTTGTTTTTTAAAAAAGTTACTTTTTAATAAACCGTCCCTTCTTAATAAAAGATACTTTTTAATAAAAGGTACTATTTCAATAAAAGATATTTTTTAAAGGTACTTTTTTCATAAAAGGTATTTTACTATAAAAAGGCATTTTTGAAAAAAATATACTTTTTTAACAAATGGTACTTTTTTTAAGAGTTTTTCTTTTTGTTTAAAAAAAGTTCCTCTTTGATAAAATGCACTTTTTAATGAAATGTGGTTTTTAATGAAAGATAGTTTTTTATAAAAAGGTACTTTTTTAATAATAGTTACTTTTTATTTAAAAAAAACGTACTTTTTTAACAAAAGGTACTTTTTTTTAAGAGTTTTTCTATTTTTTAATAAAAGATCCTCTTTAATAAAATGTACTTTATAAAAAGGTGCTTTTTGAATAAGAGTTGCTTTTTATTTAAAAAAAACGTACTTTTTAAAAAGCAGTACTTAATAAAATATACTTTTCAATAAAAGGTGCCTTTTCAGTAAAAGGTATGTTTTTAAAGAACTTTTTTAATTAGAAGGTTTTTCATTATAAGAAGGTATTTTTCAAAAAAAAGGTACTTCTTTAACAACAGGAACTATTTTTAATGGAAGGTTTTTTTTTGAATAAAACGTACTTTTTGAATAAAAAATAATACTTTTATGAAAGATAATTTTTTTATAAAAGATAATTTTTAAAAAGGATGCTTTTTTGCAATAAAAGAAACCCAATTTAAAATTTCAGTTCTTAAACTTATAAGCTTTTCCGGTTCGGGTTATATGTTGTTGATCTTTTTCTTCGTTTCATAATTTGCATACTTTTTGCTATTGGGATTTTGCAATAGAAAATTTTCCTTACTAATTTCAATCTTACCTTTTTAGTACCACGTCAGTGAACTGTACATTGAGAAATATCTGAAAAGATAAAAAAATGCTTCTTGAATAATTTTAATAAAATTTAAGAGAATTTTTTACAAAAATTAAAAGTTTTTCGGATTAATTTTTCACAACAATACTCGTATATGTTCAATATGGAATTTATGAAATCCCTGTTTTACTGTTTAGCCTCACCTTCCTTTTGTCAATAGCAAATCACCAAAATAATTTTCTTTTGTGTAAATTGAAATATCTTTAAAGAATTTCAAGAACGTGACACTTAGTTTTTCGGCAATGCTTAAGCTATTATATTTTTAAAGCATATAAATACGGTATATTTCTTATATTTATATAAATAAACTTAAATATAAAACGTGATGCTATCACGTGCTGCCGGCTGCCAGTGCTCCATAAATGACAACCATGTGGATGATCATATGGCATCACAGTGTCAAATTACTATGCATTGAGAAGAAATCACTGTTGAATTGAGGAAGTGAACTTTGTAGACAGCAACAGAAACAACAACAACATCAGAGAACTGAGAAGTAACTGAAACAAACTTTTATAATTTAAATAAAATGTGACAGTGACATGCAAAAGCAACATAAACCAATAAGGCAGACCTAGGATCAAATTAATGTAATGACTGAAGATTGCCACATTACCCAGCGGTCATTTGTGTATGTCTTCAGGGGAACTGGTTGAAACTGGAAGTGAAACTTAATCTGTTATTTGTTTGTTATTGTGCGGTTTTAAATTGGGGCACACTTCAATATCAATTGTAATTTAGAATTACTATTCATATTTTGGCTTTTATAATTACTACGTTTAAGTACACACAAAAAATTCTCTCTAAAAACTTGTGTAACATGTAACGTCGAAGGTATTTTTTCCTTAAGTTAATAAAAACTACCATATTTAAAAAAATATAAATCGTAAATGCAATGAATTTAAATTTTCGTTAAGCTACCTATGTTTTTTCACATTAAATTCTGACCGCCTTTAAAATACGCTTATTTACCTAAGTTTTGCTTGTTTAACTAACGATAAAAAATTTATTATAAATTAATTCCAAAAAATATAATATTAAATTTTAATGATGTGTGGCAGAGAAGAAGAAAGATAATATTCCTAATATTCTTAACCACTCTGTATTCTTAATTAGACCGGTGTCTAGTATTTCAGTCTTCATTAGTGATTGTATTCAACATTGTATTAATTGTTATGATTAAATTGTTTCCACATATATGCAATGTTTCTACTTAGGGCGGCCGTGAGGTTTAAAGCTGTGTGTTGTTTAATTTTTGAGCATTTTATTTTGTGTCTATAAATTTTTGCTTAACAAAACAAAATGTTTGCTGGGCTATCTTTATATAAATATGTGTAGAGAAATAAAATAAAACATTGCGCTTCAATCGAAATGCATGCACAAGAATAATTCATGACAATGATGTTGGTGATGATAATGAAAATGATGAACCAGTGATGCACGCGATATGATAGTGATGATTGTTGCATGTCAAATAATTGACTGACTAAGTGAATGAATAAACTTAAAGCAATAAGAGAATGGCAGAATAGTAACTTTTCAAAGACCGTTACATATTTGGGATAATAAAATTTTATATAGAACATATTTTTATTAAAGAAAAGTTCAGAATATAAATAATAAACAAGTAAGAAAATCACTAGTTGGTCTAGACCGACTCTACGATACCCTATACCATGCATTTCGAGAGGGGGTCTTGGATCAAATTTTTCTGAGGAAATAACTGGATATAGAAAATAAGCATAAACGTAATTTTAATGATATTTTTATTAATATGTGGCGTGTCATTTTGGTACTAGTTCAAAAATGGACCGATCATGACTACATTTAGTAAAGTCATTTTCTTTTCTCAAAAACATTTTTAAACCAAATGCAATATTATTATTTTTTTACTATGAATTTTTTAGAAATTAATCTAACGGGCTTTTAAGGTCCTGTTTCAAAAAACAAATAAAAGATTATTTTTTTTCCTTCCAATTATTTTTTTTCCATCCGATTCTTTTTTTTTTTTGGTAGAATTAATTAAAGATCTGCAATTACTATAAATGATTTTACAGGGGGCCTTTTTTGACTACTGATAAGTTGGTATAATAAACACATATAAATATATACCAAATTTTATCGATATATATATAATAATCTGGATCTTACGACTATTGTAGTCAGCCTGATAGGAGTTATTTATGTAGTGCCTAGGTCTGACCACTCATAAATTTTCACCACTTTCAATAGCGAAAAAAGCTTATACACCAAAATATATCAAAATATACTCATACTTGCAACCTGCAGTTTGATTACAGAGTTTACTCAGAAAGTTATTCTAAGTCGATCGGTATAATACAAAATGGTTTGCTGGTTTTAACATTCCATAACAATGTAATCATTGCTGCAATTGGAACGGTCGTTTTTTGTAAACAACTAAAAGTAAATTTTGCGATTTTTATAAAGCCTGAATTTTTTCCGAAATTAAATTTCTAGAATCATTAAGAATGTTGCAGAAGACCTTCGCTGATCAGGCTATGTCGAGAAAAAAATGTTTACAAGTGTTTACAAAAAAATTTATGAAAGCAGAGAAAGCATTAAAATCAAAGAGAGTTCCGGACGGGATAAAAAAAATCAGGTGATGAAGATCACGGCAAGGAAATCAAATGTTAAAAATAGTCGATTGGCAATTAGAGATCTTGCTGATACTGTTGATATTTCAAAAAGATCATTTAACAGATTTTGAAGTATGTTTTGGGCTTTAAAGGCAACAAATCTCGATTAATTCCAAAACACTTTATTTTTTCCGATTGCTGGAACGCAATAAAAAGTAAAATAATCTAACCCATAAAAAAAAGTTTTTATTATAACTCTTTCTTTCCTTATGCATATGAATTTTGACTGACTGTGCGTGACTGTGTGTGACTATCTTAAAATTAATCTTTGGCCACAACAAGTCTATGGACAAAGTTTCAGATCTATCGGATGAAGGGAAGTGGGGTTTTAATCTCTCCGTGACTATGCGTGACTGTGCGGGACTATTTGGAAGTTGATCTTTCTTTACAGCAAGTATATCGACCAAGTTTCATATCGATCAGATGAGGGTAAATGTCATTTAGATCACTCCGTGACTGTGCGTGACCATGCGTGACTGTGCGTAACTAAGTCAAAGATAATCTTTTTTCCACAGCAAGTGTATGGACCAAATTTCAGATCGATCGGATAAGAGGAAATCACATTTAAATCACCCGGTGACTGTGCGTGACCATGCGTGACTAAGTCAAAGTTAATCTTTTTTCACAGCAAGTCTATCGACCAAGTTTCAGATCGATCGGATAAGGGGAAATGGATTTTAAATCCCTCCGTGACTGTGCGTGACTATGCGTGACTGTGCGTGACTATTTCCAAGTTGATCTTTTTTTACAGCAAGTATACCGACCAAGTTTCAGATCGATCAGATGAGAGTAAATGTCATTTAGATCACTCTGTGACTGTGCGTGACCATGCGTGACTGTGCGAGACTAAGTCAAAGTTAATCTTTTTTCACAGCAAGTCTATGGACCAAGTTTCAGATCGATCGGATGAGAGCAAATGTCATTTAGATCACTCCGTGACTGTGCGTGACCATGCGTGACTGTGTGTGACTAAGTCAAAGATAATCTTTTTTTCACGGCAAGTGTATGGACCAAGTTTCAGATCGTCGGATGAGAGTAAATGTCATTTAGATCACTCCGTGACTGTGCGTGACCATGCGTGACTGTGCGTGACTAAGTCAAAGTTAATCTTTTTTCACAGCAAGTCTATGGACCAAGTTTCAGATCGATCGGATGAGAGTAAATGTCATTTAGATCACTCCGTGACTGTGCGTGACCATGCGTGACTGTGCGTGACTAAGTCAAAGATAATCTTTTTTTCACAGCAAGTGTATGGACCAAGCTTCAGATCGATCGGATGAGGGTAAATGACATTTAGATCACTCCGTGACTGTGCGTGACCATGCGTGACTGTGCGTGACTACCCCAAAATTGACTGCCCCAGAAACAGAGAGACAGAGAGATTGAGTTAAAAGAAAGAGTTTAAAAAGAAATTTCCTCAACCAAATTGTTCTAAATTCAACAAATGATTTTTTTTTTATCAACAGAAATTTTATAGCAACTAACTATTTTCTATTCAAATTGAAATCAACTCAAAAATCGGTATATATTGTAGTCACTAGTAACCACAACGAAACTATTTTCTGTATGTATGTCTGATAAGACTTAGATCTATGCCTACAGTCCCTAAACAACCCATCCATCAGGCAAATATCGGGCAAAAGTCCCAAAAGATCAAGGTCATATTAACAGTTCTCTTGGATTATGAATTCCTTCCGCCGCGTCACTTTTTTATAAGAAATATTTTTATGCGTCGTTTGGTCGAAGCTATTAACAAAAGAGGTGGGAATTTTGGACACGTTACTCTTGGTTTTTGTACCGTCTCACATTGTATTTTTTTCTGGAGACCGTGCTACTTCTGGTTATTAAATAATATTTTTTTAATTTTAACGACTTTAACAACTTTTTAACACAGTCTTATGTCAAAATGAATATAACTTGAATTTAACTTCACACACTTCAGAAATTAATACATTTGTATAACAATTATTTAGAAATTTTGAATAATTGGAGCTACAGAACGTTAATCGGCTCTTTAAAATATGGAGTTTGGTACCCATATTGTATATATTTGTTTTCACAGGGTTGCCAACCCATGACAAAATATTTTTTGAAATATATAAAAAACGTTATTTTGCCATGTAAACATATGATGATATGTATTTACAATGTATGGGAGATGCCATGCCCACTGGTTTGATCTCGCCCATTTTTCACATAACTTCTCACACCCATTATTCGTGAACTTACACCTGGTTTCAAGACTGTCGGGTTTATAGTACTCTAAATAATTTTTTGTATGGTAAGTGCCACGCCCACTAACCCAATCGCGCCCATTGTTGGTACCACTACTTACATTAACAACCAATTGACTTGCAGAAAGTTTCAAGACTCTGGCCATCATAGTACTCTAGATATTTACCATGTGTGGAAGGTGCCACACCCAATGGTTTGCCCCCGCCGAGTACTAATGTTGATTTACTGATTGAGTTTGAAATTGTTCAGGTTCAAGATCAAATGTTTTTACTTTGAATAAAGCAAAAGCATTAGCACACTTGTTTTAAAAATTGATCTATATTCTGCATGACTGGTTCTACAGCTGTTTCGGGAAGAGTCACCAACCCTCATCAGTAACCAAAAGCAGTAGATAGTTTGTTTGCGCCCAAATCGCGAAATACTGATTTTTAGGGTCTAAGCGTATTTTCTGTGTTTTGTATATATGTATGCGTGAAGATATATGTATGTGAGCCATGTTCAGATTGGTTTTTTTTACTCGGCAAGAGACTAGCGGCTTTGTTTCTGTGGAGTAATCTTACAAAACTCGGACAGGGATGTAAAAAACAGAAGTCTTGAGTTATAATATTGCTTTATTCAACGAATGTAGACTAGAAAACACTATACAAACAGTTTACAAATGGAGAGTGTTATATTCGCATACAGCGCGCAATAACTTGACCGGGTAATCTGGATGACTCTTGAGGACTTTGTATCGTGTCCAAGTTTTTGTGAAATCTGAATGAGCTGATTCTACAGATTGTTCGCTGTAAAAACCTAAACCTCTTTATTTTTCGAACAGAATTCTTCAACGTGGTGCAATATCCAGTGTATTTTCGGAGTAACGGTCACACCGAGAGCTTCATAACTCAAATGGAATTTCCGTATATGTGCCTTAAAATCCTGATCAAGGTTGACAGAAAAACAAGATTTAACAACTTTCTTCAATGTCCTAAATGCTTCTACGTATTTGACACAACTGAGACATTTCTTTGCCTCCAATATATCGAACTTATCAAGCAGTGTTTTACACGCATTTCCTTCGAACATGGGACTACCGTACGTACATTGACGGTCTACGTGACAATCACGAGCCCGCTGAAGACTGACATCTTTATTTTCACGCATCATATGCTGGAACAGCGTTTTGACAGCTTCCAATAATAAGTGTAATTCTGGAGGCGGAATTATGTCAAGTATTCGTTGATTCAAACCTGAATCAAATAAAGGAGGATATATGCAGTTTTTGAAGAATTTTCCTCGAGTCTTGAGTCCTCCATCTAAATTCCACATTTCCGAATTCTCTTTCCAATTTCCAACAGTTCTGTAATTTCCGCATTAAATTAAACTTCTTTGTTTAGCATCGCACCATGTACATGGATAAGTGCTGCTGTTGCTCATCAGCCCCGAGATTATATTGTCTTAAGGCTAGTTGGCCCTTTTGTCTAGAATTTATGGGCAAGGTCTGTACATTGGCCATGAGATTCGTCATATTGCATACATGAATGATACCCCGGCCTAATAAGCCCAGACATTTCACACAACGTTTATTTGGAAATGATTGTTCTTGCACTCTTTTAACTGGACCGTAAGCCGTTTCTTTACGAGTTTCACTTTTACGGACGACCACTGGTTTAGCTTAAGCCGAAAAATTGACCACAGATCTACTCACTAGAGTGCATATATGACACTGACAATATGGTGTTTTTGTGAATCCTCTCGTACTGAATTTATAGACACAAACTTTTCCATTTCTGGTATCACGCACATCTGCCCTTCTTTCAACGACCTTCTCAACGACCTTCTCACATTCAAATCAGTTGCATTGAAGCCCGCGAATAATTTTTTCAATCTTAATTGATCTTTTCCTTGAATGACGATAATTTTTTTCGACTTCTTGCAACAATATAAGCAAATCTTGTGTCGATTATCTTCGTGATTTCCACGTTTCTTATAATTCGGATAGAACATTGCGATTTTAGATGGATTTTGATGGATACTAAAGTAAACCCACTTTAACACTAACATCTTACAAGGAAAATTTAAATTTTTGAGAATGACAAATAAATAAGCTCTATCTTTGTTTTGTTGCAAGGGCAAACAAAATAAAATTGAAATGGGGTCCTACCATTTGTTTGGAAAAATAGAGAGAATATTCTGGCGCTCTCTCTCTCTCTCACCCTAAAAGTCAGTATTTCGCGATTTAAAAAAAAGCGCCGAGTCGATTTTTTTGAAAATTGCTTTGAAATGTTCCTTGAGGGTCCCCTAACGATTCCAAAAGAAATTTTGGAGTGACACGAACTTTTTATTTAAAGTGGTCCAGGCGCACCGTGTTACATATTTGCTTTTGTCTTGAAAAAAACAAGAAAAACAATTTCTTTTTGTTTAGTTTACATTTAGCGTTAACGGCGTGCCCTCCGTATTTTTAATTTTATTATTTTCAATAAAAATAAAAAATCTTATTTTCGATCTGACGCTAAGTCCCAAGACTTTATCTATTACAGTACTCTAGATATATGTAATTAAATATTTAATTTGTATGGTGGGTTAATGAATTTCGAATTTCGAATATCAAACAAAAGGCATTGCTTTGATTTAAGTTTCATTGCAAACTAAAATTATATCTCATTGAAATTGTAGTAACTACGCCGCTGCCTGATTTGCGGTCGTGTGGCCAAAGAAAAAAGCATTATTAACAAATCAAAAGAAATAATAAATTGAAATTTATATTCAAATAAACAAATATATTGTGTAAACATATTTGTTTTACATAGTCCTTAAATGCAGTTATATGTATATATATTTGTATGTATGTATGTGTGTTTTAATTTGTATGTGGCAAATCATGCATATGCATAAAAAACTCTCTTCAGAATTATAATTCTGTGTGTTTGATTTGTTCATCAAATGTAGTCATGTCTATAAATTTATGTTTCTTTGTAATAAATAAACAAAATAATCTATATACGTACATACATATATACGAAAATGTTTGTTTGGGATTAAAAACATTTTACGTATTTGGATGGGTCGTGCTAAATTGTTCACATTGTCTAACAGCCTATGTGGTAGGAACAAATAATCTACCCCTTTGTCATATTAAGTGGACCTGGCCTCTGGCATACAAGGCGATATATAAAGTTATATGACATCCATACTCTTAAAACTTTGTGTGAACAAGTTTGTGAACCAGTGGCAGTGCCACCACCCATACAAAATAAATATTTATTATCTGGAGTACTATGATAGGAAAAATCTTAAAACTTTATATAAGTTCATGAGTAATTAATATCGCAGCAAAGCACGACGGGTTTTTTTACACTTTCCTTCAATTACAGTTTTAATTTTAACTTTATTCTATCGATAAATTTAATTTTTACAATACACATCAGCATATAACACAAATATGAAAACAAACACACACACACATCGTTGTAAATGTAAAACGTGTGCGTGTATTCACAGATGATCTCTAATGGAGTTAAGTCTTTAATTCGTTGAGTTTAAAATGTACAATTTATTCGAGCTACGAATTTAACATACCAAGGCTAAAATAAAATTTTTAAAATTAAAAAAAAAAAACGATTTTATTATGAACAAAAAAAAAAAGTTATTAGCAACATGTAGATGAATAATCAGAGCTCCTGAACATGATGTTAGTTCAAAGCATTATCAATGGTGAATTTAACATTGGCTTGTCATAGGAGCTGAGCTATTTTTTACTTTTTTAAAGTTATATTTAAGAAGTGAAATTATACTTTGAACCTATTCACATTTAGTTTTTTTAATATGAAAAAAAAAGAAAAATTAGCGGCCCTGTGACGTATTTGAACTAGATTTTTTTGTTTCACTTTAAAAAAAGGTACTATTTTTTTTTAAAGAAAACGTAGCTGTTTACGAAAACGTACTTCTTAAAAAAGGTACTCTAAAAAAAATAATTTTAAGAAAATGTACTTTAAAAAAAGGTTCTTTAAAAAAAATACTTTTTTAAAAGATCTTTTTAAGAACAGTATATTTTTTAAGGAAAGGTTTTTTTTAACAAATAGGTACTTTTTTATAAAAGGTACTTTTTATGAAAAAATTTTTTTTTATAAAAAGGTTCTTTTTTATAAAAAGGTACTTTTTTTGAAAACGGTAAATTTTTTTAAAAGATACTTTTTTATAAAAAGTTACTTTTTTATAAACGGAACTTTTATATAAAAAAATACTTTTTGATAATAAGGTACTTTAGTAAAAAAAACTTCTTTAAAAAAGGCACTTTTAGAACAAGGCATTTTTTAAAAGAAGGTAAATTTTTAAAGAAAGGCACTATCAAACTTTAAAAAAGACACTTAAAAAAGTTGTTTAAAAAAATACTTTTTTTAAGAAAAAGGTAGTTTTTAAGAAAGGGCAATTTTCTAAGAAAACGTACTTCTTTCAAAAATAGTACTTTTTAAATTTTTTACAAAGTGGTATTTAAAAAATTTAAATTTTCAAAACACAAGGTACTTTCTTAAGGAAGGGTTATATATAAAGAAAAGCTTATTTTTTAAGAAAGAGGTTATTTTTTAAGAATCTTTAAGGGTATTTTTTTTTTTACAAAATTGTTATTTTTAAAAAAAATTTACTTTAAAAAAAAAAAAATAAATTTTGAAAAAAACACTAAAAAATTGCTTTTTTAAGACGAAGTTGGAAAGGGTACTTCTTAAATAAGGTATTTTAAAAAAAATTTAACTTTTTAAAGAAGTGGTATTTTTTTAAATAGTTCCTTTTTAGAAAATGTACTTATACTTTTTCAACAAAAGTTACTTGCTTAAGGAAAAGCACTTTTAAAGAAAACTTGCTTATTAAAAACATTAAGTTTTAACAAAGGTACTTAAAAAAAGGTGCTTTTAAAGAAAATTTGCTTCTTTAAGAAAGGTACTTTTAAAAAAGGGATGCTTTTTAAAGAAAATGTATTTCTTTAAAAAAATTTGCTTCTTAAAAAAAAAAAACATTTTAAGAAAGGTACTTTTTTAAGAAAAGGTGTTTTTTAGGATAAGGTAGTTAAAAGGTAATTTTTATTAAAAAGGCACTTTGTTAAAAAGGATACATTTTTAAGAAAAAGCACACTTTTTAGAAAAAAAAAAAAATCATATTTTTTCATGTTTTTCATGTTGGCAATTTTTTCTCATTAGATTACACAAGGAAATACTAATTCTGCGGCATAAGGATTGTTAAACAATTTTGCTACATATGCTGATGAAGACCATAGTCTCTAATTCACGTTTTGTGGATTGACTCTGGTTCTCGCGATAAACCGCTATTGAAAAAATGAAGGATGCTTCACCACATATTTTAGCATAACTCGGGATCGGTTTGTCCGATTTGGTTTAATAAAAAATATGAAAATTCACAGCTAAATTACCTCCAAGTTAAATCTACACTATTTATACCCTATACCACTATGTGGTTTGGGTATAATGACTTTGTGCTGCTGTTTGTAACAACCAAAAATATTTGACCTAGACCCATCTTTAATTATACCAATCGAATCAGAATCACTTTCTGAGTTGATTTAAAAATGTCCGTCCGTCCGTCCGTCCGTCCGTCTGTGTGTCCATGTAAACCTTGTAATCAAACTGCAGGTCACAAATATGAATATATTTTGATGAAATTTGGTATATAAGCTTCTGTCGGCCATGGGATGAACGCTATTGAAATTGGTAAGAATCGGTCCATGTTCAGACCTAGCCCCCATACAAATTACCCCTATGAAATCGACATAAATTGCCATAAGATCCAAATTGTCATAGATCTTACTCAAATTGGGTTTTGTATGCGTTCATTACGTCCATTAATGAGTAGTCCAAAAATGATCCCTTTGGCCCCATATAGAGCTGATTCCCGATCTTCACTTAAATCTATTAAAAAACAAAAATATTGCACTGATTCTTCTCAGATTTTGTTTGTATGTGTTTTTGCAAAATAAAAGAGACTTTACCAAACATGATCAGGATTGGTCCATTTTTGGACCTAGTCCCCATATAGATATAGCATCCGATATGAACTTTTTCATATCTGCAGCCAAAAAAAATTAATAAAAATCCCACTCAGATTTGGTTTTTGCTTATTTTCTATGTGCAGTTAATTGGGCCTAAGAGATAGGGTTTCTAAACGCATGGTATAGGGTATCGTATAGTCGGTCTAGACCGACTATAATTTTCTTACTTGTTTTTAATTGGGACAATAGTTTCGGCAACATTCACAAAGTTTTTCCGAAAAAAATATTTTTTTGATGTAAAATTTTGTTGTTTTAAAATTCATAAAAAAATCAAAAACATCAAAATTGCTCTTTTTTAATCTTAGGTTAAAAACATGGATATGTTGCAAATAAAACAAGCCATATTTAGATAAAATCGATTAATAAGTTTAGATTTAATTTACAACTTAGTGATGGTATTTCATTTTGATAAAAAATTTTATATTAAAGTTTGTTCAATATTACCCAAATTTTGTTAGTTCACAAACCAATGTGAAGATTCAATATATAAAGAAAAAAATTTTTTTTTGGCGATTTTGGTTGTTATATTTGAATAACGATAAAAAATGTGTGGCAATACTTGCTTAAGCAAACTTAATACGTGTAGTGTAAATACACCCATGAATAATAAGAACAGTTATATTTTATAATTATGAAAAACAACAAACACATTGAACATTTATATTTTTTCCAGAGTTTTTCCACATTTTCATTAATATCTCGCGACCCATTGGACCGATTTTGATTACTTTAACTCAATCGAGGGTGTGATTCTGATTTCCACAGACAGACGGCCGGGATCACGAAAATATATGGTTTATGGGGTTTCCGGATTTCATTTCGATGCATTACAAACGAAATGACAAACTAATATATACTCTCGGCATAGTGTTGTGGAGGGTATAAAAAACAAGTAAGGGTGTTAAGTTCGGCTATGCCGAATCTTTGCTACCCTCCACCTGGGTTTTTAATATCTGAACTTGTTGCACAACTTATAACAAGTATAAACAAAATATTTGTATAAAGTAAACCTTTTGACAAACTTAATACTAAAAAATAAATACAACAAACACACTGATTTTTTTGCATTTTTTTAGAAGTGTATACATATTTTGAGTCATATCTTGGCACAGTGACGGTCGATTTACCCAACTTTAAATATTAACCTGCTCTAAATAATGGCAAAACAATATTATCCTAACTTTATCCAAGTAGATGATTTATTTTGTGCATAAGTGTGATTTCAGACAGACGGGCAGACGGACGGACATCGCTATATCGACCCGACTTGTTTTAGACGCGCTTGAGACGGAATGAAAAATTGATATATACCCTTTGATGTGATCACTCGATTGGTCGGTTGTTTCGGGGTCTAAGGAAAATATTCATGTCTCATCATTCCTACAGATGTGTTTGATTTCATTCTAGTAGTCAGAAAGCATTCTTTCTGACGACGTACTTTTTCAAAAATAATAAGATATTCTTCCAATCGCCATTTTTAGCGTTCGAGATACAAAATATGATTTAAAATGGTGTTGACAAATCTTTTGAAATGTCAGCAGTATCCGTAGGACCAATAACTATCAATCCACGATTTTTCTGCACCATTAGTTAATTTTATTAATTTTTTTGTCTTCAACACATTCTTTGTCTTCTGACATAGCGAATGAAACTTCTTTCTTCAATAAATTCACTTGTTTACAAAAACGAGCTTCACTATTGATCCAATAAAGATATTGACAAAGTATTTTGGCACAGATCTCGAAAACTGTACTGAAAAACATGTAATTAAATTATAGTCGGTCTAGACCTATACCATTGTTTAGAGACCCTATCTCTTCGGTCCAACCAAATTTGAGTGGCATTGTTATTTATTGTTTTGGCTGCAGATATGGAAAGTTCATATCGGATGCTATATTTATATGGGGACTAGGTCGAAAATGGACCGATCCTGACCATATTTGGTAAAGTCACTTATATTTTGAAAAAATAAATACAAACCAAATTTGAGAAAAATTTGTGCAATATTTTTATTTTTTGATAGATTTAAGTGATGATCGGGAAGCAGCTTTATATGGGGGCTATGGCTAAGAATTGTCCTATAGAGTTTATTTTTGGACTACTGATTAACGGGTGTAATAAATACACACAAACCCAATTTGCCGAGATCTATACGATAATTTCGATCTTATGGGAATTTGCGTCGCATTCATGGAGTTCATTTCTATGGGGACTAGGTCTGAACTTGAACCGAATTTCACCACTTTCAAAAGCGTTCATCCTATGGCTGATAAAAACTTATATACCAAATTGCATCAAATTGTATTCATATTTGCGACCTGATTACATAGCGATAAACCCTTTGCTAACCGAATTTGTTGCATAGTATATATATTTTCAAAATATACGATTTTAAATACGATTTTTTCGAAATTCAAATAACATGAAATTAAATTTAACTCAGATCCTCTCAGAAAGAATTAATTCCTTTCAGTTATTGAAATTTATATTATTAATTGTTTGTACTTATACCCTACCCTACACCATCATGCTGTCAGGTTCGTGCTGTTGGTTGTAACTAACTAAAGTACTTGACCTGACCTTGTCTTTTATTATAACATTCAATCAAAAATTACTTTCTGAGTCGTTCTTCTGTTTGTCCGTCTGAAAATTTGGTATGAATTGCAAAATAATTTTTTCGAAATTAGCTTTGTTCGGCTTAAGGATGATGGATTTTCTGTATTGTCGGATATAGCCTTCATAAAAAAGATTGTTTGCGTTGGAATAAAATTACACTACCAAATCTGCCTAGATATATACAACCACATCCAAAGAATATTCAGTCGGAAAATGATCAATTTGATTAGTTTTAGTTAGAAATCCCACATAAAACCGCTTCCAGTACTCACTTTAATCTCTCTTAAGATAAATAAATATTTTGATCTGAGAAAATTCTTTGTTTGTAGAATATTTAATTGACCACAACAAATAATGCTAAGATCACTTTGAGTAACCTCTTCTATCTGTAGACAAAAAATGACTTAGGGTATCGCATGGTCGTACTTCACCAATTATAAATTTCTTACTTGTTTGTTTACGGGAATATGAGTGGAATGAATTGATTTTCTTTCGTAACTTTAAAACATGTGGTTGCTTATGAAATTGGTGAAAATTTCTAAAGAGGATCAAAATTTCTTAAGTTGTTTTCATAGTAAATTGTTGTTTTTATTATTAGATACATTTTGTTAAAAAAAAAAAAAAAAATAAAGTAAACAAATGAAAAATAATTATCCAATACTTCATTAGAATTTTTGGAATTTTTTTCTTTTGTTCGGTGTATGTGTGATATGTTGTGTGGTGTCCTTGTTACTGTTACTTTTTGACTGTTATTTTATATGATGCTTTAATTAATTGTTGAACAAACAACAACATCAATGGCATTATAAATATGAAGGCATAATAATATTGCTTAATGTGTATGGATTCCCTGGTCTACATCTTGATCATTAATAATTTTTATTTATTTTTTAATGTATTTATTTAGTTAGAGTACATGAAGGAAACCATAATATAAATTGAATAAGATTGACTGTTGGTGTTACAAAAGGGGACATATTTTTTTATGTAGTTTCTTCAGTTTGTTTATTTACAGCTGGCCTCTCCATTAAATGCTTTGTAAACTTAACCAAATTTTTGCTAATTTTTTTTGTACGGTACACTTAATACATTTGTTATAAATTATACGCTTATTGAAAGGTATTAAAATTAATTTGGAAAAATAATACGAAACAAAGTGTTAGAAAACCGATAACAATAAAACAATTAAGAGTGTTAAATTCGGCTGGTACCCTCCACCTATGTATGTCTGAAATATTCGTAGAGCCTATACAAATGATCCTTATGAAATCGCGTTAATTTGCCGTAAGATCCAAATTATCATATTGATCATGGTAAAACTTATGTATGTCTATTACATCCAATTACACTGTGAAACATTTTCGGGTCATTATCTGGGAGGTAAGATACTCCAAGTCAGGGTGAATAAATTGGGACAGTATGATAAAACCTGCAAAGTTTGCACTCTCTTTATGACTTTTTATACTTTTTGTTTATCTTGATATTTCTTTGCTTAGTTTTTCAGCGTTAAATCAAGAACAATGGATGATTTCTTATTTCACACTTCAGCAAAATTGTGGCTAATGCTATATCCTACACTATACCCTATGCCCTACAGGTCCAACTAAATAGATATATAAAATATGAAAAATAAAATATAAAATATAAAATATAAAATATAAAATATAAAATATAAAATATAAAATATAAAATATAAAATATAAAATATAAAATATAAAATATAAAATATAAAATATAAAATATAAAATATAAAATATAAAATATAAAATATAAAATATAAAATATAAAATATAAAATATAAAATATAAAATATAAAATATAAAATATAAAATATAAAATATAAAATATAAAATATAAAATATAAAATATAAAATATAAAATATAAAATATAAAATATAAAATATAAAATATAAAATATAAAATATAAAATATAAAATATAAAATATAAAATATAAAATATAAAATATAAAATATAAAATATAAAATATAAAATATAAAATATAAAATATAAAATATAAAATATAAAATATAAAATATAAAATATAAAATATAAAATATAAAATATAAAATATAAAATATAAAATATAAAATATAAAATATAAAATATAAAATATAAAATATAAAATATAAAATATAAAATATAAAATATAAAATATAAAATATAAAATATAAAATATAAAATATAAAATATAAAATATAAAATATAAAATATAAAATATAAAATATAAAATATAAAATATAAAATATAAAATATAAAATATAAAATATAAAATATAAAATATAAAATATAAAATATAAAATATAAAATATAAAATATAAAATATAAAATATAAAATATAAAATATAAAATATAAAATATAAAATATAAAATATAAAATATAAAATATAAAATATAAAATATAAAATATAAAATATAAAATATAAAATATAAAATATAAAATATAAAATATAAAATATAAAATATAAAATATAAAATATAAAATATAAAATATAAAATATAAAATATAAAATATAAAATATAAAATATAAAATATAAAATATAAAATATAAAATATAAAATATAAAATATAAAATATAAAATATAAAATATAAAATATAAAATATAAAATATAAAATATAAAATATAAAATATAAAATATAAAATATAAAATATAAAATATAAAATATAAAATATAAAATATAAAATATAAAATATAAAATATAAAATATAAAATATAAAATATAAAATATAAAATATAAAATATAAAATATAAAATATAAAATATAAAATATAAAATATAAAATATAAAATATAAAATATAAAATATAAAATATAAAATATAAAATATAAAATATAAAATATAAAATATAAAATATAAAATATAAAATATAAAATATAAAATATAAAATATAAAATATAAAATATAAAATATAAAATATAAAATATAAAATATAAAATATAAAATATAAAATATAAAATATAAAATATAAAATATAAAATATAAAATATAAAATATAAAATATAAAATATAAAATATAAAATATAAAATATAAAATATAAAATATAAAATATAAAATATAAAATATAAAATATAAAATATAAAATATAAAATATAAAATATAAAATATAAAATATAAAATATAAAATATAAAATATAAAATATAAAATATAAAATATAAAATATAAAATATAAAATATAAAATATAAAATATAAAATATAAAATATAAAATATAAAATATAAAATATAAAATATAAAATATAAAATATAAAATATAAAATATAAAATATAAAATATAAAATATAAAATATAAAATATAAAATATAAAATATAAAATATAAAATATAAAATATAAAATATAAAATATAAAATATAAAATATAAAATATAAAATATAAAATATAAAATATAAAATATAAAATATAAAATATAAAATATAAAATATAAAATATAAAATATAAAATATAAAATATAAAATATAAAATATAAAATATAAAATATAAAATATAAAATATAAAATATAAAATATAAAATATAAAATATAAAATGTAAAATATAAAATATAAAATATAAAATATAAAATATAAAATATAAAATATAAAATATAAAATATAAAATATAAAATATAAAATATAAAATATAAAATATAAAATATAAAATATAAAATATAAAATATAAAATATAAAATATAAAATATAAAATATAAAATATAAAATATAAAATATAAAATATAAAATATAAAATATAAAATATAAAATATAAAATATAAAATATAAAATATAAAATATAAAATATAAAATATAAAATATAAAATATAAAATATAAAATATAAAATATAAAATATAAAATATAAAATATAAAATATAAAATATAAAATATAAAATATAAAATATAAAATATAAAATATAAAATATAAAATATAAAATATAAAATATAAAATATAAAATATAAAATATAAAATATAAAATATAAAATATAAAATATAAAATATAAAATATAAAATATAAAATATAAAATTATTGGAAATAATTATATTTGAAGTCCGTTTGATATAAAACAGTTTATTCAGTAAAAGTTGAAAAAGAAGAAAAAACATTATATTTTTCGTTATTGACAAGAAAAACAAATTAAACATAAGAGCGTATAGAGAGTTGTGACGACAAGTAGAATAGAATTCATTTATTTAAGTGTTGCCAATTCACACTCCCTCTCAACACTGTACAATTTCATTAAATTCAAATTGTTCAATATAAATTCATAGCTTTACAAAACTTTAAATGTTTAATTTTACATAAGTTCTTTGTGAAGATATCAGACATCATATCCTCTGTTGGAATATAGGCAATATCAATCTCATGTTTGTTGTAGACATCACGAACATGATGATATTTCAAATCAATGTGTTTGCTTCTGGAATGATATGTTGAGTTTTTAACTAAACATTGCGCACTGAGATTGTCCCCGTATAAACGTAAGGGTCCCTCTTCATTGAAGCCCAATTCCCCCAGCAAATTTTTTATATAAATTGCTTCTTTTGCTGCAGATGACAGGGCAATATATTCTGCTTCCGTGCTGCTCAGTGCAACCACATTCTGTTTTTTGGCTTCCCAGGAAAAAACACAATTCGCCTTCACAAATGCATATCCTGAATACGATTTTCTATTAGTTGCATCACTGCCCCAATCGGCGTCTGCATATCCAACTGTTGGCTTCTCAGTTTTCTCAAAACGTAACTTGAAGTCTATGGTTTTTTTGAGGTAACGCAACACATGCCTTACGGCTGATAGGTGTTCAACATGTGGATCGCTGTTCCGTTGGGCAAGCTTACACACTGAGTGCAAGATATCTGGACGCGTTGTAATTGCAAGGTACATTAATGCACCGATGCCTGATTGATAGTCCGTGACATTGACCTTTCTGCATTCAATATTTGTACAGGTAACCTGAAAACCTGCCTCTAGTGGCGTAGCTACCTCTTTAGAGTCGTTCATTCTGAAATCATTCAACAAATTTTTAATATACTGTCTCTGACATACCTCAACAGCACCAGTTTCGCCTTTGCGCTCAAACTCCATCCCAAGAAAATGGTTCAGCGGACCTCCATCTACAACATCAAATTCGTTGCTTATGGCTGCTTTAATACTATTTAGTTCTGCCTTTGATGTACTCGCAATTATTAGGTCATCTACATAAACAGCGATGATGTTAAACATCCCATCGTGATTTCTGGTGTACATACACTGTTCGCTGATGCAATTTTTAAATCCCATAGTTTTCAAAACGTTATCTAGCTTGATGTTCCATGCACGCCCACTTTGCTTTAGACCGTACAACGATTTTTTTAATTTAAGGACACGATCAGGTTGCTGCTCATTAACGAAACTTTCTGGTTGTACCATGTAAACCTCGTCATCTAATACTCCATTCAAGTAGGCGGACGAAACATCCATTTGGTGCATGTAAAGTTTGTGCTCTACGGCCAATGCAATTAGTAACCGAATATTGGCGTACCTTACAACCGGTGAAAAAGTCTCCATTTAATTCACTCCATATTTTTGGCTGCAACCTTTTGCAACAAGTCTCGCCTTAAACTTTTTGACATTACCGTCTTTGTCTTTTTTCACTGAAAAGACCCATTTACACCTCACAGGTTTCTGGCCTTTCGGCAGGTCAGATAACTCCCACGTATTATTTTTTATTAGGGACGTGTATTCATTTTTCATTGCAGTTTTCCATTCCTCAGCATTCGGACCGTTAATTGCTTCATTGACACTGTCCGGAATTTCGACTTTAATCGTGTTCAAAGTATTGTAGACCTTTTTAGGGCGACCCACAGAGCCAGTTCTCATCAATCTAGGGCGTCCAGGACCAATTTTTGTCGGCAGTTCTTCTGGGTTTGCGTTAAGGGTTTCTGCTTCTTCTGCCTGGTCAGCTTCAGAGTCGATGCTATTCTTATTAATTTGTTGAATATCTACGGGCTCAACTTCTGCTCTTTGTTGTTCGTCGTTGCTTTTATGATTGGAGTCATTATCCGTCGTATTTAAAAACTCACCAAAAAATACAGCATTCGGGATTTCGTGTTGCTCTACTTCGCTACAATATTTTCCCTCTATGAATATTACGTCACGACTTACGTGCACTTTTCTCGATGTTTGATCATATAGTCTGTATGCCTTAGCTTGTTCACTATATCCGATCATAATCATCTCATTGCCCTTAGGTAAAAACTTTTTGTGGTGGGTTTTGTCTAGAACTATGGCCTTCGTACCAAATACCTTTAAATGGGCCACTGATGGTTTATATCCATGCCAAACTTCGAAAGGTGTTTTGTCAATCAAAACTTTTGTTGTTGCCCTATTACGCAAATAGACTGAAGTTAACACGGCCTCAGCCCAAAATTTCTCCTCGAGTCTGGCTTCTAACAACATACTGCGGCTCATCTCAACTAACGTCCTGTTGGCTCTTTCGGCCACACCATTTTGTTGGGGCGTGTAGGGCACAGTAAGCTGCCTTTTTATACCATTATCGATCAAATATTTGTTGAAATCTTTATTTACATATTCTCGGCCATTATCTGTCCGTAAACATTTTATTTGACAACCGGTTTGTTTTTCAACCAGTGTTTTGTACTCTTTGAAGGCGTTAAATACTTGGTCCTTTGTTTTAATAAAAAACACAACTGTATACCGTGACTTATCATCAATAAATGTGGCAAAATATCTGGAGCCAGCAATTGATGGTACATTAACTGGTCCACAAATATCACTATGCACGATTTCGAGCAATTTTCCTGCTCTAGATTCTGATCTTTCAAAAGGTTTCACAGTAATTTTGGATTTACAACATGTTTCGCATACGGGGTCGTTGCCAATATCCTTCAATTTAAGCCCGATAACTATGTTATTTTTAAACATGTCTTTTAAGCAAGTAAAATTAACATGTCCATACTTTAAATGCCAGTTTATAAAATTATTTTGCTGCTTTACGTTCATACATCTATTTTGTTTTACTTCATACAGAAAAATTCCATTGTTGTTAAATGCTTTTAATATTGAAAAGTTGTCTTTGTCTTTTACTTCTACAAAATTTTCTTTAAATACAACAATCTTGCCACTGTCTATAATTTTGCTTATTGAAATAAAATTTCCTTTAAGCTCTGGCACATGTAAAACGTTTCTCAGATAAATTTTATTATTATTGTCGTTAATTACAACACTACCACGGCCAATTACTTTCAAACTGTTATTGTTAGGCAAATATACCAACTCGCTGCATTTATCATATTCTTCGAACAAATCATAACTACAACAGAAATGCGACGAAGCGCCACTATCTACACACCACTGTACATTGTTGTTTTTACTTACAGTTTGCATTGCTGCCAATGATACGAAACAATTAAATTCTCTTTTATTTTCGAATTTTTCGCGTTTATCTTTGGCTTTACACTTTGATGCAAAATGTCCTCTGCGGCCACAATTGTAACATTTTTTGTCTTTAGCAGAACTGTTGTTATTTTTGTTGCGATCGTGGTCATATTGTTGTCTCTTTTCGTTATGCGGTTGTTTGTAATTGAAACTTCCATTCGCTCGTGCTTGGTTCAAAACCTCGGCAGGGCTGTTGTTATTGTTATGGTTGGCGTTACCTTCTTGTTGGCGCGCATCCTCTTCCAATAACTTAACCTTCAAAACCGACAAATTAGGTAATGAATCCCTAGACTCCATCGCAATAACGAATCCTTCATATGGTTTTGGCAAGCTGGACAATAACAAAATAACTAGCATCTCGTCTGGTACAACAACTCCTATTTCAGACAACTGGTCTATTAAGCTTGAAAATTCATTTATATGAGCACTCATACTGACACCTTCTTTCATAGATTGGTATAACAATTTTTTAAACAGCATAATTTTTCTCGCCGGTCCCTTGGGTTGATGGACTTCTCGTAGTATTCGCCACGCTTCCGATGCTGACACACAGCTCTTAATGTGGTTAAGCTGAGTTGACTTCACACTCAACAACATTGAAGCTAAAGCTTTTTAATTTTTTGATTCGTATAGAGTTAATGCCGCGGATGCAGTATCCTCTGGTTTTACATCTCGTCCACATACCACACCCCACAGATCACTGTGGATCAATATGCTTTTCATTTGGATGCTCCATGTTGAGTAATTCGATTCCTCCAATTTGTCAATTTGAAATAATGACGACATCATGAGACTCCCTCTGATTGTGTACGTAAAACAATTCAACAAATCTTTCCAGTAAAAATACGCGACACACGCTTTAATTATTATGTAAAAAATACTTTATATTTTATTTATTTTCTGCGGGATCTGGGCCCATAACCTATTGGAAATAATTATATTTGAAGTCCGTTTGATATAAAACAGTTTATTCAGTAAAAGTTGAAAAAGAAGAAAAAACATTATATTTTTCGTTATTGACAAGAAAAACAAATTAAACATAAGAGCGTATAGAGAGTTGTGACGACAAGTAGAATAGAATTCATTTATTTAAGTGTTGCCAATTCACAAAAATATAAAATATAAAATATAAAATATAAAATATAAAATATAAAATATAAAATATAAAATATAAAATATAAAATATAAAATATAAAATATAAAATATAAAATATAAAATATAAAATATAAAATATAAAATATAAAATATAAAATATAAAATATAAAATATAAAATATAAAATATAAAATATAAAATATAAAATATAAAATATAAAATATAAAATATAAAATATAAAATATAAAATATAAAATATAAAATATAAAATAAAAAATATAAAATATAAAATATAAAATATAAAATTTAAAATATAAAATATAAAATATAAAATATAAAATATAAAATTTAAAATATAAAATATAAAATATCAAATATCAAATATAAAATATAAAATATAAAATATAAAATATAAAATATAAAATATAAAATATAAAATATAAAATATAAAATATAAAATATAAAATAAAAAATATAAAATATAAAATATAAAATATAAAATTTAAAATATAAAATATAAAATATAAAATATAAAATATAAAATTTAAAATATAAAATATAAAATATCAAATATCAAATATAAAATATAAAATATAAAACATAAAATATAAAATATAAAAATATATATAAAATATTGCTCTGAACACGGTTTCGTCAATAGATCTACAACGAAAATTAATAATTAAAACAAGGAAGAAAATTATGGTCGGTCTAGATCGACTATACGATACTCTATACCATGGTTTAGAGACCCTATCTCTTACGTCCAACTAATTCGATATAGAAAAGAAGCATAAACCAAATTTGAGTGGCTTGTAATTCATTTCTTGGCTTCGGATATGAAAAAGATCATATCAGATGCTATATCTATATGGGGAACAGGTCGAAATGTGGACCGATTCTTATTTTTTTTTGCAAAAATATACAAAATAACTTTGAGAAAGATCTGTGCTATATTTTTGTTTTTTGAAAGATTTAAGTGGAGATCGGGAATCAGCTTCATATGGGGGCTCTGACTAAGAACTGCCCAATAGGGTTTATTTTAGAATTACTGATTAATGGATGTCTAAGCATACACAAACCCAATTTGATCGAGATCCATATTATAATTTGGATTTTATGGCAATTTAAGTCGATTTCATAGGGGTCATTTGTATGGGGACTAGGTCTGAACTTGAACCGATAGTCATCCTATGGTTAGAAGCTTATAAACTAAATTTCATCGAAATATATTCATATTTGCGACTTGTAGTTCGAATACAAGGTTTACATGGACACACAGACGGACGGACGGCTGGACATCAGAAATGATGCTGAGTCGATCGGTATAATAAAAGATGGGTCTAGGGCAAATATTGTTTGTAGTTACAAGCATCAGCACAAAGTCATTATACCCTGACCACGTAGTAGTATATGGTATAAAAATTATTTAGTATTAAAAATATCACTCATACGTATAAATTTCGTCTACTCTACTAATAAATAACTAGCAGATTCCAGCCCTCGAAATTCGAGTGCAAATTCTAGGAAATTTTATTTTTTCATTAAATAAAGACCCTAAAGGTATGCTAATTAATTATAGCCAATTCACAAACCAACATAAAAAACAAACTCATTTTTATTACAAACACATCAAATTTAATAAACACACACATAGCATTGTATAATTTTATGTATGTAATAGTAGCAACTTCAAATTCAATTTACTCAAAATAAAAGAAAAAGTTTTTAAATCTGTAAATCTGCAAAACGGCTAAAAAGAAATATCTTTCAAATAATATATGCTTGAACAAAATCGGAATAAAACGGTGGAACAAAACATCGGTCACAAGAAATCGCCTAGCCTATTAATATTATAGATATGTAATCACATGCCTTTAAAATAAATTATACCCTATACCACTATGTGGTCAGGGTATAATGACTGTTTGTAACTGCTAAAAATATTTATCCTAGACCCACCCTTTATTATACCGATCGACTCAGAGGCAATTTCTGAGTCAATTTAGCGATGTCCGTCCGTCCGTCTGTGTGTCCATGTAACCTTTGTAATCAAACTACAAGTGGCAAATATGAACATATTTTGATGAAATTTGGTATGTAAACTTCTATCAGCTATAATATGAACGCTATTGGTATTGCCTAAAATCGGTGCATGTTCAGACATAGTCCACATACCAATGACACCTATGAAATCGACTTAAATTGCCATATGATCCAAATAATCATATAGATCTCGGCAAATTGGGTTTGTGTGTGTTTATTACACCCATTAATCAGTAGTCCAAAAATAAACTCTATAGGACAATTCTTAGCCATAGCACCCATAAAAAGCTGCTTCCCGATCTTCACTTAAATCTATCAAAAACCAAAAATATTGCACAGATTTTTTTCAAATTTTGTTTGTATATGTTTTTGAAAAAAATAAGCAACCATACCAAATATGGCCACGGTCGGTATATTTTTCGACCTAGTCCTCATATAAAAATAGTGTCCAATATAATTTTTTTTTACATCTGCTGGCCTAAAATCAAAAAAAAAATTCATTTAAATTTGATTTCTGCTACCAGAAACTCTTCGTATAGGGTATCGTCTATAATTTTCTTACTTGTTTTTACATGGTATTTACAACCATTTAATTTAATAATCATTGCAGCTCTAGTTTGTTCAACAAAAATATCAAATAAATTGTAAAAAAAAACTTCTCTTTTGTTTTTATTCATACTGTCAGACAAGGTTAAATGTATTGAACTTGAATAAAAAAAAAAATTAAAAATAAAACAATCCAACGCCATTCAACTCAACTGATGTTTTATTTTCATACAATTTAATTGAATCAATTCATGCCATGCCAATGAATGTAAATTGTGAAAAAAACCTCATAATTTAATTAAAAAGTTAAAACTGAGTAAAAACAGTATTCATGGAATATATAAATAATTATGTAAAAATTAGGGTTTCCAGGCTACAAAATCAACACGCATACTGTCAATTTATCATATATGAAAATATATGACTGCTGATGTTATTCTTGATGTCTTTAATGGAGAATGCATAAAAACTGTTATATTTGTGGAAGAATTATCATCAGACATTCTACGAATATAATTCGTTGTAGCGAATTTTGTTGCTTGCAATTTTGCCATAAAAATAAATATTTTCATATGAACTTAATTAAAGATGTTTCAATTTGTCAATCTTCCATAAAGTAATATTGCTTAATAAGATCTCTTAAATATTACTTAACGAAGACAGATAACTCGTACACTTTAAAAATAAAAGACAGTTTATCAGCTGTAAGAAATTTAGCTTTAAAATTTCCCTTTTTTCATTTTACATTTTCTGCTTTCGCTGGGAATAGTTTGAGCAATCAAGGGTTAAGAGACTTGTGAATATCATAAAGATAGAATGACTTTGAAAACTCACTTAATATTTGGGCCCGAAAGTAATTCATTTGAGAATATTTGTCCCTTCTAAAATCGATTCGTTATAAGTTTTTCCTTTAACGTGGTCCTTCCACACTTCACTAAGCGTTCTATTATGGCATTTTAAGGGCATGACAATTTATTTTCAAGAATTTTTTTTTTAAATCCATTTTGGCTCATTACAAGTTGTTTATAAACATTGATCACTAAAACAGTTTTTTCAGATTATCATTTATGACTCTTGTTCTGATATGGAGCTATTAATAAAAGTTAAGTGAAACCTAATTTATATACTCGTAACAAAAAAATTTGTATGTGTTACTAGTTTCTTAACACCTTTAGCTAACTAAATTTCTCCTTTTAAAGTTTCACTAACAGCTCTGGCTTTCACTTTTCAAACTATTCAAAACATTTTAATACTAATTGTTTTAATTTTTTTAAGTGTATACTGTTATGTACATATTTGTGTGGGTGTTACCTGTTTACACGTACTGTTTGTTGTTACTATACCTGTGGAGGTATGTGGGTAGATTGAAAAATTTACAGTTTTTTCAAATATCGAAAAAGATTTTAATAATTTTCTTGTTAATTACGTAAACATTAAACATTTTGCTACGTATTAATTACCTAAACATTTATTATTAAACATTTTGCTACGTATTATTTTGAATTATCAACCGGCCCTCTTAGCAGCATGTTAATATTGTTTGAAGCCTACAAAATCTCTAATGTAAACAACCTTCAATTAAATGCAGCGTTATAGTAAAAGAACTACATTTTCACGTAGACAAACACGCATACGATTCAACATTTTGGACTTTCTGTCACAACACAACAACCACAAAACATCCCACTCACTCCCACTTATTCCGAAATATGAGATTGAATAGGGACGGAGTTAACGTTCTTCATGCTACCGTCAATAGATTTTATAACTTAATTAAGCAGTTATTTGCTGTTGTTTTATTTTTGCATATATATTTTGTTGGCTGCTGTTAAATTGTTTAGTTTTTTGATACCCTACACGACACTGGTTGGCTGACTGGTAGGTAAAACTATCGCACCAATGTAATCATTGGTTTTCTTAAGAGCCTTTCCAAATTTTAATGAATTCCTTGCATAGGACGTACTTAGTTGTGGTTCGTATCAGTCTGAACTGGTACGTAGCTCGTAGGGACTTAAGTCGAGCTAAGGAATGTAATATAATGTTTTGTGAATTTGCAAGACTAGGGTTTATTTAGTAAATCATGGGGTGGGAGGTTTAGAAATACAAGTCAATCCAGCATAGTAGAGCTTCCAAAGGATTTCGCGTTCTCACGCCAAACTTTTTTGTATGACGTTATATAATTTTGCCAAACTTTTTTGTATGACGTTATATATTTTTGCCTCTTGTTGATGTTTATATACTTAATATTTCAGCTATAACTCAAGATCGAATGACGATTTCTCAATTAATTTTTCAGTTAAGTTGTAGCTAAGGAGAATTATTATATTAATACTCAGATGTATTATAATAATATTAATTATATTATAATAATATTATTATATTATATAATTAATAAAAAATTAATTAATATAATAATATCTATTATATTAATAGGCAAGGCCATTTCTTGTGACCGATATAAAAATTATAGTTAATAACCGATTTTGACCAAACATACCTCATTTTAAAGGTTTGTTTTTAGATGTCCACCAGTTTTAAAGATTTGCACCATCTGGAACATTTAAAGTTGCTACTAATGTGTGTGTGTGTTTATTATAAATATCATAAGCTCTGTGTTGAATAATGAATTGGCTAAAATTGATTAGCATACTTTTAGGCTCCTTTTAAATTATTTATATATATCGTATGTGCGTTCAACAAATATATTTAATGAATTTTATTTAAAAAATGCTGAATTATGAATTGGCTAAAATATATTAGCATACCTTTAGGCTCCTTTTAAATTATTTATAGAAATGTGTCGTTTGTGCGTTCAACAAATATTTTTAATGAAATTTAATGAATTTTATTTAAAAAGTGTGGAATTTTGAATTGGCTAAAATCGATTAGTATACTTTTAGGCTCTTACAAAATTATTTATTAAATGAAAACTTAAAATTTCCTAGAATTTGCACTCGAATTTCGAGGGCATGTCTCTGCTAGTGACTATATTATTGCTTCTTATTAGCAAGATTTAGACGCATGAGTGATAATTATCACTCAGAATAATAAATACTTAGACGTCTGGGTTATAATTATCATTTTATTGAATTTACACTATACACATATGTATAAAGCAGGAGAAAAAAAATATACTAAAAATGTTTTGATGTGTAAACTTCTATGCGCGCAGGGGGGTAAATTTCTATTTCACAATACAATCACAAAAACAGTGTAACACGTAATAGGTGAGAGCTGACACATAACGCCGTGTGACTTATGATTGTATTGGTGAAAAAATTATGATATAACATTGATTTTTTATGCCACTTTTTTAAAAGCTTCATCTATGTATCACTTATATACGTTTATATTGGGATATTTTTAACGTTTTACAGCAAAGGGTTGTTGAATTAGCTGAAACAGTTTTTGCTATAAGTGATACATAGATGACGCCTTCTGTTTGATTTTAATAAATGACATAAAAAAATCTTTAATTACTAGATGTTTACACATCTTCCCTGTGATCGGACTCACATGATTTTTTTTAAATATATAATTTGTCTAGACTAGTATGCTGTGAAGAGTATTGCATTTATTTATTATATAAGTGAGTAGCTGTGCCAAAAATGGCCAGGAACGGAGCAAACGGTGTGAGATTGCCACCATACAAATTTGAATATCCGGAGTGCTATAGAAACTAGAGTGTTTAATCTTTTTGGTTAGCCCCTAAATTACTGATATGAGCAGTAGAGGCTACAACAAGCATAAACAAAAAAATTGGGCTTGACACTTCCTATACGAATTAAGTATTTTTTAAAGAAAAAAATAAATGAAATAAATAAAACAAGTAAAATAAATAAATTAAACAAAAATTAATAAAATAAATAAGAAATAATTAAAATAATAAAATTAAAATGAATAAAGTAAATAAAAAAAAATAAAAAAAATTATAAAGAAATAAATTAAATAAATAAAAAGTAAATACGAAATAATTTAAATAAAAAATAAATAAATACATTAAAATAAAGTATATTCAAAATAAATAAAACAAATCAAATAAATCATAAATTAATAAATAAATAAAATCGATTAAGTAAAATAAATAAAACAAATAAAATAAAATAAAGAAAATAAATAAAATTGTAAAAAAAAATATAAAAAAATAAAGTTAATAGAATAAACACAATAAAGAGACTAAATAAAAAAATTTATAAAAGAAAGGAAATGAATGCAATGAATAAAATAAATAAAATTATAAAAAATTAAATAGATACAATAAATAATAAATAAATACAATAAATAATATAAATAAAGGGTCCGCCATCTAACGTTTTTTTTTCAACTAGTGCTTATTTCGTGAATGGTAACACTTAGCTCATGTCTAATTTGACAGATAATTAGTTTTATCCTTCCGCTGAACGAATATGGTTGTGTATACGCTTGAACAACGCTGGGAAATATTGCGACATTACTTTGAAAATCATGGTAATGTTGCAGAATGTGTGCGAAAATTGCGTACGGATTTTGGAAGAAGAGAACCACCGTCAGTTCCGTATGTTCGTTATCTTGTGAAAAAAGTGAAATAGACTGGCATCCTGATCGATAAACCAAAGCGTGAAAAGCCAAAAACAGTGCGTACACCCGAGAATATTGCTGCTGTGGCAGAAAGTGTGCGTGAAGCGCCATCAACATCAATTCACCGTCGTTCTCAAGAATTGAACATTTCGGAGCCATCATTGAGACGAAGTTTGCATAAAGACCTTGGTATGACGCCATACAAAGTCCAATTGGTTCAGGAGTTGAAGCCAACTGACCAGCCAATGCGTTTTCGCTTCGCTAAGTGGGCCTGCGATCGACTTACAGAAGATGCCGATTTAGCGAAAAAAATCATCTTTTCAGATGAAGCTCATTTTGATCTTGGCGGGTATGTAAACAAGCAAAATTGTCGCATTTGGGGCACAGAAAACCCGCACGCATACATTGAAAAGCCGATACACCCAAAACGAGTCATTTTTTGGTGCGGATTTTGGTCCAGAGGCATAATTGGGCCATGTTTCTTCGAAAATGAGCAAGGAGTGGCCGTTATAGTCAATGGCGATCGTTATCGGGCCATGTTGAATGAATTTTTGTTCACAAAAATTGAAGAGGAGGATATTGGCAACATTTGTTTTCAACAGGACGGCGCTACGTGCCACACAGCCGAAGCTACACTCGATGTTTTGCGCCCTGTTTTTGAAGATCGCATTATCAGCCGCAGAGCTGATGTCGTTTGGCCACCTCGGAGCTGCGATTTGACACCGTTGGACTATTATTTGTGGGGTGCCCTCAAAGATAAGTGTTACGCCAATAAGCCAGAGACAATTGACGCTTTAAAGGACAATATACGTGAAGCCATTGGTGAAATACAGCTGCACACAATCGATAATGTGCTTAAAAATTTGACCGATAGTGTAGGCTACTGCATGGCCAGCCGAGGCAGCCATTTGAATGAAATTGTTTTCCATTATTAATCGGAAGGATCGTACTTTCAAATAAAAAAAGAAATTTGAGATAATATTCAGTAGTTTTTTTTATAGCATTTTCAAAAAAAAAAAAGTTATTTGGCGGACCCGTTACAATAAATAAAATAAATACAATAAATAAAATAAAATAAATACAGTAAATAAAATTAATAAGACGAAATAAAATTAATTAAAATAAGAAATAAAATAAATACATGAAATAAAATAAATAAAACAAGTAAATAAATAAGATAAAATAAATGCAATAAAAAATATAAGTAAATAATTAAAATAAATAAAATAAAATATAATAAAGTAAATTAAAATAAATGCAGTAAATCAAAAAAAAAAAAAAAAAAAACAAGATGGAATAAAATGAAATAAAATATACAAAATGAATAAAAAAAAAAAATAAAATAAAAAATAAAGTAAATAAAAAGATTAAATAAGTTTAATAAAATAAATAAAAGCTATAGAGTAAGTGAAATATATAAAATAAATATACAATAGTAAATAAAATAAATAAAATTTAATAAATTTAAATAAATTATATAAAATAAGTAAATTAAAAACAAATAAAATATATAAAATAAAATAAATAAATGAAATAAAATACGTAAAATCTGTACAATCATAAAAATTCATGATATAAGTATATAAAATAAATACAAAAATATAATAAATAAAATGAAATAATATACATAAAATATATAAAATAAAAAATAAATAAAATAAATAAATAATATTGAATAAATAAATAGAATAAAATTAATAAAATCAATGAAAAAATTAAATATATACAATATATACAGTAAATAAGATAAATAGAATGAAATAAAATTATATATAATATATAAAAAATATATAAACAAATATTTAAATAAAAAGATAAATAAATAAAATAGACAAATTGATTAAAATTAATTAAATCAATAAAATATATTTATATACATAATAAATATAGCAAATAAAAAATAAAATGAAAGAAAATTTAATAAAATATATAAAACAAATGAAATAAATGAAATAAATAAAATTATCAGAATAAATTAGATAAAAGAAATGAATAAAATCAATAAATACAATAAATAAAGTTAATTAAATATAGTAAATAAAATTAAGTAAAATATATAAAATAAAATGAAATACGTACAGTAAACAAAAAAAAAAATTAAATAAAATATAAAAAATATATAAAATATATAAAATATATATAATATATAAAATATATAAAATAAATCAGATATGAATGAAAAATCAATAAAATAATTTAAAAATAAATACGAAAAAAATAATGTACATTAAATATGAACATACAAAATAAATCAAATATATAAACTCAAAATTAAAAAATATAATAAATTAAATAAATAAAATAAGAAACAAATAAAAATAAATACATAAGTAAGATAAATAATATAAAATAAATACAGTAAATAAAATAAATAAATTGAAATAAAATTATATAAAATAAATATAATAAATCAAGTATTAATAAATAATTTAAATAATTAAAAAATAAATAAGAAGTAACTGTAATAAAAAAATAAAATAAAATATATACATTATAAAAAAAATAAACTAAAAATTAATAAATAAGAAAAATAAATTTAATAAATTAAAAAAAAAAATTGTTAATACAGAAATTAAAACAAACAAAATTAATAAAATAATATAAATATAGTAAATAAAATAAATGAAATGAAATAATGCATACATATATAAAATAAATATAGTAAATAAAATATATAAGACAAAATAAATAAAATGGAATAAAGTAATAAAATCATAAAATAATAATATAATAATATGATAATATAATAATATAATAATAATAATAATATATATTAAAATAAATAAAATTAAAAACTAAATAAAATAAATAAATAAGATTATCAAAATTAATAAAATAGATTAAAATATATAAAATAAATAAAACAAATATAATAAATAACATAAATAAAATAAATGAAATGGTGTAAAATACATAAGAAAAACAAAATAATTAAAATAAATGCA
Organism: Cordilura impudica; assembly: GCA_963682025.1. Classification (NCBI taxonomy): domain Eukaryota; kingdom Metazoa; phylum Arthropoda; class Insecta; order Diptera; family Scathophagidae; genus Cordilura; species Cordilura impudica. Next base: position 76,897,429 of record OY821519.1, on the reverse strand, counting down.
GTATATAAAATAAATAAAATGAAATAAAATTTACAAAATAAATAAAGCTCATAAAATAAGTAACATAAACAAAATAATTAAAAAATTAAATAAAATATTTAAAAAACAAACAAAATAAATAAGGTTGAGAAAATAAATAAAACAAAGTAAATATATAAGATTATAAAAATGAATAAAATAATTAAAAAAATTAAATAAATAAAATAAAATAAAATAAAATAAAATAAAATAAAATAAAATAAAATAAAATAAAATAAAATGAAATAAAATAAAATAAAATGAAATAAAATAAAATAAAATAAAAAGAAATGAAATGAAATGAAATACAATAAAATAAAATAAAATAAAATAAAATTAAATAAATAAAATAAAATAAAATAAAATAAAAAAAAATAAAATAAAATAAAATAAAATAAAAAAAAATAAAATAAAATAAAATAAAATAAAATGAAATAAAATAAAATAAAATAAAATAAAATAAAATAAAATAAAATGAAATAAAATAAAATAAAACAAAATGAAATAAAATAAAATAAAATCAAATTAAATTATATAAAAAAAAATACAATTAAATAAAATTAAATAAAATTAAATAAAATTAAATAAAATTAAATAAAATAAAATAAAATAAAATAAAATAAAATAAAATAAAATAAATTAAAATAAAATAAAATAAAATAAAATAAAATAAAATAAAATTAAATAAAATTAAATAAAATTAAATAAAACAAAATAAAATAAAATAAAATAAAATAAAATAAAATAAAATAAATTAAAATAAAATAAAATAAAAAAAATTAAATAAAATTAAATAAAATAAAATAAAATAAAATGAAATAAAATAAAATAAAATGAAATAAAATATAATAAAAAAAATTGAAATAAAAAAAAAAAAATAAAATAGAATAAAATAAAATAGAATAAAATAAAATAAAATAAAATAAAATAAAATAAAATAAAATAAAATATAATAAAATAAAAAATAAAATGTAATTGAATTCGTTTTATTTGAAAATAAGCTAATACGGCCTAAGATTTTTAATGTAAATAAAACTGCATTTAAATTACATTTCTTTCCGACGTTTCGTCAATTCTTTGTTGACTTTTTCAAGGAAATTCTATTTAATATAAAAAAACATCACGTTAAAACAATTTAAAATACACTATATATATGACAATAACTTACAGTAACATGAGTATTATTTATCACATTTAAAAATTAATTTAATTTACATCCAACATAAACAATAAAAATTACATTGAACATATATTAATAACAAGTACTCAGCTTAAAATAATATCACAGTAAAGTTATTGTATTGCAACCCTGTAACTAGCATTAATTTTGTCAGTATCCTCTTTTAAATTCATCGTATATTCCTTTTTCTGTTGGATTCGTAAACTTTCTATGGTGTACCTTTTCTTTTCAATGGGTTCTCTATCTAATATTTTTACTTTTTTAAAGTCAGCTGTATGACCTGTCTCCAATACGTGTTGCGCCAAAGCTGTTGCGAGTTTTTGTTTGGCAATGTCGTTTTTGTGTTCTCCCATTCTCGTCTCTAGCGTGCGTTTGGTTGTACCAATATAAATTAAATCACAGCTGTGGTCGGTATCCCCTTTACATCTGATTTCGTACACTATATTATTTTGTTGTTGTTTATCGATGGGTGCTTTAGTGTTTGAGAAAATTGTACTAAGTGTTGTGTTTGGTTTGTATGCGTAGTTGATATTTTTGTTTTCTATTGTGTTTCTTATATTCTTTGAGTCAGTCAAGCCAGGAACATACCGTACACTGTAAAATTGTTTATCTTGTGTGTCGTTTTTATTTTCAATATTATTGTTTTTTATTTTGTTTTGGGTTTCATTTATCAATGAATAAATTAGTCGTTTAGGAAAACTGTTTTCCTTTAATGTTTTTGTGATTTTGTAGATGTTTGTATTGTGAAATTGTTGATCGCTGATGCTTAAAACTCTGCGTATAAAGTTTTTTGCTGTATTTATTATTTGGCTTCTAGGTTGTGTTGAATTAAAATTCATAATTCTACCAGATGCAGTATCTTTCGTGTACCAATCAAATATTATTCGGTAATCTTGTCTATATAATTTTGTGTCCAAGAATGGGATTGCCTTTTCGTTTTCAATTTCCATCGTGAATTGTATTTTCGGGTGATGTTTGTTAAAAGTTCTCAGTATTTCATCCTTGTCGTCAGTATTCACAATAGCCAATATGTCATCTACATACTTGGTTATGTATTTAAGGCGTATATTTTTTGTTTCTAATTCTTTAAGAGCTTCGTCCAGTAGGTTATCTAATACTATATCCGCTATAGTTGGAGAAAGTGGGTTGCCCATTGGCATTCCAAAGATTTGGTTATAAATTTTCTCATTGTAAGCAAAATAATTATTATCACTTAGGCAAAACCGAAGTATTTTAAGAAACGTAGATTTGGGTATTTTCGTGTGATCTTTTATGACGTTCCATTTTTCCATTATAATTTTTATGGCCGCATGAATAGGGATGTTCGTAAAAAGAGATATGACATCAAGTGAAACCAATATATCCGTTTTATCTAGTTTTATATCTTTTAATTGTTTTTTCAGGTTTATTGTGTTTTTTATGTTGTAATCGTCAGAAGTAATATTCTTCAAAATTTGTCCTATATGTTTGGACAATCTATAGCACGGGACTTGTACCGATGAAACTATGGGCCTAAGTGGAATACCCTGTTTATGAATTTTAGGCAATCCGTATATACGTGGGGCAGTAGCTGCTGGGCAAAGGAGCTGTTTCTTTTGCCATGTGTCAATGTATTTGTTTTTGTGTAATTCCAAAACTATGTTGTTGTTTTCTTTCTGAAGTTTTATGGTAGGGTTCGTCCTCAGTATGCGGTAAGTATTTTTATCCTCCAATAATTCTTCCATTTTGTTTCTATATACGTTTTTATATATTGCCACCGTTTTATTTCCCTTATCTGCCTGAATAACTATAATGTCCTCATTTTTCCTCAAAAATTCTTTTGCCCTTTTGTAAATGTTAAGTATAAATTTTTCTTTAGGTGTATTATTCAGCTTCCTTTTAAATCTAGTGACATTATTTGCCAATTTCGTCCTTGCAATTTCCTTTGCTTTATCCTCGTTTTCGTCCATTGCTTGGATACCCTGTTCTACGTCGGCGATTATGTGTAACGGTGAAAAATTATGTTTATCTACCGGTAGTGCGAATTTTTTGCCTAATGATAGAATCCATTTAACTTCCATCGGAATGTCTACTTCGGTTTCATTTACAAACCAATTGTTATTAAAGTTAAGACCAAATATTTCAAACTGCTTTTCTTTGAGTGTATCTAATTTTCTGTTTTGTTTCTCACTCATGTTTTTAGTTATATGTTTTGTACGGTTTGTTTGTCTGTTCATAAAAGCTGTGAAGTCTTCTTCTATTAGCATTTTTTCAATTCCAGTTTTTAAATTATAAATTCTTCGCCTAATAAGTGTAATGTTAGTGTTGGTTTGTGATATTTCGAGGTTTAGAATTTTTTTGTGAAAATTGTATTCAACTTTTCTGAGTCGATTTAACAAAATGCATTAGATTGATTCTTTTTTTCATTTATTCCAGAGTTCAGAAAAAAATACACACTAAATAAAAATCTCGTACATTTATGTGGACAAACATAGCTCAGACTAACAAACACGTATTTTTATTTTGATATCAATTATGTGTGTTTCTAAATTTTATACGGTTCCGAACACAATCATTACTGTGTTTCGTTTTAAGTTTTCGTTATGTACACGAACATGTTTCTATCACGTATTTTTTGTTTCGAACACACATAAACCACACAGATTCGAGCATAACTTTATTTTAAGTTCGTGTTCTTGCACGTGTACTGTCAAAAAAAAAAAAAAAACAGAACATGTTCTTGAACGCATACATCTAAAAATTAAAACATTATCCACTCGCGATCAGAAAAATCTGATACACCCCTATAAAAACGATAACAATTGTTTCAACCAAATTTATTTAAAAAAATCAAAAATAATTCATTAGCAGTTATAAAAAAATAAAAATAATAAATATAATAATAAAAATAAAAAAAATTTAAAATTAAAAAAGCAATAAAACAAACGAAATTAAGGCATAAACAACGTATAAAATTTCTCTGTTTTCTATTTTAATACTATTTTTTTTTTTTTTATTATTATCTCTTTATTTTTGTTTTTTTATAAAAGTAATAAATTTGGCTGAAACAATTGTAATTGTGGTGTATCAGATTTTTCCGATCGCGAGTGGATAATGTTTTAATTTTAAGATGTACGCGTTCAAGAACATGTTCTGTTTTTTTAAAGCAGTACCGTGCAAGAACACGAACTTAAAATAACGCTACAGTCGAATCTGTGTGGTTCATGTGTGTTCGAAACAAAAAATACGTGATAGAAACATGGGCGTGTACATAACGGAATATTAAAACGAAACACAGTCATGATTGTGTTCGGGACCGTACAAAATTTAGAAACACACATACATAATTGATATGAAAATAAAAATATGTATTATCTGCTTTAGAACAGAACATTGTGTGTTTAATGTGTGTATTTTCTGAACCTTGATTTATTCTCATAACAGTAATACAATTTTTTATAATAATACCTATAATAAAGGTTTTCTACGGGCTTCGTTAAAAACAGTCAGCCGAACGATTTCATTCGCTTAATATTAGTTCAAAGTTAAAGATTATAAATTCGAGCTTTAGTACATTTCTTCTGTACATCACAATCTTAGATTAGTAAATTGAATCTTTCTTGCGGCATGTAGGGTACCCAAACACCATTAAAGTATATCGCTTGCATTAAGTGTGTGTTTATGTTTTATATTTTAATATTCTTTGGCCAGCTGGGATTTGTTTGGCAAGTGTCATAACAATTGTTGAGTAATTTCATTTTTAGAATTTTCTCTTCGAGGAATGCGTTTGACAGCAGTTGTTGGCTTTCTCAAACACACACACACATACATTTTTTACGCTACACAAACAATTTTTATTTGGAATTTATGCCCATGGAAATTATGGAAATATTTGGGTGTAAGTAAGTAAGTATTTCTGTCATTAAGTTTTTATGAATATGAATTTTATGCTAATTTTTGATTTGTTTTTCTTTATGTCGTCTGCTACGATTGTAGGCTGGAAATATTTTACGAGCCTAAGTAATTTATACCAATAAAAACACAACAGACATTACGATATAAATGCGTTTAAGTATAAAACAAAATATCGTTAAATCGAACAAATGAAGAAATCTTCTAAAAATTTGTGTTTTTATAGATTTGCTAGTGGAGAAATTGCTACTTTTACGGATAATAAATGATAATCTTGATTATCAAAGCTTCGCAAATAAATCGTCATGTTTTTATGCGTTCATTGTTAATTATGCAAACAGACAAATTCAATTAAATATTCGATGATATGCATTTAATTTGAAGTGAAGCAGATGTTTGGGAAAAACCATATGCTTAATTTGAATAATATTCCGTTTAGATAGATAAAAGGGTTAACATTAAGGTATCAATAACTCTTATATGGACTGTGGGTAGATGATTATATATATTTACTTTGTTTCTTCTTGTAATCTTACACAATATTTCAAGGCTCTTACTGTCATATCACTGCACATATTTTACTTTTATTGAAAGATGCCACACTAGGGTGGCCCTTAATAAAAAAAGTGTTCAAACTGTCGGTGTCACCCCCTAGAAATATGCGAATAGCAAAAAAACTGAGAAATACAAAGTTTTGGGCCAATCATTTAGTCATGGCGCAAAGCGATTGGAAATTTCGGGTGTGTTTATAAGGGGAAAATATGACTTTTTTTCAGATTTTACGAAAATTTCGTTCTATAGTTTCATTTTTCCGACAAGCGGTTATATAATTCGCGATCAGTATTAAATTGTAATTCAAAAAGCTATAAAACTTCAAAATCGAATAAAACCTCGCCAAGAAATAGCAAATGCCCCAGACCACTTTTGTGGCAAAAAAACTAGGTCATGAAATTTGATGGCATTTTTTTCAACTTTCAGAAATTGATTAAAGCCATCCTTTTTTTTCGGTCTCTATACTTATAAGTACTCAGATATGAGGTTCTGTTTTATTACCACGTTGTTAACCTATTCCGCATTGAGACCGAAAATTGGAAATTTTTTTGATAAAATTTTTAAAACTCCTTTTTCAAGTTTGAAAAAATTTTCTTAAACAAAATTTAAAAAAATGAACCTATCACTTTAAGGTTTTATTAAATGCATGTTGCAGATTAACTGTGTCAATTTTTAAGTAAATCCCTATGCCAGAAGTTTTTTGGCAAGGATTTTATTTTTTGCGGATTTCGGGAAAAATTGGATTTTTGTGAAATATTCTGTAAATGTACTCTTTCTAAATACTTTGTATCAAAAATTCATCAGTTTTCTACTTTTAAATGATATATGTTATCTTACTAGCCTAGGGTTTCGGAAAAAATAATATGACTCCATTAAGCCTTCTGGAATTGGGGTCACATATGACCCCAAGCTAATAAAAAACAATTTATTCAAAAAATTCAAATATTTTGTTAGTGCTGTCCAATTTTTAGATGCAACGCTTAAAATATAATAACCAAATGTGTAGAAGTTTTCTTCCAAAAATTTGAGATAAATCCGAGCACGTTAACCCATTATTTGCCAAGGCCAGCTTTGGATTTTAAGATATTTTTAAGTAAAAATTACCGAAAACGAGATTTCTACTAAACCCGATGAAACCACTATTTAGAAATTAAGAAAAATAATATAGTTTATAACGTACAAGTATGCGACGAGCACTCAAAATAGTTATTAATGACATACACTTAATCTGAGACCATGCCCACATAATATATAAAAAAAAAATACGCTTACAGATAGATAAGAAGTTGTAGCCTCCTATAAATCACTAACATACAAAAGCTGGCTTTAAAATAAACTAAGGTGGGTTATACAAAAATGTTAGGTGAACAACCCCCTTCCATAAAATTTTGGTCCATGACTTTTACATAATGTTGCACCACATGTAATGTTGACAGTGAACAAAAGATGCGGAATCTGATGGTCTGCAAATTTGATCGCAGACTACATACCAAAAAATATTTTAAGGAAAAAGCAGCATCATTTGACATACTTTGTATGACAGCACGTAACGGGTGATTTTTTAAGAGCTTGATAACTTTTTTTTAAAAAAAAACGCATAAAATTTGCAAAATCTCATCGGTTCTTTATTTGAAACGTTAGATTGGTCCATGACATTTACTTTTTGAAGATAATTTCATTTAAATGTTGACCGCGGCTGCGTCTTAGGTGGTCCATTCGGAAAGTCCAATTTTGGGCAACTTTTTCGAGCATTTCGGCCGGAATAGCCCGAATTTCTTCGGAAATGTTGTCTTCCAAAGCTGGAATAGTTGCTGGCTTATTTCTGTAGACTTTAGACTTGACGTAGCCCCACAAAAAATAGTCTAAAGGCGTCAAATCGCATGATCTTGGTGGCCAACTTACCGGTCCATTTCTTGAGATGAATTGTTCTCCGAAGTTTTCCCTCAAAATGGCCATAGAATCGCGAGCTGTGTGGCATGTAGCGCCATCTTGTTGAAACCACATGTCAACCAAGTTCAGTTCTTCCATTTTTGGCAACAAAAAGTTTGTTAGCATCGAACGATAGCGATCGCCATTCACCGTAACGTTGCGTCCAACAGCATCTTTGAAAAAATACGGTCCAATGATTCCACCAGCGTACAAACCACACCAAACAGTGCATTTTTCGGGATGCATGGGCAGTTCTTGAACGGCTTCTGGTTGCTCTTCACTCCAAATACGGCAATTTTGCTTATTTACGAAGCCATTCAACCAGAAATGAGCCTCATCGCTGAACAAAATTTGTCGATAAAAAAGCGGATTTTCTGCCAACTTTTCTAGGGCCCATTCACTGAAAATTAGACGTTGTGGCAGATCGTTCGGCTTCAGTTCTTGCACGAGCTGTATTTTATACGGTTTTACACCAAGATCTTTGCGTAAAATCTTCCATGTGGTCGAATAACACAAACCCAATTGCTGCGAACGGCGACGAATCGACATTTCACGGTCTTCAGTAACACTCTCAGAAACAGACGCAATATTCTCTTCTGTACGCACTGTACGCATTCGTGTGGTTGGTTTAATGTCCAATAAAGTAAACTGAGTGCGAAACTTGGTCACAATCGCATTAATTGTTTGCTCACTTGGTCGATTATGTAGACCATAAATCGGAGGTAAAGCGCGAAACACATTTCGAACCGAACACTGATTTTGGTAATAAAATTCAATGATTTGCAAGCGTTGCTCGTTAGTAAGTCTATTCATGATGAAATGTCAAAGCATACTGAGCATCTTTCTCTTTGACACCATGTCTGAAATCCCACGTGATCTGTCAAATACTAATGCATGAAAATCCTAACCTCAAAAAAATCACCCGTTATTAAACTAACTTAATTCAAAAAATGTTTATACAGGGTGGCGCAGAATGAGCTATATGGTTTGAATCCTTTATAACTTTTTTAAATATTATTTTTTTTATGTTTTTTCTTCAGAATTGTGTGAAGAAGACTTGGAAAATTAATTATGAATAACTGTACTATTGAAAAACGATCAATAATAGTAGAATTTTATTTTTTAAACCAACACTCCATTGTGTTGACATATCGTGCATATCGTCGTCATTTTAATGTGCGTAATGCGCCCACAGTGTCAGCAGTAAACCATTTGATTCGCAATTTTCATCAACATGGGTCTGTAAGAACACTTCCTGGTGCCGGAAGAGCACCTACTGCTCAAAATATTGAACCTGTTCGGGAGAGCGGACATCATAGTCCCTCAATTTCAACAAGGAGACTTTCAACACAACTTGGACTATCACATCGCACAGTGGCGCCCATAGAGCAAACGAGGTTGCAAAAATCAAAATTTTCTGTGCGCCGACGAAGTTTTGAATAAACCCATGTTATAGGAAACTTTTCAGCGATTTCAAATATGCTACTCTTAATAATATCACATTTGTAGTTAAGAAGATATAACCGTTCAAAGTTGACCGACTTTCGGTTTTCAAAAAAACACAAAATTTTTAGTCAATTTGTTGCGATTTCAGGTGTAATATCACGAAAAATAGGTAACGAATCGCCTTATTTTTTGTTTGTGTTGATTGATGTATTTATTGAATATATACTGTTAAAAAAAAATTAACTGTTTGCTTTGTGTTTCTCCTGGTAAATCACTATTTAAAAACTATCCGTTTTTTCACTATTTTTCAACTTTGACGGAAAATAAAAAAAATCCATATTTTTCTATATTTGCCATATTTGCAAAACATGTTCTTTGATTATTTCTTTACATAATTCAAAAGGTTTTATCTGCCGTACGTGGCCGTTTGGCTTCTAGAGGTAAAAAAGGTTAAAAAGACATGGTTGCAGAAATTGTATGGCGTGCATCCCTTACATGTTTTGACTGACAGTAGTTTGATCTAATAGTTTGAAAATTGCATTTTAAGTCGGTTGTCTACCTGTGAGCCTCTGCCAAAGTCTACTCTCAATATTCTGTTACAGACACAGGATGCACAAAAAACTACTCATTGAAATTCGCAGGTACGCACCTCACTTAAAAATTACTTTGGAGTACAAATGGTCAAGAACAATATTGACTTATGGTCCCTCCAGGTAGGCACAAATCTTATTTAGACACGAGCATAATATCAAAATTGCATAATTCAGCCTATGCAGGGAACAGGTAAATTTTTAGGCATGGTAGCATAAGCCTATATATTGCAAAATAAGCGTAATGGCTGGATAAGTCTACGACTGAAAGTTGGCGCAACAAGTACTGAAACCATGGCGTTAAACAATTTAAAATTATTTAAACTGTTTGGAAGGTCAACCACACTAAAGTTTTTCACGGAAGCTGCTTTAGAAGAACTTGATAGCTTATACGGAAATATTGAGAGAAGCGAAATTATAAAAAATAATTTTTATCTGATATATGCAAATATTAAGGCAAAATGGGTGAAATCTAATCGAACCATTCAGAACTTCAACTCCAAATACGAGGAGTGGCTTAATGAAGACACCATCCTGGATATATTGGCAGTAGATAAACCCACCACATCAACCAGAGGAGCAAAAGGAAGGCAAAAAAAGTGTTCAATTTTCACAAGAAAGAGGAAACTTGCCGATGCCACCAATGACTTGACCACGAAGCATTTATCGGACGCGCTGTCTGTTAAATATACAAAGGATAGTAAAAGAGTTAGGTCGCAGATTACAAAATCTGTTGCTGATGCAAGCCCACTGCGCCTAAAAAGGATTAAGGAAAGCATTCCCACGCCCACAAATGCACACATTAAAAAGTATGGTTCCGAAGAAGCATTGGCCTTGTTTATGGACTTACAACTTTCCAAAGAAAAATATGAGATACTACGGGCATCCTTGATGCGACACGGGGCTGACGTTTTACCAGGATACAGGCATATTACGCAAGCCAAAATAAATTCACGACCACTGCATACGGAGTTTACGGAAGTCTCTGTGAAAGCCAATCTGCAGGATCTCATGGACCATACAGCAAAACGGTTGTTGGAGAGTCTTCCCGAAAATGAGGTGAAAATTCTTCCTGAGAAACTGACATTGATCAGCAAATGGGGCTGCGATGGATCATCCGGACAAAGCGTTTATAAGCAAAGGATATCTTCCGATGACGCTACAATATCGGACGGAAATATGTTTATGGCATCTGTTGTTCCTTTGCGGCTAAAATCTGATGTTTCCCTACACTGGAAAAATCCACGTCCGTTATCAGTGCATTATTGCCGACCAATAATGTTTCAGTTTGCAAGGGAATCGGCGGAACTCATAAGGACCACGGTGAAGGACATTGAAGAACAAATAAGCAAGATTAAGCCTACAAAGCTGCAAATTGGAGAAGGAAAATATATTGAATGCAATTACGAGTTCCACCTGACCATGGTTGACGGAAAAGTCATAAACGAACTGACAGGAACAACCTCAACATTGTCATGCCCGATTTGCAAAAAGAGTCAGAAGAACTTTGGTAATTTAAACGATTCTACAAACGAGGAGAATTACGAATATGGAATGTCACCATTGCACGCAAGGATAAGGTGCATGGAGTTCTTGCTAAAACTGGCGTATACCCTACCACAAGAGGAGGAAAACTTCGATGAAAATACATCAATAAAGGATAAGGAAAGGATCAGAAAGCAGCAAATACAGGATGCTTTTTTTAACAAGTTGGACTAAAAGTAGACTGTCCCAAGCACGGATACGGTAAATCAAACGATGGAAACACTTCTAGGAGATTTTTTGAAAATGATGAGGCAGTAACTAGAATCACTGGAATTGACAATCAAATCGTGAAAAGATTGGGAACGATCTTGAATGTTTTAAACTGCAAAGAAAATGTCAATTCTACAAAATATGGAGAATATGCATCGAAAACTGCATCTCTTTTAGCAGAAATGTATCCACAGAAGAAGTTGACCCCGACCGTTCATAAAATATTGGCGCATGGCAAAGATATAATTGAGTACCAGTCTTTGCCAATTGGAGAGCTTTCTGAAGAAGCACAGGAGTCTCTTAACAAATTTTATAAAAACTGTAGATTGCAGAACACATTCAAAGCATCAAGGGTAAGGCAAAATGAGGACCTCTTCAACATGTTGGCAGCATCTTCCGATCCACTTATTTCTTCCCTGCGGCATGCGAAATCACGAATAGAGTTAGAAAATAATTATAGTTTAGAAATGATTAGTCTTTTAGATATACCTTCTCTTACGAATTGTGATGAATATTTTACAGAAAAAGAAGTAATTTTTTTTAATTTGTTGGGTAATAATTTAAAACATAAAACCCTAAAGAAAAAAAATAAAAACAATCTAAAAATGTAAAAATAATTTTTTTTAGTTACCATAAAATTGATTTTTCTACAAATTTTAACTTTGATAACCCATAAGTAGGCCCCTAAAAAGCGTAGCACCCTTTCCAAACGCTTATTTCATAGGCTGAACAGTTATCTATCATATGCTGTTTAAACTGTTCAATTATGTTATTCGGTTCAAAAGATATGATTTTTGCAACGAAAAAACTCAAATGGCGCCACTGTGCGGCGGTCATTGCAGAGAATTTTGAGTATATTAGACTTATTCCCATATAATGTTCAACTTGTGCAAGAATTGAAGACGACAGACTACCAGCAACGGCTTAAGTATGCCATTATTGCATTATTTCACGCACAAGCGATTTTAACTGGCCTATACGTTCACCGGATTTAACAGCTCCTGATGATTTTCTTTGGGTATATTTGAAAAAAAGAGTGTATGTTAACAAGCCAAGAGCCTTTTCCCAATTAAAAACCAATTTGCGATATGAAAACATGGCCATTACACCCGAAATTCCTCGAAAAGTTATGGAAAATATGTTCAAAAGAGCACGTTTGTGCGAAGCAGAAAATGGACATCACTTACAAGATATCATTTTTCAGAGCCAATTGAAAAAAATTCCGCAATAATATACTATATCTAAAAAAAAAATAATAATCTCATAAATAAAAAAGTTGTAAACCTTTTAAAGCATATAGCTCATTCTGCGCCACCCTGTACATTTGTAATGTCCTTAATAAAACAAAAAGTTTGAAACCCATAATATAGCTCATTCTGCGCCACCCTGTAAATTTGTAATGTCTTTAATAAAACAAAAAGTTTGAAACCCATAATATAGCTCATTCTGCGCCGCCCTGTACATTTGTAATGTCCTTAACAAAACCAAAAGTTTGAAACCCATAAATATGGAGTTCTCACTTCGGAAATATTCAGCTAAAATCATCGCTTTAATCGAATAGAGAGAGGGGGTTGTGAATCGAACACTTTTTTTTTTGTAATCCACTGTTATATCAATAAATAACTTTTTTAATAATTATGCAAGTTAAGCTCATGATTCGTTATTACTCATACGTACACGTGGTGTTTTGTCGGGGGACCCAAACTCAAAAATAATCGTTGTGGAGTACAATGATTGAAATTTTGCACCCCTTTAAAAAACCGCATCCGAAATATGGACTAACAGTTTTTACGGTTCGCAGATTGAAAAGGGAAAAATAAAGTTCAGTTTATAAATAGAAAAAAATGCTTTGCTTGTAAAAAACTTTTATAAATTAATTATAAAAAAGCGCAAAAACATATTCAAAAGAATAAAAAAGTCGGCAAAATATACTTTTTTTGTATTAAAAAAAAGATAAAATCTTACATATTTATACCTTATACCGCTATGTGGTTTGGGTATAATGACTATGTGCTGCTGTTTGTAACAACCAAAAATATTTGACCTAGACCCATCTTTAAACCTTGTAATCAAACTGCAGGTCGCAAATATGAATATATTTTGATGAAATTTGGTATATAAGCTTTTGTCGGCCATGGGATGAACGCCATTGAAATTGGTGAGAATCGGTCCATGTTCAGACCTAGCCCCTATACAAATTACCCCTATGAAATCGACATAAATTGCCATAAGATCAAAATTGTCATATAGATCTTACTCAAATTGGGTTTTGTATGCGTTCATTACGTCCATTAATGAGTAGTCCAAAAATGATCCCTTTGGCCCCATATAGAGCTGCTTCCCGATCTTCACTTAAATCTATTAAAAAACAAAAATATTGCACTGATTCTTCCCAGATTTTGCTTGTATATATTTTCGCAAAATACAAGAGACTTTACCAAACATGATCAGGATCGGTCCATTTTTGGACCTAGTCCCCATATAGATATAACATCCGATATGAACTTTTTCATATCTGCAGCCAAAAAAAAATTAATAAAAATCCCACTCAAATTTGGTTTTTGCCTATTTTCTATGTCCAGTTAATTGGGCCTAAGGGATAGGGTCTCTGAACGCATGGTATAGGGTATCGTATAGTCGGTCTAGATTGACTATAATTTTCTTACTTGTTTCTTTTGATTTATTTCTTAATTTTTAACGTTTTAATTTTTTTAAATTTGAACGTAACATAATTTTTTAAGTATGTGTAATGAAATTAAGGTTGGACCTAACTTTATTAGGAACTAAATGTAACCGGGTGTGCTTCGCTACCCGCTCATCCCGCACCGTAATGAAAGGGCGCACGCAAAGGCTCTCACTATTACAGTACTACAGATATATGACATTCATTGTTTACTTTGTATGGGGGTTGCCATGCCCCTTTGTCTGATCTCGCCCATTTTTTGTCTGACTACTCCGTTAATAATAGACAAATTTGCAGAGCTCTCTCTGTCATAGTAGATATATGATATTGAGTAGCTACCTTCCGCCAATTTTTTTCGAGTACTAACGTTGATAACTTATGTACTCACACAAAGTCTCAAGACTTTACCTATTACAGGTCTCTAGATATATGACATTTAATATTTACTTTGTATGGTGGGTACCATGACCATTGGTCCGATGCCGCTCATTTTTTATGGGACTACTCACATTAAAAACTCATGAACTCAGCCAAAGTTTCAAGGTTTTCACTATTACAGTACTTCAGATATATGACATTATATATTTACTTTGTATGGGAGGTACCACGCCCACTGATCTGATTCCGCCAACTATTTTTCGAGTACTAACGTTGATAACTTATGAACTCACAGAAAGTCGCAAGACTTTATTTATTACAATACCCTAGATATATGACATTAAATATTTACTTTGTATGGTGGGTACCACGCCCATTCGTCTGATGCCGCCCATTTTTCCACAACTCTTCGAATTATTCTAATATGTTAAATGTACATACTTTCAGAACTTGCTATCGTAGTACTCCAGATATTATATGTTAAAATTAGATGTTAAAAATTCACTTTGTGTGGGAGGTTCTGCGCCCACTGGTCCGATCCCGCCCATTTTTTATGGGATTACTCACATTGATAAGTCCTGAACTCAGACAAAGTTCCAAGGTTTTCACTATTACAGTACTTCAGATATATGACATAATATATTTACTTTGTATGGGAGGTACCACACCCACTGATCTGATTCCGCCAACTTTTTTTTCGAGTACTAACGTTGATAACCTATGAACTCACACAAATTCCCAAGACTTTATTTATTACAATACCCTAGATATAGGACATTAAATATTTACTTTGTATGGTGGTTACCATGCCCACTTGAAAATTCAAAAAAAATGTAGCCTGTTTTTCCTTCCGGATAGGCAGTTACCTACTGTACAAATTTCAAGACGATCGGTCCAGTGGTGTAGTCTCCTATAAACCACAAACAAACAGACAAACAAACATACAAAACTCCATTTTTATACCCTATACCACTATTTGGTTTGGGTATAATGTCTTTGTGCTGCTGTTTGTAACCACCAAAAATATTTGACCTAGACCCATCTTTTATTATACCGATGGAATAGGAATCACTACCTGTTTCGATTTAACGATGTCCGTCCGTGTGTCCGTCCGTCCGTCCGTCCGTCTGTGTGTCCATGTAAACCTTTTAATCAAACTGCAGGTCGCAAATATTAGTAAATTTTGATGAAATTTGGTATATAAGCTTTTATCAGCCATAGGCTGAACGCTATTGAAATTGGGGAAAATCGGTCCTTGTTCAGACCTAGCCCCCATATGAAATCGACATAAATTGCCATAAGATCCAAATTATCATATAGATCTTACTCAAATTGGGTTTGTGTACATCTATTACATCCATTAATGGGTAGTCCAAAAATTATCCCTATGGGAACACCCTTACTCATAGGCCCCATGTAGAGCTGCTTCCCGATCTGCACGTAAATCTATCAAAAAACAAAAATATTGCACTGATTCTTTTCAAATTTTGTTTGTATACATTTTTGCAAAATACAAGAGACCTTACCAAACATGATCAGGATCGGTCCAATTTTAGGCCTAGTGCCCATATAGATATAGCATCCGATATTAACTTTTTCATATCTGCAGCCAAAAAATTAATAAAAATCCCACTCAAATGTGGTTTATCTTATTTTCTATGTCCAGTTAGTTTGGCCTTAGAGATAGGGTATCTAAACGCATGGTATAGGGTATCTATAGTCGGAATAGACCGACTATAATTTTCTTACTTGTTATATATAAGATAGAGCGACCCAAAAAAAAAAAGCAAAAAAGTGCCCCGCTAGAAATCTACGTTGATTAGTTTTATAACGATTACCGAAATATTTGTGGTCTAGCGTTAACCCGTTCCGAGCTGGGCCGTTTTTAAAAAGGGTTTTTTTTTAAGATATTTTCATTTTTTTCCAGGTCAACATATCCATATTTCGATAATCTTTATAAAGCTAATCAAGGTTGATTTATAGGGGCCACTATTTTTTACTTTTTTCTCTCCATACAGAGTGAATCGCTCTTATATATTTATATCAGAGTTGCCAACATTTTATTTTTTAAACTCTGCGCATCTAAAAAAATAGTCCTTTTCCCCCTTCATTTTCCAAAAGTAATCTCCTACGTTTATACCTATATTTTTTAACTGCTAAAAGAAAAAAAGGAACTTTTTTAACCCTTCGGTTAGCGAGAAGGTCCCTGGGGACCTTTTTCATTTTCAAACTGAAATTACTCCTATTTCGGCCAGGACAAGGTACCCCAAAAGTTACCCTGTTTTCCAAGAGAATTTTTCCAAAAATCGTTTAAAAGAAAATTCAAGGTGATACGCCTAATAGTTTAGTTTTTATTCAAATTACAAGAAATCATTAAGACATAAACTTTATTTTGGCTTCTTTTTAGATGTTTTATTGTTTGAACACATTTTAAGCGAGTTCTTCGAATTTAACATTTGTTTTATTTACCTTCTAATACTAATCTCTATTTGTAGATATACGCGGATGTTCAAACTAGAACACAAGTAGGCAACGAAAAGGGTATAAATGCGGTTATAGTTTCGTTAGTAATTATGTTAGTATAAAAAAAAATATTTTAATATATTTATCAACACTTTAATTAATAAACAATAATAAAATAACAAAACAAAAATTTTAAAATGTCTTTTTCATAGAAAATGTCATATCAACAAAAATAGGTACTTACGGACCTTGTCATGCGTTTAAGGGTACCAGAAGTGTTGCTAGACGGAGAGTTAAAAGAAAAGAAAATGTATTCCCTTTTTGTCCATTGAGTGTTAAATAAAACTGTATTTTTACAATTTATTTTTACAATTAAAACTTGAAATAGTAAGAAAAATACATGAATGATCGTATTTAATAAACTAATTACTTGTAGAGATTGTTAGTGCCCATTTTTTTTATTAATTTAAATTTGGTGCTGTCTATATCTTGTCATTGCATGTACGATCTTATTATGAAAATTAAATTAAAAATTATATGTCTCCCTAGTTTAAGTCTTTTTTTAGTTCTAACGTCTGAGATTATAGAGAAAATTCGTTCAGCATCTGCGTTTGCGGTAGGCAGTGAAAGTAATATTATTACTAATTTTTTAAAATTTGGCACTATTAATTCATCATTAAAATTTCTCATTTAAATTATTTTAGACCATAGTTGAATGATATCAAAGTTTTTAAACAAAATTGTGGTCTAATGTTCGCTATTCATGGGCAAGATTATTTACGTTTATATGAAACTTTTTACATATAATATCAAACTTAAATTCATCTTTATTTTCTCCAAAGGAGCACTAGGATTTAGAAATTCAATTTCTTTAATGATTACTTCTGTTTTCAGCGGAAGTCTTTTTGAATTTCTCCTAAAGACGTTAAGTAAAATTGGAGGCAGTTCTTCTAAATTTGATTACTTTATGTTCTGGCAAAGTCTTTAAAAACTCTTCGCATTCGTTGCCGCAAACACTTCTTTCATTTGCAGAGAAATATGTGGAGATCGAAGTGAAAAATTCGTTTTCAATTTAGTTTCTTTTAATGCAATTTTGGTCCAATTTTAAATCTATATATTAATGCGTGAAGGTAAATTTTTAGTTCCTTTTATAAGCAATATGCAGACACGGAGAAGTCTGAAAATTGGCATAGTTATAGTTCATATGGAGGAGAAGCTGAGAATGATAAAATTTATGTTTAATCTGTCTAAAAAATATATTAAATTAAATAAAATAAAATATTTATAATAATTCATTACACCCTGTTAATGCGAATGGTTTAAATTATATATCAGACGCTCTGTGTTGAATTCTGAATTGCTAAAATTGATTGACATACTTTTAGGCTCATTTAAATATTCATAATTTTTTACATGCATATATAGATTAAAAAAACATTGGAAGACAAAAATTGAATGAAAAAATAATATCTCTTAGAATTTGCTCTCGAATTTTGAGTGCTGGGCTATACTAGTAAATTTTAATTGATTCCGAATGAAGTTAGTGGATCAAGCGTTTTTTTGCTTGGAATAATGCATTTAATGAATTAACATATTTTAAAAACAATAAATATGCTCTGTTGCATTCGTTGGTCAATTCAATGTCAATTAATTCTGCTGATTTTAATTTATCTCTCGTGGAAGAAAATTTAAAATTGCCAATTGGATAAAATTCGTTCAACACGGAATGGAATAATTAATACTAAATTTTTTTAAAGATTTACGGATTTATTTATATACCAAGTCGAATTTCAAAATGTTCAACAGGATTACCAACTTTATTTTATGTAACAAAATAATTGTTAACGGCTTTTGATGTGTTCACTGCTACAATATTAAATTGTTGAAATTTTGCTGCAGCATGTTTCTTTACATTTACATTTAAATTAATCATTCTTTATTTATGCTAACCGACCTTTCAACTCATTTTCCTCTAACCAGCTTTGACAGAATTTTTGCTTTCGAAATTTTTTTGCTGGACATTGCTTTCCTCAGGAGAACTACTTGACTCAGACATTGTTCTACGTTTATATAAAGAAGGCAATAAATTCTCTTGCGTAATTACAAAGTTGTAGTTTTGCTTACTTAAATTGTTGCTCAATTTACCAAGGAATTCTTTTTGATTTAAAAATGCTTGTACAATTTTCCAAAGAATTTTTTTTTTGTATAAATTTAAAAGGAAAAAAGTCGACAACTAGTGTATTATACGAGAACAATTATTGAAGACATTTAAGTGTTGCAAATTAAAATATAGAGAAATCTTTGTAAAAACGAAATATATAAAAATTAGCAATCGTGACTAAAAGTAACTACATTTTGCTCGAAAAACAAAGACTGTGCCTTTTTCCTTACGCTACCAATTTTGTGGTGAGAAATCTAATTGTACGGATTTTCCCCTACTTTTGGCAACACTGATACATATATATATATATATATATATATATGTATATATATTAGAGCGGGGTGATTTTTAATGAGGCAAAAAAATCGCTCAAGTGACAAGGAAAATCATATTCTGGGGATCAAAATAAGAAACTTTGCCCAAGGAGCCATACCTCTAAAACGACTTCTGATGTCCCGACTTTTGATCTGTCTGTCTGTCTGTCTGCCATGGAGCAACCCCATTCCCCCCCATGCAATTGATCTGAAACTTGGCCCATAGTCTTGTTGTGACTACAGATTACTTTTGGGGTAGTCACTTAGAGTCACGCATAGTCACGGAGTGATTTTAAAGTTATTTACCCTCCTCCAATCGATCTTTTTGAATAACATAACATAGTCAAGGCGTATGATTATTATTTATTAGCAGAGTAGAAGATACGTATACGTATGAATGTTAATTTTAATATTAAATCAAACATAGTCAGCCCAATTCTAAACAAAAAATGGTGATTTTTTGAAATGTTTGTATGGGGAACCCCACAGGGGTTCCAGGGGGTGTGCCACTGACATGGGTGGGTCGGCCCTCCAAAGGTAGTGGGGTCGATCATACATTTGGACTCGATTGGGGCACTCTAAATGGGTCAAATTGAGACAGACAGACAGACAGGTCAAAAGTCGGGACATCAGGATTCGTTTTAGAGGTATGGTTCCTCGGGCAAAGTTTCTTATGTTGATCCCTAGAATACAATTTTCCTTGTCACCTGGGCGATTTTTAAATCGACCTGCCCCATAAATATATATGTATATGTATATATATATATATATATATATATATATATATATATATATATATATATATATATATAAGGGTGGGTCAAATTGTAGGGGGGCCGAAAAAATGTCCATGGGTTTATCGTGATTATGGTATTATGGGCCATAATAAGTATATTTGCCCAAGGAACCATACCGCTAAAATAATTTTCGAGCCTGCCAAAATTTCGAGGAGATATTTTCATGATATTTTCCATAATACTCATTCAAATGTAAAAAAAAAAAAAAAAATATTGAAAATGTGTATATCGGGGCTTTTTTGGGTCGGGAAACCCATTTTTCACATTTATTTTTATTTTTAACAGCCGCCAGGGTGCGTTTTCGTGCACTTTTGTGGATTTTTTTTTAAATTTTTGGGGAAAATTGACGAATTATTGCACAAATCGACGAATCTTTGACTTTCCCATATATAAAATAGCCCAAAATGTTCAGCGTTGAAAATTACGTGGGGTACCCATATACGACCTACATATATCGATTTCATTAAATTTAGGTCAAAAATTCGTTTTTTTACTTACTCTTTGAATGACCGCAATGGCATTTTCGACACAAATATGGTTTTCCTCAAAAATAGTTAAGTAAATAATTAAATGTTATATGAAAGTTCTCTCAAAGAACTGTTTTTCCTGAAGGTTATATGAAAATACCATTCATTTGCTTTTGTTAATAAGCAAAATTTACATGCGTACGAATGTAACGCCCGCATCACGGTATTTATTTGCCCTTAAACGAAAAATTATAATTTTTATTTGAACTATTTAATTTAATAACAGATGTTATATTCTGTCATGCAGAATATGTGACCTTCTCCGAGAAAAGGGACCTAGTGTGTGAAAATTAAGTTTTGAGAAAAAAACGCATTTAAGTTTCTGAACCCTTTTAGGTACCAGAATCCACCATTTTGACACAACCCGTTTTTTGACACACTAGGTCCCTTTTCTCGGAGAAGGTGACATATAGATACATTTTTTGAAGCAATTGTGCCAATGTTTTTGCTTTATTTAAGGTAAAAACATTTGATCTTGAGCCTGATTTAATTCTAAATAAATGATATGGATCGAAAATAAGTATTTTTTTATAATTAAAATACATTTTTAAAAGTATATTGCTCATTTATTGCTCTTTGTGTATAAATAAAGCCGCATTATGGCCGAAAGTATCCAAAGTTACTCCTTGATTTTGATGAGACCTCAATAATATTCTATTGAAGGTCAAACTACTTAAAAATATTTAATTTTATTTTTATTTAAAACATATTTTGGTGATCATACGAACGAATGCTTTTGGTATCAAGATTGAAAAGAAATGTGTTATAGCCTATACCACTATTTGCTCTGTGTGTAACTACCAAAAATATTTAACCCACCTGGAGTCGATTTAGCGATGTCCGTCCAGCCGTCGCGACGCGTGGGTCTGTCCATCAGTGTGTTCATGAAAACCTTGCAATCAAACTACAGGTCATAAATATGAATATATTTTGTTGAAATTTAGTATATAATCTATTGTCTGCTAAAGGATGAACGCTGTTGAAATTAGTGAAAATCGGTGTTATGTTCAGACCTAGTCCCCATAAAAAGGACCCCTATGAGATCGACTTAAATTGCCTAATATCCAAATTATCATATAGATCTCAGTCAAATTGGGTTTGTGTATGTTTATTACATCCATTTATCAGTAGTCCAAAATTAAACCCTATAGAACATTTTTTTTATTTGAAGCTGAGTCCCGTTCTTCACTTAAATCTATCAAAAAACAAAAATATTGCACAGATTTTTCTCAAATTTGGTTTGTATATGTTTTTGCAAAAAATAAGTGATCTTAATACATGTGATCAGGAGCGGTCCATTTTTCGACCTAGTCCCCATATAAATATAGCTTCCGATATGAACATTTTCATATCCAAAGCCAAAAGAAATTAATAACAATTAGCAGATTCCAGCCCTCGAAATTCGAGTGCAAATTCTAGGAAATTTTCTTTTTTCATTAAATGAAGACCCTAAAGGTATGCTAATTAATTATAGCCAATTCACAAATCAACACAAAAAACAATCTCATATTTATTACAAACACATTAACAAATACAATAAACACACATACATAGCATTGTATAATTTTATGTATGTGTTTTTAGCAACTTTAAATGCAATTTACTCAAAATAAAGGAAAAAATTTAAAAATATGTTAGTCTGGTGAACAGCTAAAAAGAAATACCTTTCAAATAATATACATTTGGTCAAAATGGGGATAAAACAGTAGAGCAAAACATCGGTCACAAGAAATCGCCTAGCCTATTAATATTATAGATGCCACTCAAGTTTGATAAATGTTTATTTTCAATATCTAATCATGGTAAGCATGGTGTAGGGTATCATATAGTTGGTCTACACCGACTATAATTTTTATTAATTGTTATTACATTTATGCTGATTGGTTTTGATTAATTTCTTTCAATTAAAATGACGAAAATATTTTTTTATTATCTTTTTAATATTAAACATTATTATAAAACAAGTAGGAAAATTATAGTCGGTCTAGACCGACTATACGATACCCTATATCATGGTTTAGAGACCCTATCTCTTCGGTCCAACTAATTCGCTATAGAAAATAAGCATAAACCAAATTTGAGTGGCATTGTTATTAATTTTTTTGGCTGCAGATATGAAAAAGTTCATATCGGATGTTATTTTTATATGGGGACTATGTCGAAATATGGACCGCTCCTGACCATATTTGGTAATGTCACTTATATTTTGAATAAATAATTTCAAACCAAATTTGAGAAAAATCTATGAAATATTTTTGTTTTTTGATAGATTTAAGTGAAAATCGGGAAGCAGCTCTATATGGGGCCTATGACTAAGAACTGTCCTATAGGGATTTTTTTTGGATTTCTGATTAAAAGATATAATAAATATACAAACCCAATTTGACTGAGATCTATATGATAATTTGGATCTTATGGCAATTTATGTCGATTTCATAGGGGTCATTTGTATGGGGACTAGGTCTGAACATGGAGCGAATTTGACTAGTTTCAACAGCGCTCATGGCCGATGAAAGCTTATATACCTAATTTCATCAAAATATATTAATATTTGCGACATGTAGTTTGATAACAAAGTTTAGATGGACACACAGACGGATGGACGGACGGACGAACAGACGAACGGACATCGCTAAATCGACTCAGAAAGTGATTCTGAGTCGATCGGTATAATAAAAGATGGGTCTAGGTCAAGTATTTTTGGTAGTTACAAACAGCAGCACAAAGTCATTATACCCAAACCACATAGTGGTATAGGGTATAAGAAAATGTGTCAAAGGGTTAAAAATCGACACTAAAAGTTAATATAAAGACCAGTATACACGGTCAAAATGCTTGGCGTCAAATTCATGTATGTGTGCATGAAGCTTTTCTCTTACACGATACTGCATAGCTCTTCAATCATTCATTCATCTAATATTTGATTTTGTGCTGTAAACATCATGTCTTCTTTCAATTTTAACACGTTTTTCTTTTCTTCCGACATTTTTACATCCATTCACTTCGAAGTCACATCAAAAATGAGACCATGCAGGACGATCAACGATAAACACACATCAAAATCGCACGTCAAGCGAGCAAAAATTATAAAATTTTTGATTTTGCTTCAATCATCATCGATGTGACATATACAAACACATTTTCACTAATGCCACTACAATGCTTGTCATGCACTTTGACCGTGTATATCGCGCTTAAGGGGAGTAAAAAGCTAGTAATTTCTAGTCATATTTTGTGAAATTTATCCGGTTTGGTCTCTTAGCGTCGGGTGGAGGGTATAACATGAATGAACTAAATGAAGTTTAAAGCTACTCTCATTACCTTTAAAATAACACAAATTTTGATCGTGAATGTTTTTAATATATAAATTATAATGGCAGACCACTTATATGTGATTTAAATGATTTTTTTCATTTTTTTGACGCGCCATATCGCAGGAACAGCAGAAGCTGGAAGTGCAGAATTTTACGTTTATCTTAATTGAGTAAGGTGCAAAATGACAACTAAAGTCGTTTTCTATTCTGACAAAAAATGTCGCACTTTATTTTGAAAAATGTACTTTTTATATATTCTAAATTAAAAGCTACTTTTCTTATACATCAATCGAAAAGTCTCAAAAGCAAGCCTTCGTAAATCGCAAAAAATTAAAGCCATTCACTTTTTTCAGGTCATAATGTGAGAATATTTCCCCATTGTTCCCCTTTTTTGAATATGTTCACCCTATGACTTCAAAGAGTATAATAATAAAAGTCTTTTGCATTTTATGAACACAGCTCTTTGAGACCTTTCGGTTTATGTATAAGATAAGCTTGCTTTTAATTTAGAATATGGTGCACCAACTTTTGAAACCGATGTCTTCCGATCGGGATGAAATTTGCACCAAGGGTAGTCCTATTGGATAGTAGTTTAGACACAATTTTTCAATAAGATCGGTCCAGATCTCTCTGAGTTAGAGGGGATCAAAATTTGACATTTTGGCCAAACAGGTGTTTTTTCTCATCCATGTAACTTATTACCTATTGTTCTTAGAAAATTTTCTCCCAAATAGTTTAGCTATTTCTTCAATATTTCGGAAAAAAATACTTAAAAAAAAAAAAAAAAAATTTAGACTTTTTTTTTTTGGTAAATTAAAGCATTTTTTGCCTTTTTTTTCAAAAAGTGCATTTTTTTTTTTCATAAGAAAGGTTAGGATTTTTCCTTTAAGAGCTTTTTGGTCGCTTAGTGGGATGGGATTGGGATATCTATCAAAATAAATGTTTTGTAACTCAAGACAACGGTTTTTCAATTTTTCACAAATGCACTATTTTGAATTTTTTCCTATTTGTATGTAAAACCTTACAAATAAAACTGATACTGAGAAACTAGACAAATTAACCTTTCCGAAGGTATATAACATACCTAACTAAAATTTTATACCCTCGATACTGTAATACCCAGAATATGTTAACCTCAGGAAAAAAAATCGCTTTTTTTCTATAGAAATGTTGAAAAATTATTATTTTTTATTTATTTCTAATAATAATTAAATTAATGTATAATAATAATATTAAAAATAAAAAGATAAATAATTTATTAAAATTTAATCTTAATTGCATTAGATCCATTTATATCATAACTCTTTTTATACTTAATTTATTGTAGCTGATGAAGTATTTGAGTCTTGTAAATTTTTAAATACCCAGTCTTTCATCCAGCTTTTTTGTCGCCTTTATTTACTGCATTTTTTTGTCTTGACGTTACTAGGTTCAGCTGTTGATTTCGCTGCTGGTTTATTTGTTGTCTTTGAAAAGAAATCGCATTGAATAGAGGCAGAAAACTTTTTCAACTTGAGTCTTCCATCGACAAGCGGTATAAAAGCATGGTATTGAGCGGTGCCATCGATTGTTACCGCAGCATCGAATCTGCTCTTCAGTGTTTTCAATGTTTCCTGATGATCCTCTTTGCTACTAAAAACTATTTTAGTTTCTTTACAATAACTCTTTGCCCAATGGAATAAAGCAGTCGCATCTAAGATGCGATCTTGATGAGAGCACTGGAGGCTATACTTCGCTGCATTTCTTTTAAGATTTGCTGCAATACCATCACATGCTCCTTTACCATGAGCAGTAGGATGAAAATGCCACTCAGCTGGCATTCCAAAATCTTTTTCATGGGCCATAAGATTTGACAAGCTACTTTTGTTTTTAAAATGTTGACGAGCTCCGTCCGAAACGTAGTATACCTTCGTTACTGTAAATTTAGATTTTAGAATTTTAGTATTCTCTTCTGGTACTCATAAACTGCAACGGTATCATGTTTTAAATCGTCGGATATGATTGCCATACTTTTGTGTTCCAGTTTTTCATCTTTCATGTAGTAAATAACTACTGTGAATATAGTTGCTTGGTCGTTATTGAAGTGGAATGCTTGTATGGCATCCTGAAGAACATATTTATAGTTTTCTGCGAAATCATATGAAATAACGAATTCACCAGACTTCAAATGTATCTTCAAATCCTTGAAGAATGACCATTGCTCTTTGACTAAAAAGTCATGGTTTCTCAAGTTCAGCAATCATGTACACATTTCTTCCACAAAATCATCCACATTTAAAATGATTGTATTCAATGTGCATCTGTCAGTCTGAATCCAAGAATCAAATTTGACCTCCTCTATATATTCTCGATCTAAAGAGTTGATTAAATTTTCTTTGATGAATGTGGTTTTCGGGCAATTGGTACATTCACCTAAGTGGCAAAAGATTGTTGCATTAGGACACATAGTCAATTTAAGGCAATCGCGGTAATCGTGTAAATCTTCTGCCGAATCATCTGTTAAATACTTTAAGTTGATTTCCTTCAACATCAGTTTAACATTTTCATGGTAAATTTGGGTTAATTTCGTGAAGCCAGATTGAAATGTTGCAAATAACTGTTTCAGGTTACAGATAACCATTCTCTTCTGTTATGTTATGAAGTTATGTTACATACCTTCGGTCTTTAAGTACAATTTAATATTTTCTTTGTACTTTTCCGCCTTTGAGTCAATTAGCCATTTTTGGTTAATTCTGGGTTAAAATCTATGAAAATCCTTTTTTTATACATCGTTGAAAGGAGTGTTTACATAGATTTTAACTAGTAAAACCGTTAACGGTACTTAGATATTGCTCGTCACCTTCTCTCTTTTATTTTTTATCTTATAAAATCAATCGTTTTGGTACCTTCGTACAATTCGTGCTATATCGCATTTTAAAACAGATATTTTTTGCTACATACGCAAACATTTGGTCCTTCGAACCGGATCCTGAGGAAAAAATTTTGAAAATTTTAAAAAATTATTAATTTCAACATTCCCACAGCCTTCATCTTGTCAACACCAGCAAGAACCTGCAAAAACAACCCTTCGCTGCAACTACAATTTACATCAAATTTAAACTAAAGGTGCGTATAGTTCATATTTTTTTAAGTGTGAGCAAATCAAAAAATTTAAAATTTAAAAAGTGTATAATAAAAATTAATTTAAAAATAAAAAAGTCCATTATTAAAATACTATTTTTTTCGTACTTTTCGTTTTACAACCCTACGCGTTACGTTACATTACGTGTATATTCTTTACGTGGACGGTGACATTAATTATAACGTGTTTGTTTTAATCAAAAATAAAAAGAAAAAGCCGTCGGGATTTTTAAAAAGTGTTTAGTGCAAGTAATAATATAAATAATCATATCGTGTTTGTTTTATTCGAAGGAAAGAGAAAAAGCCGTCGGGATTTTTAAAAAAAGTGTTTAGTGCAAATAATAATAATTTAAACAGATTTACATTTAAACATAACTAAATCAGTTTTTATCCTTTGTGTTATACATCTACGCTCACGCGAACGTTTTTTTTTTTCGTGCTTAAGCTGCTTAAAGGAAGTAAAAAGCTAGTAATTTCTAGTCATTATTTTTTGTGAAATTTATCCGGTTTGGTCTTTTAGCGTCGGGTGGAGGGGTATAAAAGATTCAGCAGAGCTGTATTTAGCAATCTTATGTCTTTTAATTTTTTTTGATATTTTCTTCAAAAACTTTTAAATTTGTTTTTTCGAAAAATCGATTTTTCAACTCAAAATGATTTTTTTATATGAAAAAAAAGAAAAAAAATTGGAAATGGTTTAAAAATACATTTACACAGCATAAGATGCATAAAAAATATTTGACTTTGTCCTTTATATATTTTAGTTTAAAATTTTATAAAAATTTTATATTATTAAAAAAACTAATTATAGAAATTTTTTTGTTAAATATATTTGCGATTTATCAAAATCGGTCTATTATTCGCAAGTGATTATATATTGCAATACAATTCTTATACATAAAGGAAGACGCACTCTATCTTCTGAACATGTCATCAAAACAAATAGAATCTTCTCGAGCATAAGCAGCATTTAAAGACCAAATAAATACATTTTTATTTTCTAAATAATAAAATTTTAATAGACTTTTAGCTAATTCCTATAGATAATTTGCCATAACAATTGCCTGTTTTTATGCCCTATACCAGGGTTAGAGTATAATGAGTTTATATTGATGTTTGTAACTACCATCAATATTTGACCTAGAACCGTCTTTATTATACCGATCGACTCAGAATCACTTCCTGATCGACTCAGAATCACTTTCTGAGTCAATTTAACGATGTCCGTCCGTCCGCTGTGTGTCCATGTAAAGCTTGTAATCAAACTACAGGTCGCAAATATGAATATATTTTGATGAAATTTAGTGCATAGGCGTCTATCGGCCATAGGATGAACGCTATTGAAATTGGTGAAAATAGGTTGATGTTCAGACCAGTCCCCATATGAAATCGACTTAAATTGCCATAAGATACAAATTATCCTGTAGATTTCAAATAAATTGGGTTTATGTGTATTTATTACATCCACTAATCACTAGTCTAACAATAAACCTTACAGGACAATTCTTAGTCATAGCTCCCATATAAGGCTACTTCCCACTTACTACTTCTTCACATAAACCTAACGAAAAAAAAATATTGCACAGATTTTTCTCAAATTCGGTTTATATAAATTTTTGCCAAAAAATTAATGACTTTACCAAATATGGTCAGGATTGGTACATTTTTCGACCTAGTCTCCATATAAATACCCAATTTGTTGAACCTAAAACCAATTCTCTAAACGTATGTTATAGGGTATCGCCTAGTCGGTCTAGATCGACTATAATTTTCTTGCTATATTCGCGCTGAAGTCACAAAATTTTCTCATATCTTTGGTTACTGTAAATGCTATTTGAAAAAAAAAAAAAAACACATTAATAGCCATTAGCAAAGAACATGCAAAACTGAAATTATGTACAAAATTTCCAAGTCTTAAGTGCAACTACAGAAACTGTGACTTGATGTCTTTCTATTCTAATGGGCATAATTAAGTATTAAGGGGCTAACAGCAAAAGCGCTTAAACGATTTAAATTGAGCATTAAAATAAGGCCCTTTCTATATAATAACACTTAGTTAGTCACTGAAGCTGCCGACAGGCAATATAACTGCACAGCATACGTAGAGTATTTCATAAATAATAAGCCTAACCCTAGATTGGCCACCCAGCAAGAGTTAAAAAGTAATAGAATGCTATAATTTTTGTACCCTAAGCCCCCAAAATGTGTTTGAACTGATGTTTGTAACTACCAAAAATATTTGATCCAGATACTTTTATACAATTTAGAATTACTTTATGAGTCCATTTGTAATATTCGTCCAACTTTGTATACAATCAACAAAAACATAATTATTTTTGAAATAAAATTGTTAAATTTCTTTGGAAAAACTTGCTGCATTTGTAGACTTTACTGAATCTGGTTATTATTTTTTTTTTTTTTGGTAATAAGTCGCAATATTTTTGAAAAAACCATCCTATAGCAATATAAAAGTTAAAAAACAACTGTAGAAAAATAATTTTATGGCGATGAAAAAATAAGCACACACTTGGAAAGGGTTCACACTGAATTATGCAAAATAAATGGCTAAGAAAGAAATTCAATAACATGGTCGTTAAAATTAATTAATTTTGACCAGGCTTGACCAGTGTTTCGACATGATGACATATAAGCTGCTATTCTTCCGGGATTTGTTTTAGTAATATACAATTATCCCTTTATTAGAAAATAAAGGCAACACTTACATGGTTTCTTTTTTGCATATTTGGCAGAAATTGAAACAAAATAATTTTATGTTTTATATCTGGAGTATGTCTGGAATAAATTTGTAAATAAAATAAAGATTAAATCTGAAAGATTTAAGCTTGCTATAACTTATAAAAAAATTATTCTAAAATTTGTTATTCCATTCTGAATAATTGGCTAAACAACCATATTTAGGTTCTTGCACAAGTTTAAATACTGTTTTTGCTACAGCGATGAATTCTATATGAACCCCATATTTTCTTTCGGTTTTCCCTAAAGATGATTACAGTAGAACGTATTATAGAACTAGTTACATATCTAGGTTCGAAATATTTAACTCATAATGGTGAAAAGATAACTAAAAGTCGGACAGGGTTGGGAAGCAATTCTAAAAGCTTTAACTGCAGAATTTGGATTAGAATCCAGTTTGAAAATATTTCAAAATATTCCTTATTTCCAGTTCCAAGGATTTGGACTTAGTCAATTTGTATATCCTCCACAAAAGTTATTAGATAAGATATGTATATATTCCATATAACAAGCAGAGTTGATATAGCAATGTCCGTCTGTCCGTTAGTTGCAATCACGATAACTCCCTCAATAGGACAGCTGGGTTGCTAATTTTTAGTTAAAATGATTCACTGACATCCTTAGCATGTTGCCATTAAAATTATCGAAATCGGTGTAATAGATCCTTAGATTACAATGAAAATGTAAAATAAAACTTTAAAAAATAATGATTATCTAAGTGTATGTTAACCCTATAAATTTGCCCGTCACAATTTCATACCGTTTGATTAAAATGTGACTAGCATTGTAAATATAGGGGTTTTAGAGCCAAAGTCGATGTTGAGTAATTAAAAATCAAAATTCTTACTCGAGTTATTCTTTTTAATCTGATTTAAAAAGAGAATAATTTGTTTACCTTATTTCATCTGAAAGTAATTAAAAAAAAAGCTAAACAATTTTTAATTTATCTCTAATAACTATTAGCATGGATCTTAATTTTAATTAATTTCATTTTGATATCATTTTTTTTTCACAACACAATCTGTAATTGAGCTGCATTCAACTGTAATTGTTTCCGAGAAGCAGCAAAAAACAAAATACCACAGACAAATGCGACAAACAAGTCTGTCATTAATATTGAGAAAATATATAAAAAAATAGTCAGACAAAAAACCTTTGCAATATGTTTTTTATTTCAATGATGTAATCTTAACCAACTGCCCTGCTACAACTAAGAGTTGGTGAATACAAAAAAAAAAAAAAACTACTCTTAAATTGTCATTTGCAATAATATTTAACATTCTTGTTTGTCTGTTAGTTTTCTCGTAGAAAGAAGGTCTCCTTAAAAGAAAACTTGGATGTTGTTGCTTATATGTACACATTAGTGAACTATACAAAAAACAAGTAAGAAAATTATAGTCGGTCTAGACCGACTATACGATAACCTATACCATGCGTTTAGAGACCTTATCTCTTAGGCCCAACTAACTGGATATAGAAAATAAGCAAAAACCAAATTTGACTGGGATTTTTATTAATTTTTTTTTGGCTGCAGATATGAAAAAGTTCATATCGGATGCTATATCTATATAGGGACTTGGTCCAAAAATGGACCGATCCTGATCATGTTTGGTAAAGTCTCTTGTATTTTGCAAAAATATGTAAAAACAAAATTTGAGAAGAATCAGTGCAATATTTTTGTTTTTTAATAGATTTAAGTGAAGATCGGGAAGCAGCTCTATATGGGGTCAACGGGATCATTTTTGGACTACTCATTAATGGATGTAATGAACGCATACAAACCCAATTTGAGTAAGATCTATATGACAATTTGGATCTTTTGGCAATTTATGTCGATTTCATATGGGTAATTTGTATGGGGGCTAGGTCTGAACATGGACCGATTCTCACCAATTTCAATAGCGTCCATCCCATGGCCGATAAAAGCTTATGTACCAAATTTCATCAAAATACATTCATATTTGCGACCTGCAGTTTGATTACAAGCTCTACATGGACACACAGACGGACGGACGGACGGACATTGTTAAATCAACTCAGAAAGTGATTCTGATTCGATCGGTATAATTAAAGATGGGTCTAGGTCAAATATTTTTTGTTGTTACAAACAGCCGCACAAAGTCATTATACCTAAACCACATAGTGGTATAGGGTATAAAAAATGTAAAAATTTAACATAAAAAAAATGTAAAACTTTGAATTGCAAGACGATAAAACAACGCTTAAAAAGAAAATTATCAGAATATTTTTCTCAAATTTTAATTTTAAAATATTAGTACTGAAATATTTATACAAAATTGGATTTCTAACGAAGGTACAAATTCCTAAAAGATCTGAGAAGAAAGTGGCAGATCTGTTCATGAATTTGCTCTCAGTTTTTCTATGCACAGCAAAGATCAAAGGCTTTAGAACTTTAAATGCTGAGATTTTTCAAACAAGCAACAGGGCAACTAATTGAAATGCAAATCGGAGTTTAACACCGACAGAACCATCCTGATCATTTTTCTTTAATAGGTACAGTTGTTCCCCTCCTAAATGCATTTTTTTTGTTAGATGAGCAAAAAGTAGCAGCAAGACGTACCTACGAGTGGTTTCATACAAAGTGTACAGACATTTTTGCTCAGTTTAATGAATGAATAACGATGGAGTGTAGTTAACAGTGATGTGAGGTTAACCAATCAATTATCTTAAAATTTAGTAACTAAAGTAAAACAGAGTAACGTCAAGTTATAATTTAAAAAATATTGAGATGGAATAGGATTTTTTTTAATCAAACAAAAATTAAAAAGCAGTTCATACCTATATCTTTTTAAAGAAATACAAAAAAAAATTTTTTTTGGAAAGCCTTTTTTGTAAATATTTTTTTAAAATAATTTTTTTTTTATTTTTTTGGGTTTGGGAGCTTCCTACTAAAATAAAATAAACTAGCTGGTTCCAGCCTGGGAGCTTCCTACTAAAATAAAAGAAACTAGCTGGTTCCAGCAGTCGAAATTCGAGTGCAATTTGTAGGCAACTTTATTTTTCAACTTAGCCAATTCACAAACCAACACAATTTTGGTTTATTATTATTATTGTGAATGAAGAAAACAAACTCATTAACAAACACATTAACATATTTAATAAACACACACATAGGATATGTGTAATTTTATGTATGTGTTAGTAGCAACTGTAAATGCAATTTACTCAAAATAAAGAAAAAAATTAAAAATCTGTAAATCGGGTGAACAGCTAAAAAGAAATACCTTTCAAATAATATGGGTTTGGTAAAAATCAGGAGAAAACGGTAGAACAAAACATCGGTAACAAGAAATCGCCTAGCCTATTAATATTATAGATATGTAAATATTATGGTTCTGCAGAAAACCACAAAAAAAAAAACAATTAGACCTATACGAAACGTTTCGACAAAGGGATCCAACTTTGCTGGGACAATATCTGGATGTACAAAACAGCATAAACCAAATTTTTGGTGTTAATTTTATTAATTTGTGACATGGTGATATCAAAAAGTTCACAATTGACGTTATGTTTACATGGTGACTAGGTCAAAAAATGGACCGATCCGGACCATATATGCTAAAGACACTTATTTTTTGCAAAAACATATAGAAACTAATTATTAGAAAAATCTGTGTAATAATTTGGTTTTTTTAATAGATTTAAGTGAAGATCGGGAAGCTGCTTTATATGGGGACTATGACTAAGAAATCTCTTCAGGGTTTATTTTTCGACTACTGATTAATGGGTGTAATAATCACAAGCACATACCACTTTATTAACCTATTGCGCATTGATACCGAAAATGGGAATTTTTTTTGATAAAATTTTGAAAACTCCTTTTTAAAGTTTTAAAAAATTTTCTTAAACAAAATTTAAAAAAATGGATCTGGCACTTAAGGTTTAAATAAGTGCATATTACAGATTAACTGTTTGAATTTTTAAGTAAATCCCTATGCTAGAATTTTTTGACAAGGATTTTATTTTTGCGATTTCGAGAAAAATGGGATTTTTGTAAAATATTCTGTAAATGTACTCTTTCTAAATACTTTGTATCAAAAATTCATCACTTTTCCACTTTTAAATGTTATATTTTATCTTAATAGCCTAGGGTTTCGGAAAAAATAATATGACCCCATTAACCCTTTTGGAATTGGGGTAACATATGACCCCAAGCTAATAAAAGACAATTTATTCAAAAAATTCAAATATTTTGTAAGTGCTGTTGAATTTGTAGAACTTCCGTTCCTAAAATTTTTATATAAAAATTACCGAAAATGAATTCTTCTATTAAACTCGATGAAACCACTATTTCGAATTTAAGAAAAAAAATTCGGTTATCTTTTATTTATTTTACCCATTGTGATATATCTATGCTGCAAGTATCTGCTTATTGCTCGCGAATATAAATGAAAACAACTTTTAACCAATTTTGTTATAAAATTATTTTATGTATAAAAACTCTATATTTTTCTAAAACGGAAGTGATATTGTTGCAAAAAAAAAAACACAAAACTATTCTTAATTACACTTTGTATTTCTCAGTTTTTTTGCTATTCGCATATTTCTAGGGGGTGAGACCGAGAGTGAACATTTTATTTATTAAGGCCCACCGTAATATACATATTCTATTCTATAGTAAAAACTAGAGATGTGACGGTTATCCGGCAACTATCCGGTTTGCCGGATATCCGGCCTAAATTTACTATTCGGCCGGATATCGGATAATAAGCTACTATCCGGTATCTGGCCGGCCGGATATTTTCTTAGAATTATTTTAAGCAAATAAATTTGTATTAAGTAACTAGCAATAAAATAGCTTTTATTTAAAGGTAAAAAAGTAACAAAAAATTACAAATTATCTTTCAAAAACTTAAAATACGTTTTGAGATATTCACTTTACTGAAAAATTTATGTTTAAACTAAAAACTTAAAAAACGTCCAATTAATACAACGATTGACATTAATACTCAAAATTAAGAAGAGGTAGATTATGGTGAATAAAAACTAAATTTTCAGCGTTCGCAGACAATAGACGATTTCGCTTGTTTTCGTAAACCAAGCCAGCTTGCGAAAAAAGTCTTTCGCTATAAACGCTGCTGCAAGGAGCTGAAAGTAACGTTTTAGTAAGAGACGTTAAAATTGGGTATTTTTTGGAGTTAAACGACCACCAAGCGTAAGGATCCTGACTGCGATCAATTCGAACTTCCTTCAAGAAGAATTCAATCTCGGTAGCAATTTGGTTCTTCTCATGATCGCTAGACTAAATGTTGTTTTCATCTGCCACTTCATTAAAACAATCCCAAAATGTTTCGTGAGATTCACGAGCTACATTTGAATCAGTTTCATTTAATCGTAACTGTTTAGGTCTAGTTGAAGACGTCGATGAACAACTACTGATGGAAGACGTGTCGCAAGTCATTCTTAAGTGTTCCAATAAAATAGTCTGTCGAGCTCTTTCAGCTTCAACTTTTCCCAAAAAGTTAGCCTTAAATCTGGGATCCAGAAAAGTTGCAATAAGGTATTTTGGATCTTCACTTAAGGAAATAAAACGAGATGTCAATTGCGCTTTTAAGGAGCCTCTCATATTAAGTAAATCCGCTGTTCGTCGTATAGTTTCGTCCTTGTCTAAGAATTTTTTTAATGCAGCTACATGCGGTATAACTTCAGATATGCAGGAGAGGCCAGCACTTGTAATTTTAGTTATTTCTTCAAACGGCTTCAAAAGTTGTACACACTGCTCCATCAAACACCACTGACGAGTTGTTAGATTAGTAAGTGTGTCGTTTTCAGACACATAAAGGGAGATAACACGTTTTTGTTCCAATAAGCGTTCCATCATATAGAAAGTGGAATTCCACCTCGTGTTTATATCTTGCACCAATTGATGCTCTGGTAAACATAGTTCTTTTTGAAGCACCAGCAATTTTTCTTTTGCTAAACCTGAATGATTGAAGTGAGTTACGATACGTCTACCTTTGGCAATCAAGTCCATTACTTCAGGTTGTACCTTTAAAGACTCAAGCACAACCCTCTGAAGCGAATGAATGAAACACCTGGCGGAATTATACTCCGCCATTCGAACGCCTTTGACCATGTTTGCGCCACTATCATGAACAATAACATGTATTTTGCTTTGTTCAATATCCCAGCGAGATGTAATACTATTGAGTTCATTTGCTATGTTTTCTCCTGTATGAGATCCTGAAAACGGTTTCATAGCTAGAACTCCGTGTTGAAGTTTAAATTCTGCAGAAAGCTAATGAGCTGTGAAACTCAGAAAGCTGGAGTTATTGCGCAAACACGTCCACATGTCAGAAGTGACAGAAACTGCGACAGCACTTGAAATTCTTGTTTGGATTTTTTTGAAAATTCGGTTGTAAATATCGGGAATTATTTTTTGGGTCATAAAGGCTCGGCTTGGCAATTCATAGCGTGGTAAAGCTTGCTTAAGTAATCTTGCGAATCCAACTCTTTCAACGACACAAAGTGGCTCATTATCCAGTGCAATCATTTCTGCTATGAGATAATGGTATTTTTTCGCAGTTGCATTATTTATGTCCCAAAGCAATTTTCTATCGAACGCCTCTGACAAAGTCTGTTGCCTTGTAGAAGAGGAACTTGTACAAGCGTTGACAGGCTCCGCAAGCGACGTAGCTGCGTCGTTTATTTTATCTTTATTCAAATTCATGAATTTTTCTGGGTGCTTTAATTTCAAATGATTGCTCATAGCAGATGTGCCTGGGGGAAGATTTAAAATTAATAAGTATATGATTCGAAACTTGTAGGTTGTATTATTAAATAGGCTGCAAAAAAAACATTACTCTTACGCACCTGCTTTTTTTCCTTCACCACCACGAGAAATTGGTAGTTTGCACAATAAACAAATAGCAAACTTATTATTTTCACTTTTAATTTCAAAATATTGCCAAATAGGCGATTTTCTTATCATTGAAGACATGTTCTCTGCTCTTTTCGTACAAATTATGAAGTAAAATAATTGAAACAATCAGCTGTTGATTTTCAGTAATGCCAGATTTTAATTTGTTGATTTTCAGTATTGCCAGACTGCAGTACGTTATTTTCCAAAGATAACTAACATCGCTCCACCCGTTTATTGTCGTTTACCCGGGGGTTACACGTTCAACTAGTTGCCTTCAACTCCGAATTTTCCACTAATACACTTACACATTTTAAAGTTGAAAGGCGGTTGCTTGCGATTTTCTCTTTCAACCAGCGTTTCAACCAGTTGACCAACTAAACAGCTGATTTGTAACATCTGTGTCATATTCATTTGATTTGTTTGGTGGAAAAGTTATTAAAACGTGTGTGTTTTTTAAAACAAAAATTAAAGTGATTTTTTAACTAAAAATTTAACTAAATATTTAAAATAAAATGAATAAACAACAAAGTTGATCAACCTGTTGCGTACAGCCTGCGTCACAGCTGCCAGTTTCAACGAATTCTGACAAGCAGTATGTGTAAAAGCCTTTCAACCAAAAGTTGAAGGTGTAACCGCGGCGTTATTGCCTGCCGAACTAGAAATAATGAAATCTTTAATTTACTATCCGGCCGGCGGATATTCGGCTATCCGGCCTCGCATCTTGCCGGATATCCGGTATCCGGTTATCCGGCCAAATCACTATCCGTCACATCTCTAGTAAAAACCATCAGCACGAACCCATACATAGTGGTAAAGGGTGGACCATTTTCAATGCACGATGTTAATTGTAAATAAAACAAAAAGTTTTCAGAGAATTATCTGAATTTTTCTTCAATATAATATTCAATATGACAATTATATGTGAAATAAAGTTTTGGTAAAATGCTCGCCACGGCTTCGGTGGTATACCTCTATTCGATGGTCCATATTTTCGATGACGCTCAGGCATAATTGAGATCCGATGTCGTTAGTATACCGAATTGACTCATCTTTTAGCTCTTGATTTGTTCATGGCTTATTGAAGTACATTTTTTCTTTTTAATATCCCCAAAGAAAGAAATCCAACGGTGTCAAGACACATGATCTTGGAGGCCAATTGACATCGACACGACGTGAGCCGTTGTTTCGTTGGCTGTGTGGCAAGTGGCACCATTCTGTTGGAATCATACATCGTCCAGATCATTATCATATATATGATATATAAATTAATTGTGGTAAAGCAAAAATTAAAAAAAATAAACACTTTTAACAAGAAAACAAAAAAAAATTTTTTAAAGTATTTTTTTAAAAGATCCAACGTCATTTTTTCAGACAGAATGCGATTATTACTTTACTTAATATGCAAATTTTGTTTTTGTATTTAATGTTACGTGGTAGAGAAGAAGAAAAATCATAACTACTTTGTATTCTTGATTAGAGCGGTATCTGGCATTGACCCTTCATCAGTGAATATATCAAACGCGAAAAGATCACGCCCAAGCCGTTTAAAAATCATGGTCTTTTGTTGTTCGCGATTTTCGGTTTTTGGCGATTTTTGAAGACTTATTTTTATAGTACTTCATGTTTTTTTATAGGACGTGCAAAGCCCAATGGTCCGATCCCGAACATTTTTCATCAGACTACTCATATTAATAACTCATGAACTCGGACAAAGTTCCAAGGCTTTCACTATTACTCTACTCAAGATATGTGGTATTTATTATTTACTTTGTGTTGGGTACCACACCCACTGATTTGATCCCGCCCATTTTTTCGCGACTCTAAATTAGTTTAATATGTGTACGTACATAGTTTCAGGGCTCTTGCTGTCGTAGTACTCCAGATATTATATCTCAAAAGCAGATGTTATAATTCACTTTATATGAGAGGTGCCATGCCCACTTGAAATATCCAAAAACAAGTTTAGTATATATTTTCTTCCGGATAGTCAGTTATCTACTGTACTAATGTCAAGACGATCGGTCTCCTATAAACTACAAACAAACACACAAACATCCATTTTTATACCCTATACCACCATGTGGTTTGGGTATAATGACTTTGTGCTGCTGTTTGTAACTACCAAAAATATTTGACCTAGACCCATCTTTTATTATACCGATCGAATCGGAATCACTTTTGAGTCGATTTAGCGATGTCCGTCCGTCCGTCCGTCCGTCCATCTGTGTGTCCATGTAAACCTTGTAATCAAACTGCCGGTCGCAAATATCAATATATTTTGATGAAATTTGGTATATAAGATTTTATCGGTCATGGGATGAACGCTATTGAAATTGGTGAGAATCGGTTCATGTTCAGACCTAGCCCCCATAGAAATGACCCTATGAAATCGACATAAATTGCCATAAGATCCAAACTGTCGTATAGATCTTAGTCAAATTGGGTTTGCATGTGTTTATTACATCCAATAATGAGTAGTCCAAAACCGATCCCTATGGGACCGCTCTTAGTCATAAAATAACAAAAATATTGCACTGATTCATCTCAAATTTTGTTTGTATATATTTTTGCAAAGCACAAGAGACTTTACCAACCATGGTCAGGATTGATCCATTTTTGGACATAAGCCCCATATAGATAAAGCATCCGATATGAACTTTTTCATATCTGCAGCCAAAAAATTAATAAAAATGCCACTCAAATTTGGTTTATGCTTATTTTCTATATCCAATTAGTTGGGCCTAAGAGATAGGGTCTCGAAACGCATGGTATAGGGTATCGTATAGTCGGCTTAGACCAACTATAATTTTCTTACTTGTTATATATATATAAGATTAAGACCCTAAGATCCTTTCTCTAGCGCATGTTTCATTTTGTCATTTGTAAAAAAGAATTTATAAAAATTTGCATTACAGCGCATTTGTCTGAAGCTACGATGAATTAAGGTCTTTATCACTTACATAGAATCTTAAAAAAATGAAATAGCGCAGCTAACTGAATATTACTGTAGTTGAGAAAAAGTGTTGGCTTTTTTTTCCAAACGGTTTTCTCCATTAAACGTGTATTTATGTTGTTGCACAACGATGACAGCAGAAATTAAGTTAAAGTATGTTAAATAAATTGGAAATTGAAAAAAAAAAAAACAGAATTCACTTGTCACCATGTAACCGGAGGATTTTCCATTTCATTGTGTTTTTTTGAAGAGAACTATGTTAAATAAATAATAACAAATAATAGCTCAAATGTAAATAGTTTAAATAATTGATATGTTTAATGTGTGTATTATTTCATTTACTCAATACATGTATTGGGAAAAACTTGGATAAACGATCCCAACAAAAAATGCTGTTGGAGGCAGCAGTTTGCAATTTTGTTTTAAATTATTATAATAAATATGTTTGTTCGAGATTCCCCGCCAAGAATCAGTTGTTTCAAAGACTTCAATAAGCTACTGTGATAATGTACTTAATTATTTTAATTTGCTGATTTTTTTTTCACTTTCCCGTTAATTTGAAGCAATAATGAAATGCATACCAAGAACGATTTTTTGCTGGGTTACATTATAGTCTCGTTAATTCAATCACTATTAAGTATAATTGACTTACAACTCGAAACGAAAATATTCTTTATGTGTAAATTCTTAATAAATAAAGTATCAAATTTTGTCGTTCTATTTGGAAGTTTACAATTTCTGGTAAATTTTGTAATGTTCTTTTTTTAGATGACAAAAGTCGTAACTTTTAAAAACTAAAGTCAAAAGTTATTCATGTTGACATAAGAACATAATAATTTTTAAGTTACATATTTACTTGTATTCACAACTTTTTATGTCCTTCTCTACACTTGCTAGAAAAAGTATTCGTATACTTCAATGCTACTTAATAAAATATCTATCACATCGATTTTATTTTAGTGGAAGACAAACTTGTTTATATAAACTTAATTTGTCTTAAATGTATTCTTTTTGGAAACTATATTTGGAGAAGTGTCAATGCTGATGAGAGAAAAATTGTCCTAAAGCTTAGAAATGCAATAAA
This sequence comes from Cordilura impudica, assembly GCA_963682025.1. NCBI lineage: Eukaryota > Metazoa > Arthropoda > Insecta > Diptera > Scathophagidae > Cordilura > Cordilura impudica. Next base: position 76,856,640 of record OY821519.1, on the reverse strand, counting down.
TATTTTCGTGAAATAGCTCGGATCATACCCAGATCCTTCAGTGCAGTATGCCATTTAAAACTGCAAATCTACCAATAGAATTTTCTCAAAACCTCGTTCTTGTCGCCCCTCCAATAAGCGAACTATTTTGGCGCCAGTAAAACAGAATCACAGAATTAGGGTTTCCCAAAATAGTTCGCAAACTATTAAAATGATATGGGGTCAAATCGTCGCATTCGATATCGAGTAAAATCAATCGAAATTCCATATTTTGATTTATTATTTAAAGAAGACGGACAATCATCAGACCTCGATTCACTTTTACTTTTAAGTATGGACCATTACTCGTTAGCTGTGACAGAGAAAAATTTTTCTTAGTATTTGATTTTGGAAAATAAAAAAGTTATTTCGGTAGAAAATTTTCGATAACGAATGTGACGATTCGACCCCTGGCTCTCATGGTCGTGTAGCACGTACAAAGCCATTCATAATCGCTATCAACAGAACAAAATGTATGGACTTTGCGAATGAGTATGCAAACAATGCTTCAGAACTTTTGGGATCGTGTTTTATTTTCAGATGACACAAAAATTTTCCATTTGCGGCTTTAAAGGAAAAAAGTTAATTTAGCGAAAAATTTGAACTTCACTAAATAAAGAAACCCTTTCTCCAACGGTTGAGCACGGTTCAGGTACCATTATGGTTTGGGATTAAATAGCAGGAAATGACGTCGATTAACTTGTGTTAACCTTAACTATACATATATATTAAAATGGATGTATGTATGTTACGTATTGACTCCAAAATGACAGGATCGAACTTTTTGAAGTTTGAGTTTTGATTTTTGGTCTGTGGGCGGAGGGGCGTGGCAAAATCAAATTTTAATATTGTACCTAGATATCTGCTAAAACTTTGGGACTTTTATCCGACACAGGGTATTAAAATTTTGATGCAATATAAAAACCAGATGTTTTCTTAGGGCCAGGAACGCGGACCGAACCCAGCTAGTAATGTATAAAATTGGATACATAAATATTTTGAGCAAAATTCAAAATGTATTCCTTCATCCCTTCGATTACCTACTTTTCTTCATTACTAGGTCCCGTACCTAATTATTGTATTTGTAGTCTGTCCCTAAAATTACCTAATGTAAGATTACCTTGGTTGAAATTCGAATGTATTTGTGATATTGTCTTGCTTGCTTTAAACTTCTCCTTTAGAAGTGTGGATAAAGTTCAAAAGTCTTTTGGTTTTGAGCAACTTCCTGTTATTGTCTTAACTTTGGGTGATAATTTTATTTGAAAAACAAGCTAGAAAATTATAGTCGTTCTAGACCGACTTTACGATACCCTATACCAAACGTTTAGAGATCCTATCTCTTATATCCAACTAATTATATATAGAAAATAAGCATAAACCAAATTTAAGTGACATAGTAATTTTTTTGCCTTCGGACATGACTATTTCTGAACATAAACGGTTTAAACAAAAGCAAAAAATACTTTCCCATTCTTCATCCCACATGATTATCTTATTTTTATTAAAAATCTATTTATAAAATATAAACTTTAAATATTCTCTGTGTACCTATTAAACCTTATCCTATGTAAAAAAAAAATTACGTTTTAGGTGTAAGTGGGTCAATTTTGCCCAATAGTAATTTAATAAAATAAAAATAAAATAAAAATAATAAATAAAAATATTACATTTGAATGGCTTTTGCAAATAAAGTTATTGCAGTTAGTCTATTTATTTGAATATTTTGTGCTGGATGAACGTTGCACATAGAGGTATTTCAACGATCTGGGCGGCCAAAATTATTTTTGTGCTTAAATGTACATATCTTGTCGAGTACAACAAGACTGTGTCGTTGAAATTTGCGAAACCCTCTAAAATCTTGAGTTACGGGTAAAAAACCGGGTTTTCTGCCCTTTTGCACATATAAGCTAGTAACTTTGTTGAATATCAACCGATTTAGAATTTCTCAGTGGATTTAGAAAGAAGAAACTAAGCCATTTCGAAGATATGAAAATGATACTTAAGTAATATTGAGACATCTGTGTGTATTCCTCCAGCAAACTAAGTTTTGCAAAAAAAAATTGGGTATTTTTCAAGTTTGGAGATGTTTTTACAGTTTTTTTCATTTAGGAACCGTATAATTTAAGACTGTAATATAAAAGTATGTTTATTTATGGGTAAAATGCAACTTTGGTTTAAAACATCCGTTAAAAATTGACTGAGTTAATGAACTTTTAATAAAACCAAAATGTTGGAATAAATACGTACTCCTCCTTTTGCTTCTGTCGCTTGACTGCCCGAAAGATTTCTGAGGTCGGCCAGGTTGATTTTGAGACGATTCCACAGGAATTTCAATGGTCCCTTGAAGCCATGAGTCATTGTACTTCAAAAAGGTTTCCTCTTTGCTGTGAGATTTTATCCACCTTTGTTTAAATTGGCTTTTGAAGTGAGCAAAGTTACGCTTCAAGCTAGCTAATTGCTCTTTATTATAGCCTTTATATGCGAAAAGTTGATTCTTTAAACATTTTAGCTTACCATCAATAGAAGGCACACCTGAACTGTTCATTTTATCGAAAAGAGTTTTACGCTTCACCATCTTGTCTTCCGAAACAATGATAAATAATTTCTTTTTTTCTTTAATGAAAACAATATGCACACGAACAACAACGATTTCTTTTTATTTTCAAAGTTAGTTTTATTATTTGCAAAAACTCAACTGACAGAAAAAAAAAGCTTTTGAGATCCAAAATGTTTAAGGTGTCAAAAAAGTGCTTGTTAGATCATAGAGTTCTTATTCTTATTTGCGTAATACACGTTGTTTTTTATTGTACCAATTCTATTATTATTTGTATGTACCAACAAAAACACATAAATTTACCGTTCATCGCGACAGTCATTAAAACTCTATGCAAAAAAAATGAATTTTTGTGACCCGAAATCTTTTTAAAAAGACAATGTGTAGCAGCCAGCACAATTTCATTGATTTTTGAAATTGCACCAAAAGGCAAAAAAAGCTTTGCCTACAACAGTGCTTATCCGGGACTATCCGGGAAAAATTTTTTGCTACTTCAATAAAGGAAAGATTGAACAATGCTAAACAAAAAAAATTATTGCTTGATCTACCTTGATAACATATCAAAAAGCATCTTGAAAAAGAAATTCAACAAAAATTTACTACAAAAATAACCTTACTTTCAATCAATAAAAAAATCAGCATTGATATGACTAATTATATGTTGTAAAATGATTTTTCATAAGTCCATTATCTGAAGTACTAGGATCCATAATTTTTTCCTTGTGCGATTAACTTGTTTTGCTAATATTTACGATGAAAACCGGTAGTTTTGTAAGGGAACCCAGTTCTATTATGAGAACTCAGTGAAACACTCAACTTTCGACTGCTCGTACGTGCGCGTGATGCGCGGAAAAAAAATTTTGGTTCTTGTCTCATGTTCTTTGGAATGTCTTTTAACGCAGTGACTTTTTTTTTCAATATTATTCCTACTTTGACTTTTGGGCTTTTGGCCGCCCAGATCGAGCACATACCTCTATGTGCGTTGGGGGCATATATAGTATATTATATGAGGAAATATCCAACATGTTGTAATATAAGTATTGTGGCCACCTATTTGATCGACGCTTGCAAGTATAGTTGCAGACTAATTGATCAAGTGTATCTATGCCAGACTTCGTTCCGTTGTAAAAATGGATCATTTTGGGTTTCTTGGTATCTGAAACAATATCAGCGCTATGATTTAATGTACTCAATAAAATTACAGAACGATTCTTTTTTGGCACGTATGACACAATTGTGGTATTGTTGGTTACATCAAAAAAGAATTGCGAGTAATGTTGTGGTTTTCCTTTTAGGTCGGTGAACTTAGGTGGAAGGAAGATTTTGTTTTTTCGAACGTTACCAACGAGCTCAATTCCAAGTTCATGGGAAGTAAACAAGTTGTCACAGGTGACATTTCTACCTTTTAAATCCTTTACCAAATCCAAAACTACGCGATGTCCGTGATTTTTTTCTGGTTGGCAATTTCTATCCTTGCATTGACCATGCATAATTAGTGTCCGAATCGCAAAGATCTCAAATTTTTAACCCATTAACATTTCTTCGAAATGTAACTAATTGCTCATCAATTGTTACGCATGGACCAGGATTATACAGTTTCCGTAAATTATATTCCCATCGATCCCAAAGTTTTCTTATTGGATCAAGTTTATCCCGAGCGCGTCTTTCACTTCTATTGGTTTCTTTTATCAAAACGGATAACTCTAATTATCTTTTGAAATCTATAAGGAGGCATAGTTGCTTTCAAAATAGGTGTTCCGTTTCGATCATCCCATAAATTTTCCAAAGATTCACCATGCGAACGAAATACACCAGCCAACAAAAGAATACCAAAATACACCTTCATTGATATCTCTTCATCTGGCTTCCAGTTTTTGCCATATACAGGAACTCAAAAATCACAAAAATAAATAAATTGCGCCTAAATTGTAGAAAACATATTCCAATGTAAATTTGTAATTTACCTTCTAAATTAGTCATATCTGTGATAATTTTAACGATCTCCCTGGACATAAGCAAATCGAAAAATGATTCTCATTCTCGGAATTGTGTAAAGAGTTGGTCCGGGTTTAGTATCCATAATGTTTTCAGCTGCATGTCTTCATTGGTTTCATCACTATCACTTTCACTCAAATCTGATACATTTTGATTATATATGGAATCAATAACTGATATCACACCATCATCTTCATCAGTTGACAGATCGTTAGCTATTTCACCATCTTCTGATTCACATAACAAATCATGAATTAAATTTTTGTTCAATCGCGATTTAAAAATTCAAATATCGTATAATTTGAAATAAAATAAATGAATGTACAAGTAGAAATGCATGTAAATGTAAAAATGATCATGCAATTTGTATTGGCCAATTTTGACCCACTTAGACCTTATACGATACTTTTTTTTATTGGGACGCTCTGTTAGGTGATAGCATTATTTTTTATTTTTTTTGTATTCTATGCATCTTCTCGAATGAAGCCAAGATGTTTCAGAAAAATATATTAATTACTTTTCAAAATAAAGCAAAAAAAAAGTAGTTTTTTCTTTTGGTTTTAACCCACTTACACAGGATAAGGGTTAAAAAAACAATGTAAGAATTCCAAAAGACAATGCGACATAGACCTGCTTTGTTGAAAAGCTTTCATAAATGTGAATGAAATTGTTGTTTGGTTCTCTAGTTAGTATTTTTGTTTTCGTACGGGTGTATATATATGTATATATAAGAAGCCGATTAGAGTTCGGCTCCCTGGTGCCGGCTGCGATGCTATTGAGCATTTATAGGATATACTGGGCCACAGAATCTGTCAGCAGTAAAGAGGCAGCTTGAAATTACATTGCACATTGTTTTTTCGGTCTACGAAAAAGTGATTGTGAGTCTATCAAATATTTTTGGTAGTTACAAACAATAGCACAAACACATTATACCCTGACCACATAGTATAGGGTGTAAAAATTAATACCCTATACTTAATTATTTATTAGGAAAAAAATTAAATAATTAAGCTTAGTTAATTTCTTTTTATTTTTTCCTAATATGACAGGCGTACAGTTACTTTTTCGAGCAAGTGTATATCTATCTGTATTTACATCTGTAAAAAATTTTTTTTTTTTTAAAGTAAGATATTTAGTAAGAGTTTTTTATACCCAATACCACTCTGTCAGGTCACAGTGTAATAATATTGTCTAATTACGTCCATCGACTTAGAAGCAGTCTCTGAATCAATTAAGTTTGCGTCTCCGATTGTTTTAGATCATTCAACATAAAGACCCTTATGTTAGGAAGCCATTAACCAATTTTGCCCATTTTTTTACCCTATACCACTATGTGGTCAGGGTATAATGATTTTGTGCTGATGTTTGTAACTACTGAAAATACGTTTCCTAGACTCATCTTTTGTTATACCGATCGACTCAGAATCACTTTCTAGTCGATTTAGCGCTGTCCGTCCGTCCGTCCGTCCGTCCGTCCGTCCGTCCGTTTTGTGTGTTAGCTTCCATCGGTCATAGGATGGACGCCATTGAAATTGGTGAAAATCGGTTGATGTTCAGACCTAGTCCCCATACAAATGACGCCTATGAGATCGACTTAAATTGCTATAAGATCCAAATTATCATATAGATCTTGTTCAAATTGGGTTTGTGTATATTTATTACATACATTAATCAGTAGTCTAAAAATAAACCTCCTTAGGACAATTCTTACTCATAGCACCCATATGAAGCTGATTCCCGATCTTTACTTAAATTTATCAAAACACAAAAGCCTTGCACAGATGATGCTCAACTATGGTTTGTATATGTTTTGCAAAAAAAAAAAGTGACCTTACCAAATATGGTCGGTTCATTTGTCGACCTAGTCCCCATATAAATATAACATCCTATATGAACTTTTTCATATTCAAAGGAAAAAAATTTAATAACAATGCCACTCGAATTTGGTTTATGCTTATTATATTTATCCAATTAGTTCGCCCTAAGAGATATGGTCTCTAAATGCATGGTATAGGGTATCGTATCGTCGGTTTAGACCATTTCAAAAAAGGAATAAATGAGAAATGTTGTTGATACAAATCCATTAAACTCTATATATTTTGTAAGACTCAGTAACATGACACTTCTCGATATGCTACCAAGGAAATGACAAATTGAAAAAAAAAAAAACCACAGAATTATTACTTTATTTCTAAGGAAAATACAACAAAAAAACAAATATCTGCTTTAAATAAATTTTTTTGAAAAGTTGTGTGTAATATGGCGTTCACACTTAAGTGTTTAGCGAAGTGTTTAGTGTTTATGCGATAAACAAGTCAAATTGAGATGTTTTCCCATACATTTTTTCGTTTGGCTAAACATCTCAATTGAGATGTTTAAATCTTAAACAACTCAAAAACCGAAAATATGACAGAGTTGTATTTAACTTTGCGCATGTTCAGTGCAATATTTGTCATGTTTGCCAAGTTGGCATCCTTGTTTTTTTAACATTACTATTAAAGTGGCATTACAATCATAAAAATACAATAAAAAAAAAAAATACAAAAATGAAAATAACGCATCTATATTGATAATTTCATCATTAATATAATTTAAGTAGTTGGCCGCCAATTTAATGATATTATTTTTTTATCAATTTTCACAATTTTATAACTTTTCAATTGTTTTTTATTTTTGAAACAGCTGTTCAATTTGCTGAAATGTTTAACTTAAACACACTAAATCAAGTGTGAACGACTGTGTTTTGTTTTGCAAAACATGAGCTAAAACACCTCAAAATATCGTAGTGTGAACACCATATAAGAGGGTTTATGTTGTTGTAAATATTTTTATTCTTTGTTGTTCATGTAATAAAACTAAAAGCTTATGCCATAAAAGCAAAGGGGTACTAATGGCACTATCACCCACTGCGTCCATTACCAAGTTACATATTTACTAATTCTATTTCTATAAAGGAAAACATTTTTATTGTTGTGGTAAAATCAAAAACATGTACTCGAATTGTGTGCTAATAAAAATGTGATTGCACATAAAAAGGGTTGACTTTTAAAAGTAAACATTATGAGTAATAAATACAATTCTAAATATTTTAAACATTTAATTCAAATTGTTGATGTGAGGTAACAGATTTGTTGCGTGAACCAAATTGTACGCTTAGCAGCAACCTAATTATCCGATAATTACATAAGAAGTTCGTTAGAGAGAATTGAAATTTAAGTTTGACAATAAAAGTTGGGTTTTGATGACAAAAATTCAGTTGATACAAAAAATTTGTTTTCTCTGGTCTAACATTATGGATAACGTCTTTAGTGCTATACTACCAATCGAAAGTGAACGAATGTTCTCTATAAAAGAAAATGTTGTGATCAAAATGAAGAGATTTTAAAATAGTGAAAGAATATTCTATCGCCTTTTATTTATGGAATTATATATTTAAATGTATAAACCTGAATTGAATGAAATTGATATGAATTGAAAAAAATCGTTGTTCTAACTAAAATAATTATTTTATTCCTGGATTTCTTTTGATGTGTATTTCAATTAAGGTACGAATTATTTTTTAATGACTGTAATCATATTTAATACGATTCAATAAAATCAATATTGTTACACATAAAGGAATGTTCGTCTGATATTTGTAAAGAATAATTTATTGGAAAAGCAACGTGTGGACAGTTTTTTTGCTATTCCATTTTCGTCGTAGACAACCAAATAAATTGTTTGGCTTACTAACTCTGGTGCAGGCAAACTTGCATTGACTGGCCTTGAGGTTTATTTATTGTCATTGCGGTTAGAAAATTTGTGATTGCCGGCAATAAAACATGCTCTTCTTTAAATTTTCCATTGATAATTGTCGAGTCAATAATGTTACCCAATATATTCTTGATAACGAACCGCGTTCTTTTACATAATTTTTGTGCATTTATGTTTCGATGCAGTATAATTGGTCATCCAACTTTCAAGAGTAAAATATGTAAAGGAAGGCTTAGAAAATCAAGGGAATTTAAAAATTCACTTCGTAATTTTCTTCTACCTCAGTATCTATTGACTTGACTGAAAACGATGGAGATTGCAATATTTTTCGCTGCTAAAATTGTCCTTTCGCTCAGCCATCGTGTAAAGAGCGCCACCTGTTGGAAGTTTTTCTAATCATACCAAAGTATATCATTGTCTTTAAATTGAATATTGTTGTTTGAAAACTATAGAGAGGGAAAATTACATTTTCGTAAATGTACTGCCAAAAACTTTAATTTTTTTATATATTACCAAGAATCATTTATAAATGAGAATGTGCAAAATGTAATATGTTCATCATAGCAAGAGTGGCAGATCTCAGAATATTCAAAAGTTCATGAACATAAAATATGTTCACATTGCTAATAAGTAAGATCATTCGAAAAAAAAAAACATATTCTTCACTTGACAAAACGCAGACATTTTTATGCAGCAAGAACATAAAAACCCAGTTAACATTTAATGAAATTATGACACGGTTTTATCAAGAATCTTGGTTTTATGACTAGATATTGAAATGAGACTAGATATGAAATGCTGACTGGGTATACACACATTGGCACACAATAAGAAACAACAAACACACACACATAGTTAATATAAGAAAACAAAACAAATTGTAAAAGGCAAAAAGTAGAAAAGTCAATATTTTAACATTTGCAATTTCATCGAGGAAAGTTAATTTGAATGATCTCATAAGACATTTGTTTTATGTGGAATGAAATTTTACAAACATGGTTGAAAAAATATGTGAAATTGAAAGCAAATAAGGAAACACAAATGTATAATATTTTCAAAAAATTTATTTTATAAAAAAAAAATTAAAGTAAATTTTAAATGTTAAAGAGCTGTACGCAGCTTGTTAAGGAATCTTAACAGAAAATTTTCATATATTTCTTAAAGAAAAAAAAGCACAAAAGTACCTTTCAGTGCAACGCTAGAAATCAGCTGTTTTCTGTCAATTATTAAGAATTGTGAAATTGAAAACAAATCAATTCTTCGGTTCTGCTTTATTTGGCCTGCTGAACGCTTTTTAAGCTCAGTATCAAAATTACCCATCCGCTTCTTGTTTTTTTTTTTGCCGAATTTTGTTCGTTTTTTCCCAGGTTTGCAGCTGAAAAATAACCTTTATTTTTTTTTAGCATATTACATTTTGTTTATGCTTACCTCTCCTGTCAAAATTCCTTTCAGAGAGAACGAAAAATTTGATATTCCTGCTCAAAGCCTGGGGTGCCTAACTTCATTTACGTCAAAAAAAAGTAGTAAAAACAATACTACTTTTTTAAAAAGCTGCGGACTATCAACAGAAATTTTTTGACAGAAAAATTCCTTAAGCATTTCTGAAGCGTTTTTTTATATGAAGTTTTTGATTCCTTAGCAAGCTGCGTACAGGCCTTAACCAAAAAATTCAAAAAATAAGGAAATAAAAAAATTAAAATAAAAAACAATTCAGGAACTTAAATATATATAAATAAAAAAATTAAAATATAATAATAAAAAAACAATTCAGGAACTTAAATATAAGTTTAAATAAAAAAATTAAAAAAAATTTAAAAATAATAATAAAAAAACAATTCAGGAACTGAAATATAAATTTAAATAAAAAAATTTTAAAAAATAAAAAAAATTTATATTATGCAATTTTCATCTAAACCCTTGAACAGCAGCTCATATATCTTCCTTTCCACTATTCGGCTCCGTTCTATAGTCATCTGCCGAAGTTTCGAAGCTACGGTAACCCGGCATACGTCGAAGTCGTCCATGGCTCCACCTTTTTTCGAATTGTGGCGATATAGGACAGGGTTATTTACCATTTTAACTTCATTTGGCGGGCATGCCACTTCCACCTCATCTTTTTTCTGTGGGCATGCCGCTGCCACCGCTTCCACCGTTGCACCCTGTTAATGCGAATGATTTAAATTATGTATCCGACGCTCTGTGTTGAGTCGTGAATTGCTAAAATGGATTAAAATACCTTTAGGCTAATTTAAATATTCAATATTCAAAATCAACTTGTTAACTTCGAAGTCGTTTTTCTCCAAAACTTATTCTCTGACCATAGGTCCCTTTTAAATTTCCGTGTCACATATATAGATTAAAAAACATTGGAAGACAAAAATTGAATGAAAAAAATAATATTTCCTAGCATTTGCACTCGAATTTCGAGTGCTGGGATACACTAGTAAATAATTGTAAGATAAAAACATTGAAAAATACAATTGTATTTAAAAAACAGTTCAAATACCAGAAACTTTAAATATTTAAATAACGGTTAAGATTTTACACATTTAATTTATTACCATCTTAAATTTTCGTTGTTTTAATCAACTCTGGTACAGAAGTTTCCATTGTTTTGGCAATCTTAAAAAAATTTTTTTCGCCTATTTTGTTGTTAAATGAATTTTTTTTAAACAAATTTGTTATCTTTCGTTAGAGAACACAGCAAAGAGTGATTTCGCAAGAAAAACAAATAATTTTAGGACTTAACGCGAAATTATTAAAAATCAATTTGCAAATTTAGAATTTTGTAAAAGTTTCCAATGTATAAAAAAAGAAAAATCTAAACTTTGCAAATTAAATTTTATCTGAACTATTTTCTAATGAAAACACAAAATCTTATCAATTTCGGAGTTGTGCAGGATATGATGGAAAAAATAGCAAATAATTTTTATATTGGTTTTTTGCACATGGAAAGATTAATTTTCATAATTTAATACGAACAAGTAAGAAAATTATAGTCGATCTAGACCGACTATACGATACCCTATACCATGCGTTTAGACCCTATCTCTTAGGCCCAACTAACTGGACATAGAAAATAAGCATAAACCAAATTTGAGTGGGATTTTTATTAATTTTTTTGGCTGCAGATATGAAAAAGTTCATATTGGATGCTATATCTATATGGGGACTAGGTCAAAAAATGGACCAATCCTGATCATGTTTGGTAAAGTCTCTTGTATTTTGCAAAAATATATACAAACAAAATTTGAGAAGAATCAGTGCAATATTTTTGTTTTTAATAGATTTAAGTGAAGATCAGGAAGCAGTCTATATGGGGCCAAAGGGATCATTTGGACTACTCATTAATGGATGTAATGAACGCATACAAACCCAATTTGAATAAGATCTATATGACAATTTGGGTCTTATGGCAATTTATGTCGATTTCATAGGGGTAATTTGTATGGGGGCTAGGTCTGAACATGGACCGATTCTCACCAATTTCAATAGCGTTCATCCCATGGCCGATAAAAGCTTATATACCAAATTTCATCAAAATATATTCATATTTGCGACCTGCAGTTTGATTACAAGGTTTACATGGACACACAGACGGACGGACGAACATTGTTAAATCAACTCAAAAAGTGATTCTGATTCGATCGGTATAATTAAAGATGGGTCTAGGTCAAATATTTTTGGTTGTTACAAACAGCAGCACAAAGTCATTATACCCAAACCACATAGTGGTATAGGGTATAAAAATAGCTTTTACTTAAATTCTTTTTAAACACTCATTTCAATTTACTCATTTCTATGAACAACACTTTTTTTTATAAATTATTTAAATATCAATTCTGATTAGAATTCAACGATATCTGAAAAAGACAAAACCAATTTCAAACTCTGCGATATAAAGTTAAGAAATCTTAATATTTTCCAAGTTGACAGGATATACAAAATTATCGTAAATTGTTGAAAATTATTAAAATTTTTGCAAAAATAAAAAACAATTTTTTTATGTTTTTTTATTGCATATTTTTCTAGTATTAAGAAAAATAATTTATAAATTTGTTTACCTTTTTAACAAGACCTTTTATTTAACAACTTTAACATCTGAGGTGTAGAGGGTATAAAAAGGCCCTTTTCAGGGCTACCACATAAATTCAAACAGAGATTTTTTGTTACTGCTTTTTTTATAAAATAAAGGCAATGATTAATATGACGAATTCATTTAAAAACACAAACTTCCTAAATATAAATAAAAAACTTCGTGTAATCTTAAAATAAATTTCATTTTTTTTTTATTACAATTTATAATATATGAAATATTCCTCTTTTTTAACAATTCCAGTTTCATATTTTCTCCTACTACATTTTTTCTTTATTCTGTTTTTAAACACTTTTTTGGCAATCCTCAAAATGACTGCTCTCGCAACTCTTCTTCTTCACGAACATTTTGAGTTCTGCCACTCTTGTTCATAAATATGTTCAATGTTCACATGAACATTCTGAGAACCGCCACTCTTGGTTAGTCAGTTTATGATGAACAAATTTCAGTTTGCACATCCTCATTTATATATGATTCTTGATATTACATGATACGAATTGAAGTTAAATCGGTCCGCACCATAAACCTCACGATCATATCGATTGAACCGTGATGGTCAGACATATGTATATACATATATGCCCACTTATTCGATCGTGCACTTTTTCGGCACGAGTACTCATACTAATGACACATGTACTCACAAAAATTTCCAAACTTCCCCCTTTCATAATACTCAAGATAAAGGATATTGAAAATTCACTTTTTATGGGAAGTGACATGCCTACAGATCCGATATCGCCCATTTTGAGCAAGCCTATTTACACTAACTAGCAGATTCCAGCCCCCGAAATTCGAGCGCTTATTCTAGGAAATTTTATTTTTTCATTAAATAAGACCTTAAAAGTATGCAACCAATTATAGCCAATTCAAAAAAAAAAAAAAAACACAAAAAACAAATTCATTTTTATTAAAAAGACATTAAAAAATTTAATAAATACACACATAGCATTGTATAATTTTATGTATGTGTTAGTAGCAACTTTAAATGCAATTTACTCTAAATAAAGGAAAAAATTTAAAAATCTTTAAATCCGCAAATTGGATAAAAAGAAATACCTTTCAGATAATATACGTTTGGTCAAAATCGGTATAAAACGGTAGAACAAAACATCAGTCACAAGAAATCACGCAAATTACACTGGTCTACAGATTAAAAAAACAAAAAAAAAAAAATGACTGCAGCAACGAAGCATGTCTTTTAACTAATCTGGGTGCGCTGAATTCGAATCTGGCATAAAAATTAGACTATCGCGTCTTGTTCATTTTTTATCGCATGCTTTCAATACTGCAAAACAGTCAATACTGACACTACAATTTCACAATTATTAATTTGACAGAATCCCACATTCATTCTAAATCTTCATAATATTTTTGCGTTGTGTCTGGTGAATATTTGGTTGGAATATTTGGTTGGAATATTTTGGTTGGAAAAACATGAGAATCATTAAAATATGCATATTTATATTATTTTGGTTTTGCTGTCAGAAACTTGGACAAACCGTGGACACCGACAATGTTTTGCAATAGTTGCAGAACTGTTTTATATAAGTGGTCAAATGGCAAGAAGATCTATTTCGATTTTTCAATTCCATACTTTGGAGAGAGTCAAGTAACCACCAAACCGATTGTTATTTCTGTTTAACAAAAGTTGCTGGACTCAATATGAAAAATCGAAAAAATATTACTTACGCAAATGTCCAATCGGTTTCCAAACCAGTTTAACATCGACCAAATGATCCATTACCAGTCGTTCCCAGCACTGCGAGCAGTGAGTCCGAAACATCTTTCACCAGCAGTGGTAGATCGTATGAGGCTGATGATGAACGTCATTTAGTGTATCAAGCTGAGCTGAATGATCTAATTTAACGAAGCAAGACGCAGAATTATTAGCATCAAGCATGCAGCAGTGGAAACATCTTGAAGTTGGGACAAAAGTAGCAATCTACAGAGATAGAAGCTTGGAATTGGCTGCATATTTTGAAAAGCAACACTCTATTCTATACTGTACAAATGAACCAGCCATATCACAAAACTGAATGGAGATTATTTATTGATGGCTCTAAGCATAGTTAAAAGGCTCTTCTTTTGCATAATGAGAATGAAAAACGACCCATACCATTAATACCATGCCATTAATATAAGGGAAAATTACGAATCACTGACTGAAATTTTGACATTACTCAAACACAACGATGATAAAGGGAAGATCTGTGGTGACCTTAAGCTGTGTGCTTCAAATTTCTTTGTATATATAGTATAGACCTTCGTAAGTAACCGTAAATTAATCTGTTTCAGGTCGTTGCTTTGTTGACTGGTATGCAAGGAGGTTTCCCTCCTTGCATGGCGTTCAAATAACGCCCTTCACTTTTGAAAATTCTTTGATTTTTAAGTAAACTAATGAATTTTTATATAAAAAACGAATAATAACATTTTTTTATATCTCGAAATCCTGATTCGAATTAAACCTACCAAATTACCCCAGGAAAGATATCTGTTTCCTCCAGTCCAAAACCTTGTTGGCTATTGTTACTGCTACTCTGGCTTTATATCACCAACCATGTAGGATATTGCAATTTCAATTTGGGAGGTGCCACGCCCATGTACCTAATACCGCCAATTTTTGGTACCATAAAGTATCATTTTACTCGAAATATATTATATTGAATAACTACTTTGTGTACGGGTTGGCACGCCCACTTATACGATGCCGTCAAATTGTAAATATAATCCATCTAGGGGCCTTATCAAACACAAACACACGAACATATAAAATATATACATGAATACCTTTTTATAGTACGGTTTCTTTATAGTACGGTTTTGAAATTTTCAAAAAAAAAAAAAAATTGTTCTTGGAAAAGATTGTTCTAAATAAAATAGTAAAATTAAATTTTCAAAATAAAAAATTTTTTTTTTAAAATAAATTTTTGGTTTTTACCCTTTATTACGAAAAACATGGGATTTTCGGTATTTTCCCTTGATTATGAAAACATAAAATTTTCGGTATTTTCCCTTTATAATGAAAACATACGGCACGCGCTCGCTAATGTATCCGATACGTTTAATATATGATTTTGATACATTAGCGAGCGCGTGCCCATAGACCAAAATTGTTAGTTTTCGATTTTTTATCGTGGGGTAAGTTGACTTTTGGATAATTAGATTTTAATTTTTAATTTAAAAAATAAAATGAGTGAAAAAAGAAAGTGTGAAAGTGACTCTACCGCCAAAAAACGCAAATGGCTCACTTTAGAACAAAAGCTTAATGTTATTAAACTTCATGAAGATGGTGCTTCCTTTGCTGCAATAGGAAGAGAAAAAGGAATGAACGAGGCGTCAGTTCGAAAAATTGTGAAAAATAAAGATCAATACAAATCGTAAGGTATAACTACAGCGTCTTATTTGTCAAAAGTAGTGACCAGAATTAGAAGCCCTCGAATAGTTAACATGGAGCGGCTATTATCTATATGGATAGAAGACCTTAATCAAAAACGTATTCCACTTAGTCAAATGGAAATTGAAGCAAAAGCACTAAGTCTTTACAAACACTTGGAGACTAATGATGAAGTAGAAAACGAAGGTGCGGGGGCTAGTGAAACTTTTACGGCAAGTCGTGGATAGTTTTTTCGTTATAAGGAACGAACTGGTGCGTATTGTTGGTGAATCTGCAAGTGCAGATAAAGAGGCTGCTTTAAGATATCCAGAAGAATTATCTGAAATTATAGAAAAAGGTGGCTACAAAGATCAACAAATATTCAACGTTGACGAGACGGGATTATACTGTAAAAAGTTACCGTCACGCACTTTTATAGCAGTCAATGAGAAATCATGCCCAGGATATAAAATCTCAAAAGATCGTCTTACACTATTATTAGGTGGTAATGCAGTAGGAGATTTTAAACTAAAACCGATGCTTGTATACCGTGCGGAAAATCCTCGAAAATCCTCCCAGTATTGTGGCGTTCAAATAAAAAAGGGTGGTTCACAAAAATTTTATTTGAAGATTGGTTCACGAACTATTTTTGCCCTACAACAAAACGGTATTGTCGAGAAAATGAGTTGGATTTTACGATTTTATTAATTTTAGATAATGCTCCAGGTCATCCCACCGGTCTTAGCGATTTAAATGAAAAATGTTCAAATAACATTTCTTCCACCAAATATGACATCGTTACTTTGACCGATGGATCAAGGTGTCATTGCAGCATTTAAGAGCTATTATTTACGCCGCACTTTTTCACAAGCCATTAAAGCAACAACAGGAGAAAATGTTATCGAAAATATAGGCGAAGCATGGCATGAAGTGACACCAAACAATATAAGAGCCGTTTGGAAACGTATCATTCCGCATTGTGCTAATGATTTCAATGGTTTTGAGACGCATTTTTCGGAAGTTACCAATAACATAGGGGAGCTTGGACATCAACTTGGTTTCGAAGATCTGGATTCTGACAACGTAATTGAATACATCCAATCTAGCACGAACTAGTTCGATAACGAAACAACTATTAACATAGACGAGCAACGAGCTTATGAAGAACAGAATGACAACTCAGACAACGATGAAATGTCTGCAGAAGATCTAACTGCTGAACAGCTTTCGAAAATTATTGGAATGGTCGAAAATGTTTCAGATCATGTAATGGAAGTTGATCCTAATATCGAACGTAGCATTACAATTCGTTGCTACAAAGAATTGTATGAGGAGAAACGACCAAAAAAAATCCAGACATTAGAATTTAAAGTGAATTGTTTTTGTTTATCTTTTTTAAATTAACTTGTTTTATTTATTTATTTAATTTAATTTACTTGTTTTTTGTTCACTTGTTTTTAATAATTTTAAAATTAAATTATTTGTTTTGTTGGTTTAGTTTTAAAATGAATTGTTTTTGTTGGTTTAGTTATTTTAAATAAATATATGTTTGAATATACATAAGTACTACATACTCTCGTTTTTTTTATTAAAAAGGAGAAAAACAAATTATATGTAACAAATTATCGTTTTTTGGGGTATAGGGCCTGTAAATAGGCGTATAGGGCCCGAGTGCCTCGATAAGTCCGGTTTCAATTAGTACGGCAAAATGGTGGAACAGATTAACCGTACTATGGGAGGTATTCCTGTATATATAAAGATTAACAAAGACAAATTTTGTTAAATTTAAAAAATTAATGTTTGAACATTTTTTTTAACAAAAAGCAAAAAAAAAAAATAGTTCGGAAATCTTTAAAAAATTCCTAAAAATTAAAACAAAAACAGAAATTTTAAAATCTACAGCGAATGGAAATCGGATATTTTTGTTTTCTTTTTTGGATACCGAGTTTTAACTAGTTTCTACTTACCGACCGCTTTACGGATTAAGTTCAGTTATCAAAAAATAAATGACATCCTTGAAAAAAAGTAATAAGTATAAGAATAACAGTCACAAATTTAGACGTTTACTTCTAAATGAACCATGAAAGTTTATTTTAAGCTCAAAGTGTAAAGGATTTTTTTATTTTTTTCCTTAATATTTTCACCAAGTGGTGACCACTTTGTGTTCAGGGTATAATGACTTTGTGCTGATGTTTGTAACTACCAAGAATATTTAACCTAGATTCATCTTTTCTTATACCGATCGGCTCAGAGTCACTTTCTGAGTCGATTTAGCGATGTTCGCTCGTCCGTCCGTCTCTCTCTCTCTCTCTGTGTCCATGTAAACCTCGTAATCAAACTGCGGGTCGCAATATGAAGATATATTGATGATATTTGGTATATAAGCCATAGCATGAACGCTATTGAAATTGGTGAAAATCGGTGCATATTCAGACCTAGTCCCCATACAAATGACTTCTATGAAATCAACTTAAATTGTGATAAAATACAAATTATTTTATAGATCTCGGTCATATTTGGTTTGTGTATGTTTATTACACCCATTAATCAGAAGTCCAAAAATAATCCCTATAGGACAATTCTTAGTCATAGTCCCCAAAAGAAGCTGATTCCTGATCTTCACTTAAATCTATCAAAACAAAAATATTGCACAACTTTTTCCCATATTTGGTATTTATATATTTTTGCAAAACACAAGTGACCTTATTACATATGGTCAGGATAGGTAAATTTTTTGATAACAATATGGCAACCGATAAGAACTTTTTCATATCCGAAGGCAAAAGAATTAATAACAATACCACTCAAATTTCTGTGGTTTTCTGGAATAACCGCGTGTGTCCATTTTTGTCAGTTTTGAGTTAACGATGCCAAATATATTAGTTTTTAACGCTCCTTAGATGTGTTAAATTTTTTTCTTTAAATAACGACGTAACTTAAATGTTTATTAAATTAATTTGCAGCCCTAACGACGTATGTCAACCTACGTTTGATCGCTCACAAATTATTTTCTCAGAAAACGACACATAGCGACATACGTTGTTATTAATGAAAAAAACTGCTAAATAATTTTGGATTATTTTTCAGTTTATAACCACTTTTTTGTCACTATTATTCTTGATACGTTGTTATATTGTCAGCCTAAGTCCCGTTAACTTTTTGTTGACGAACAAAAAACTCAATTTTTCAAGCAACAACAACTTATGTCTACATGTGTGGTTGCATTGGTAGTTTTTATACCCTCCACACCTCAGTGGTAGAGGGTATATATAGGTTTGTCATTCCGTTTGTAACGCTTCGAAATAAATTCCTGAGGCCCCAAAAAAATATATTTTCTTATTCCTTATAACAAGGGAAGTTGATTTATCGATGACCGTCTGTCCGTCTGTCTGTGGAAATCATGATCACGCCGTCAATATCTAAGCTAGACCGTTCTTTTTTATATAAAATCATTTACTAACATCCCAAAGGAGTTGCTATTTAAAATCGTCAAAATCGGTCAAAGGGTTCACGAGTTATGCATGAAACTTTGAAAAAAAAAACTCGTGAAAAAATTAAATTTGCAGTGTGTTTGTTGTTTTTCTGAAGATATGTTGTATATGTTGTAATTCTTCGTATTGTTGAAGTCATTACAGTTGTGTGTATAATAATAAAAATTAAAAATTAATAAAAATGAAAAGTGGAAAATGAAAAATGAAAAATGGAAAATGAAAAAATTAAAAGTGAAAATGGAAATTGAAAAATGAAAAATGGAAAATGAAAATCGAAAATTGAAAAAATGGAAAATGGAAAATGAAAAATGGAAAATGGAAAATGAAAAATGAAAATGGAAAATGGAAAATGGAAAATGGAAAATGGAAAATGGAAAATGAAAAATGAAAATGAAAATGAAAATGAAAAATTGAAAATCGGAAATGAAAAATGTAAAATGGAAAATGAAAAATTAAAAATTAAAAGTGGAAAATGAAAATGGAAAATGAAAAATTAAAAATGGAAAATGAAAAATTAAAAATGGATAATGAGATATGGAACATGGAACATGAAAAATTAAAAATGAAAATTGAAAAATGGAAAAGGAAAAATGGAAAATGGAAAATGAAATATGCAAAATGGAAAATGAAAATTAAAAATGAAAAATGGAAAATGGAAAATGGAAAATGGAAAATGGAAAATGGAAAATGGAAAATGGAAAATGAAAAAAGAACAAGTAAGAAAGTTATAGTCGGTCTAGACCGACTATACGATACCCTATACCATGCGTTTAGAAACCCTATCTCTTAGGCCCAACTAACTGGACATAGAAAATAAGCAAAAACCAAGTTTGGGTTGGATTTTTATTAATTTGTTTGGCTGCAGATATGAAAAAGTTTATATCGGATGCTATATCTATATGGGGACTAGGTCAAAAAATTGACCGATCCTGATCATGTTTGGTAAAGTCTCTTGTATTTTTCAAAAATATATACAAACAAAATTTGAGAAGAATCAGTGCAATATTTTTGTTTTTTAATAGATTTAAGTGAAGATCGGGAAGCAGCTCTTTATGGGGCCAAAGGGATCATTTTTGGACTACTCATTAATGGATGTAATGTACGCAGACAAACCCAATTTGAGTAAGATCTATATGACAATTTGGATCTTATGACAATTTATGTCGATTTCATAGGGGTAATTTGTATGGGGGCTAGGTCTGAACATGGACCGATTCTCACCAATTTCAGTAGCGTTCATTCCATGGCAGATGAAAGCTTATATACCAAATTTCATCAAAATATATTCATATTTGCGACCTGCAGTTTGATTACAAGGTTTACATGGACACACAGACGGACGGACGGACGGACGGACGGACGGACGGACGGACATTGTTAAATCAACTTAAAAAGTGATTCTGATTCGATCGGTATAATTAAAGATGGGTCTGGGTCAAATATTTTTGGTTGTTACAAACAGCAGCACAAAGTCATTATACCCAAACCACATAGTGGTATAGGCTATAAAAATGGAAAATAGAAAATGAAAAATTAAAAATTAAAATTTAAAAAAGGAAAATGAAAAATGGAAAATGAAAAATGGAAAACGGAAAACTAAAAATTAAAAATGGAAAATGGAAAACTAAAAATGAAGAATGAAAACTGAAAAATGGAAAATGTAAAATTAAAAATGGCAAATGAAAAATGAAAAATTAATAAATTAAAAATGAAAAATGAAAAATCTAAAGTGGAATATGGAAAATAAAAAATGAAAAATGGAAAATGAAAAATGGAAAATGAAAAATTAAAAATGGAAAATTGAAAATGAAAAATGAAAAATGAAAAATTTAAAATGAAAAATGAAAAATCGAAAATGAAAAATGAAAAATGAAAAGTGGAAAATGAAAAATGGAAAATGAGAAATTGAAAATTATAAACTAAAAATGAAAAACGAAAGATGAAAATTGAGAAGTGAAAAATAGAAAATGATAAATTAAAAATGAAAATTGAAAATGAAAAATGTGGAGGTTATCAAACATTCGGCCCAGCCGAATTTAACACTCTTACATGTTTTTTTTCAAAGAAAACGACGTTTGTCGACATAAGTTGTTTTTTCTGCACACACTTTAAGTGTAATTTACATATTGTTTTTATCGTCCGTCTCTAGGATCTATTCCTCTGAAGATTTTTGACTCAAAATTTTATATAAATTATTTATTGACCATATCTACAGAACTGTTAAATAAAAAGCTCTAAAAACTTTATATCGACCCCATAATTTCAAATATAACGTTTTTTGGCTCCCCTGAACATTTTGATTTTATGACATACGCTGTTATTCTAGAAAACCACTTATTTGGTTTATGCTTATTTCCTATATCTAATTAGTTGGAACTAAGAGATAGGGTCTCTATAGGGTACCGTTAGTCGGTCTAGACCAACTATAATTGTCTTACTTCTTATGGCTCAATTTTTATGGCACTCCAAACTTTTTCTCCTAAAAAGTTTATTTAATTATATAAAAAAAAAAGTTTGTTAATCTCCGAGAATATCATTTCTAAGGAAAACAATTTTATAACTTCTATGCATTCCGTATTTTATCGTCATTATCGTGGAGGGTATAAATAGATTTCCCAAAGCTGTATTCAAGCCATTTTCACTTAACATTTATATTTAACAATGCGAAATGACCATTTGAATATTTCGTATCAATTATATGGATGCGTTGTAGTGTTTCTCTTCTGTTTTATTTGTTTTGTTTATTGGATTTTTTCATTAAAAAATTACTTTTACTGTGAATTGTATCAACCAGATAAACCAAAAATCACATTGCTATTGGCAAAACGTGATATGGAATTTTAATGAAAACATTTTTGGTTTACTCTTTGACATCTTTAACTGCTTTATGATTTTTTAATATCAATTTAAAATACATGCATACATACATGCATACAATATAAATAAGTTGATGATTGGATAAAAAGAGAAATTCTACAGAAAAACAACCAAAAAATAACCAAGGAAACACGAAAATATTTAATGTTTTTTTTAATTTTTCTTTTTTGGTTGTTCACCTCACTCGGTATGAAAAGAAATGACATAGTGGAATGAAATTGTAGATTCTGAAAAAGTGGCAAAATTTTATTTGAAAAAGTCATTGGCGGAAATGAAGTTCCAAGCCTGAATATTTCAAGGTGTTTGGCTTAGGCACGATTGCTATTGAAATTTATGATAATGTTTAAATTTAAGAGGCACAGAAAGTAATCCATGAATATTAATAAAAACTATTTTTAATATCGAAATAATCGTAAAGTTTTTTCTGAGAAAAATCGATTAAAAATCAAATCATTAACGTTTTACATTTAAATTTTTAGTGTCTACTTTGTTTTTTTTTTTCCAATTCATTAGAGCCTGCTGCTTTAATTTTAGCCCACTCATCGAATATCGTTCAATAAAAATTTTACTTTTGTGTTACTTGAAATGATGATTATTATCTTCGCAAAGTAACTAAAGGTAAATAGAGAAATGAAACATAAAACTGAGATAAATGGCAAAGAAATTTTATGGAAAAATGTTAACTTTGTAAATGAAATCTTCATCAACTTATGATTTCTGTTTGTTTGTCATTATTTATGTGTAGCCATTCGTTTTGTTGATTTTTCCAGCGATTTCGTTAAAAATGTAAATATTCAATTGTTCGATATTGTATTGTAAACATTATTAACATCATTGATATTTCATTATCTATTTTTTGGCTGCCAAGGAACTAACTTAAATATATATTTTGATTGAAAGTTATTTAATTTTTTTATTACAAATCACTAGCTGAACTAAAACCAAAAACAAAATATCAAATGAAAGAAGAAAATGTACAACTCGAGATTGTTTTTTAACTCCGAAAAAAAAGAAATAAATTAAAAAAAAAAAATAAATTTATGGCATTAATATATGAAAATGATTTTGGTCATGTGGCCACTGCGGTCATTCCGGACGTCCAATTTAGAGTAACTTTTTAGATCATTGCTGGCCGTATATTACGAATATCACGAACAATAAGGGCCTCCATGGCGTCAATTGTTGCTGGCTAACTACATCACCGGCCAACCTTTTCAACTCTTCGTACCGTGCGGGAGTCTTTCCCTCTTGCTGGAAGGTTAGCAATGTACAACCGATCCCTAAAAGGATAAAGCTAACAACCCTGAATATTACCATCCAATTGCAATCTGCTCTGTGCTCTCAAAGTTGATGGAGAGCATGATTAATTATCATCTTGTCAACTACCCAGAGACCAACTCACTTCTTACTTATCGACAGTATGGCTTTCATGGATATAGTCGTTCTACGGGAGACCTGCTTGCTTTTCCTTTCTGAGCGCTGGAGTCGATCCATTGAAAATTTTGGTGAAAGTAAAGGGGTTTCGCTGAATATTTCGATCACGTGTTGCATGGTGCATTAATATCAAAGCTTGTTGCACTTGTGGTCGGTATTGACTTCTCTCGATTTATATCGAGTTTTCTCAGAGAACGTACAATACGTACTGTTATGGATGGGGGTCTCATCCAATGAGTTTCTGCTTACCCAAAGGTAAGGTTTTTCTTCTTCTCTTTTCCTTATCTTTCGGAATGACTTCTTGTTCGAACCTTCAATCAAGCAACATTGTGTCATTCATTTTACACCAAAAGGCCAAGCCTTTTTGAGGTTGGGGGGTAAAAGGTTGATAATGACTGACACACTCACTCAAGACCTATTAACAATCTCCGAGTGGGGTTAAGCGAATGGGGTTGATTTCAATGCGCAAAAGACTCCATGTTGTTTGTTGACCCATAGGCCTTGGATTCAACAATGTCATCTGTATATATGGGTAGTATAGGTATTGAGGAATCAGATACTCTTGTTGTTTGGCCATGCGTTGGAACGAGCATGTTTTTCAAGTGTCGAAAGAGCCTTCAAGTGCCTTGGTTTTCTAAAATGGTGCAAAAAATACTTCACTTCTTCTGATCTCCTTAAAATCTATACCACTTACATCCAACTGAAAATGGAATACAACTACCATATATGGCAGGAGCTTCAAAGTCGTTTTTGGAGCTACCGGATCATGGACAAAGGATGACGATGATGCTCACTAATGACAGTAGGGTATCCAACTCTATTGACTCATTGGAACATCGTCGAAATGTGGGTTGTGTAAGACTGTTTTAGAGATACTACCATGGAAAATGTTTTTCTGAGATTGGTGAACTCATTCCAAGTGCCAGAGTTTCAGTTCACTCTACCCACTTCTCTAGTAAAGGGGTTTTCAACAGGGATGCTACAAAAGTAGAAAGACAGGGACAGCAAACGACGCCATATTTCTTGCCGCTCTTTTGACATTTCTCTTCAGTAAGGTTTGCCATTTCATGACGGAAAGATATGCGAGCCAACAACGAGTCGAAATTATTAAAATTTACTACCGAAATCCGGAGTCAGTGGCCTCGACGTTAAGAGCGCTACGTCCAATTTATGGCCGTAATAATCGTCCTAGCAGATCAACAATTGAGCGTCTAGTGGAAAAATTTGAATCCACAGGCACAGTACAAAATGTTCCCGTGCCAGTGAGGCAAAGAAGTGCCCGTAGTGTCGAGAATATTGCTGCCGCTGAGGCTTCAGTTAAAGAAAGCCCAAATGAGCCTCTTACACGTCGTTCGCAAGCGCTGGGCATCTCTGTGACGTCGTTGTGGCGAATTTTGCGAAAAGATCTTGGCCTACATCCTTACAAGATCAAACTAACGCAAGAACTGAAGCCGCTTGACCACCAGAAGCGTCGTATGTTCGTGAATTGGGCTGAGCAACAACTTGAAAATGGTTCGGATTTTCATCGAAAAATCATCTTCAGCGATGAGGCTCGTTTCTGGCTGAATGGCTTCGTCAATAAACAAAATATGCGTTATTGGCCACACAGCGAATGTCACAATCAATTTATTGGAAACCAAGTTTGGAGAACGTATTATCTCACGAAATGGTCCAGTCGATTGGCCGCCTCGGTCGTGCGATTTGACGCCGTTGGACTATTTCCTGTGGGGCTACGTCAAGTCTATGGTCTATGCCAACAAGCCAGCGACGATTGATGAACTTCGTGAACGAACGTGAAATTGCAGCAGTATCTGGCGATTTATGCTTGAAAACCGTCGAAAATTGGGTTCAGCGTCTGGACTTCTGCAAGCGTGCCCGTGGTGGCCATGCAAAAGAGATAGATTTCCATACATAATGGCATCGAGCGTACTTTCACAGGAATAAAGAATTTCATTGATATCCAAAACCGTTTTTGTTTTATTTAAAAAAAACTTTTGTAGCGCTCTTATTGAAAAACCCTTTAGATCACACCCCTTTGTAGTCTATTGTCCTTGTCCAGTTGACCGCACAACGCATTACAGAAAAAATTCGTTTATCACTCGAATTAACCTTATGTGGAATAAATCCCCGCTAAAGTTTTTCCTGACAGTTAAACTCTAATAAAATTGAAATTTAAATATCCACAAACACTATTCCCTCTTTCGTCCTTCCCATTTGCATTTGTAGGCGACATCCCCTGAGTGTTGGTTAATAACAAAAAATTAAAAAAAAAATAATCGAGATTTGTCAAATCGCACGACATTTGAGGGCAAATGGCCGCTCCATTCCTCAAAATCAACTTTTCGTCAAATATTGCTTTCAATAAGTCGAAGGTGGTGATCGCCGAATGGCACATAGCGCCAACCTCTTGAAATCACATTTCGCCGGATCAATGTCATCCATATTTTCAAACAAAAGAAAAGATTGAGCACGGAGCGGAAACGATCACCATTAACCGTAGGGTCTCTGGGGTTCATATGCGGAAATGCTGTTTATCAACAAGCCCGTTAAACCAAAAATGAGCCTCATCGCTGAACGAAATTTGGTGATAAAACATCGGGTCAGTTTCCAACTGCTTTAGAGCCCCATCGGCGAAAGAACGACACATATGATGGTATCGAGGCTTTAATTCCTGCACCACCTGGTTCTTATACGGCTGTAGGCCAAGGCCTTTGCGTAAAATTTTCCACGTAAAAATCGATAAATTTGGATCTTCTTCTACATATTTAGAAAGTTGTGGTATAAAATCGATGGATGCTTTGCTCAGTTGGACGATTATATGCGCCATAAAAGTCACTAAGTCGTCCATAAGTTGCGTGAATCGATGACTAGATTTCAAAGTAAATTTGGATATAACTGATCATAAATATCAAAAAATAATCCTTTCGTGATGTCTATCTAAGCAAAAAAATACCCTTTTCTTTGTGCAATTAAAACGACAGCGAATAACTCGCCTAGAGTCACTGCTGCCCATCGGGCGCACAGAATCAAAACCGATTTCCTGAATAAAGGTCAACCTTTATTCCTATAGACTGATAGTACTATCTTCGATAAAAGCTCAATCCTCCGTATACCATACGTTTGTGGCTAATCGAATCTCCAAAATTCAATTACTGACGTTCCTCGATTAGTGGCGCTACGTCCAGAGGTTTAACAGCACTTCAACTTACAGGATGTTATTTACGGTTATTTGTCCAGAACTCAGACAATTGAAGAAACTCAATCCGAAAAAGAGTTCCTTGTCCCCATTCATCCAAAAAAGGGATTTCCCCCAGTTAGAGGAAAACACCCAATGCAATGCAAAACACCCAATGCTGTTCCCATATAATTACCCAATGTTCCAGTGAAATTGTATATAATGATACTATGTGTAGTGGACCTGTATCTAATGTAGTTATGTCTAGTGGATTTGTATCGGGTAGAATCAGCCAGTTGCCGATTTTCTTCTTCTTTATTTGCCTATTCTGTTTCCGAATGTTTGCTACCAACACAATTATATTTAATTACATTACATTTCAAAAAATATCATACATTTTTTATAATCCCCACAAAAACGTCTCTATTGATCGCCGCGCTCAGGGGAGTCCCTACGTGTCTGTATATTAATAAGCCTTGTTATTTCCTTTCTTTAACTAGTGGGCCTTCCTTCAATATTTGCTCTCTAAATGATTTGTAACAGCTTATATTTTGGGTTCCTCATAATGTGACCCTAGTATGCCGTCTTTCGTTTGTTTTATAGGGGCTAAGAGTTCTCTATTCTGGCGTATTTTTCTCAGTACTTCGGTGTTCGATATAAAGTGGGTGTATTGTGTTTTGAGTACCCATCGATAATCCACATTTTAAAGGCCTCCAGCTTCTTTATATCCACTAATTTTGTGGTCCATTATATATAGCAGAACTGACCATACATAGGTTCTGATGGCGTCCTGGGGCCGAACACTTCAAACTTCGATTCATCGCATCAATCTTTGTAAGAGGCTGATTTAAACGGCGGATTTGTCATGAAAAACTTCAAGAAGTATTAAAACTGGGTTTTAAACGATTGAGGCAAGGTCTTTTCTTCATATGAATCGAAGTTTGAAGTATCCGGCTCCAAGATGCTAGTTTTTGTGAGATGCTCAGTTAGAGAATGCACGTCGAATGCATGCCTAGTACCAACAGTCTAACACAGGGATGGTTCCATAATGGTTTTTGGTTGCACTGCTGACGAAAATGCAGAATCGAAATAATTCTCGATAATACCCGGTACAAAACTATCCTGAAAGATCGTGATACGGTCACTGGATTAAAAATTATGGATCGAAAATTTATATTTCCGAAAGATAAGGATCCAATACAAACAGT
Source organism: Cordilura impudica (assembly GCA_963682025.1). NCBI lineage: Eukaryota > Metazoa > Arthropoda > Insecta > Diptera > Scathophagidae > Cordilura > Cordilura impudica. The sequence continues at coordinate 76,828,663 of OY821519.1, read as the reverse complement.
AAAAAATTTAAAACAGTATTCAAAGACCCATGGATTACCTGGAACCCGCAAAGTTGTGGAATGTCAACCACAGTCACCTGACTTTAATGTCATGAAATTACTGTGGGATAAATTGGACAGGAAGGTTCGAAGTACCTGTCCTACATCTAAGGAAGACCTTGTGGAATTAACTGAAGGAAGCATGGAATCAGAGCGCTCCGGAAACTTTGACAAAATTGATTCAATGAATTGTCACATGGATGCATCTACAATGTAAGAATAGAGTGCAGTTCCAAGTAAATATTTATGTAAACAGTAAATGTAAAAATAATAAAAATGCATGTATTAAATTTGAAGAGTTTGCATTGGAAAATAATGGGGATATAGACATGTTAGATTAAAGGAAAAGGTTGGCAAATACTTTCGGATGGTAGTGTACCTTTTCGAACGTTGCTGATAGATTCCTAGATGATTCTTTCGGAGTAGATATTAAACAATAATGTCGACAGTATACATCCTTGTCTGGCTCCTCTAGAAATTGCGATACTTTCTGTCAGGTCTCCTTTGACATTAAGTCTTGCTGTATGATGCCATTAGACATACGATTTTTCCTCAGTTTCTCAAGCTGCTTTGTGTCGAAAACTTTTTCGTACCCAATGAAGCATAAGAAAACGTCCCTATGCATATTTTTGCATATCTGTATAGAAAAAAGTACTCCTCTTTAGAACCAAACAGAGACTCTACCCTTACCTTTTCCCATTCGCGTTATATTATTCTGAGGAATATTTTGGGGCGTTATAAATCTATAATCATTGCAATGTTTTACGCGGCTTTTATTGGGAGTGGTTATAAAGGATGGGAAGTGGCCCTTGTCGTAAAGGAAGCAAACAACTCTGCTAAAAGTTCGATATTATGGTCGTCTACAAATTTCAGTATTTCAGACGGAATCTCATCAACACTACATGCTTTTGGTGTTGTTTTACGGTATATCAAGGCAGTTTTCTTTTTTTTTTATGGAGATTGAAGCCATCGTGTAAGGTTTATTATCTCTCGATCAACTTGCATTGAAATTTATGTGTTCGTTCTTTGCAATATGTATGGCTGTTTGCATTTCTCTGTTTAATTCATAGATCAAGTTATAATTTGAATTTTTATCTTTGCGACGTTCTTCCATTAGTTTCAATATTTTGTTTGTCATCTACTCTTTTCTTTGAGGTCTTTTGATATATGTGAGGGTAATATCTGCTATAGATTTTTGGGTATCTTTAACAGACTTCCATGTATTCTCAACTTCTTTATTTAGGATACCCAGTTCCCGATTTAAACGATTTTATACCCTATACCACTATGTGGTTTGCGTATAATGACTTTATGCGACTGTTTGTAACTACCAAAAATATTTGGCCTAGACCCATCTTTTATTATACCGATTGACTCAGAATCACGTCCGTCCGTCCGGCTGTGTGTCCATGTAAAGCTTTTAATCAAACTACAGGTCGCAAATATGAATATATTTTGATGAAATTTGGTATGTTAGCTTTAATCGGCCATAGGATGAACGGTATTGCAATTGGTGAAGTTCGTTGCATGTTCAGACTTAGCCCCCATACAAATGACCCCTATGAAACGGACATGAAGCGCCATAAGATCCAAATTATAATATAGATCTCAGTCAAATTGGGGTTCTATGTGTGTATTATATCCATTAATCTGTAGTTCAAAAATAATCCCTATAGAACAATTCTTAGTCATAGGTCCCATATAAGCTGCTTCCCGATCTTCACTTAAATCTATCAAAAAACAAGAATATTGCACAGATTTTTCTCAAATTTGGTTTGTTTATATTTTTTCAAAATATAAGTGACTTTACGAAATATGGTCAAGATCGGTCCATTTTTCGACCTAGTCCCCATATAAATATGAACTTTTTTATATCTGCAGCCAAAAAAATTAATAACAATGCCACTCAAATTTGGTTTAGACCGACTATAATTTTCTTACTTGTTTATATTCGAATCGCTGGTACTTCGAGTTTCACAATATCTAGATTCCTATATTTTTATCTCCTCTTAGTTATGCAGAGTTTCGTGTACGAATTCGTCATTAGGAGATTGTGGTCCAATCTGGTCTGGTTATCTTTTGCAGCTTTCGTAATAGCTTGTTTATCAGTGTGAAATCCATTTGATTTTTTATCGATTAGAACCATCTTTCTTATTTTATTTACCAGCTGAACAAAATTGTATTAAAAAAATGTTTAATATGACTGTAGTCTATTGAAAACTTACCAACAAAAAGTTTTAAGTTTTGTATTTGAAGCGGTCATAAGCCAAATTTTAATGAACCCATCAAATTAGAAAACAAATACTTTCACTATAATCGTTGTGGGGGCTTAAATCCTATTGTTTTCTTTTTCTTCATATTTATTTCCTAAGAATTCAACTCAATCATAATTGTATTTTTTTTCTTTATTTTTTTTTATCTCACTTTCATCAATTTACAAAGTTTTTTTTAATCTTATTTGTACTGTCTTGTTGATAATTGTTTCCAAGTTTGCCAACTCCCGCAATTGATCATTTTGTCGTTAGCCTTAGGTGAAATTTTTTTTGTTTTTGTAAATAATTCTTTGTAAAGGGTTATATTTTTGTTGTGGTTTTCGGTGTCTTTGATTTTATTATTATTATTATTTTTTGTTGTTGTATAATATTTATTAATGTGGTGTGTGGTTTTTGTTTTAAATTGAACTTATAATATTAAATATTATTTAAGAGAAATCGTTTAAAAGAAGGGATGCAAAAAAGAATTCACAAAATGAGGTCATTGTGATTTTAAGAATAAAATCTATTTAACATTTTTTTTGCTAGAATATTTGGAAAACTAACTTACAGTGTTAAATTTTAATAACTTAAATGAAAATTCTATTTAATTATAGGAAATTGCTCAGAGCTTACAAATTTGCTACCTTCAATAAAATCAGATTTTTAGTTTAGAAGATATAACCCTTCAAATTTGACCGATTTTCAGACAATTTGGTCCAGTTACAGGTAGAATATAAGAAAACTAATTAACTAGTTGTAATTTTTGTTATTTTTATTGATTTATATATTTGTTCAGTGTATTATAGAAAAAAATTCACTGTTTAATTTGTGTTTCTCCAGGTAAATCGCTATTTACCAGCTGTCTAATTTATAATTTTCTATATCTGCCATATTTTCAAAATATGTTACTTGATTATTCCTCTATCTAAATCAACAAAGTCCAGCTACTACCAGGTGCCTCTTTGACCTCTAGGTGTAAAAAAGGTAAAAAGACATTGTACCAGAAATTGTATGGCGTGCATTCCTGATAAATTAAGGTACAAATGCAGGATGCACAAATAAACTTTTCTTTTAGATTAGCATATTGGTAGCAAATTCTTGTGAATTATTTGTTCCCCATGGTACAAAATTTTATGAACTGTGGATGGCATATATCTCCAAGAGTATTTTTCATTATAAAGTATAGCTGTTTTATTGGCGTACTCTCCAAATTTTTTTGCATTTATCTTTCTGCTGCATGCTAGAACTTATAATATGATTTTGAATCGTCTTATTAATTCATGATCTACATCTGTGATAGGTGCTGTAGTTTCTGGATCGGAAAAAAATCTCCTTGCAATATTTCCACCATTTGAGTTTCCTTCTCGTTGTTTTGGTTGGTCGATTATAAGGCCTAGCTGCAGCTATTTTTCTTGAATTTGTTTTTTGCTTTCTGTTTTCTTAATTTTCTTTGTTTTTTCTCACTGTTTCACATATCGGACCAAATTCCAAATCATCACTCAATTTAAGAATATGATCCATAAAACGTATTCTAGCATGAAGAGAGGACATTCTGAATTCTTAGGCTTCCTTAAAACTATCGTCTTGTGGTGGAGGTTGGCTTAATTTACTTGATGTCTTTTGACATATAATGCAGCTTGACGATGACTTTGTGTCAGTTAAAGCTTGTGCAACTTTTTTATCAATCATTGTGAGACACATTTTAAAATTTACTTTAATGTCTTGGTCATCAAATTTAAATATTACTGGTTGAAGTTCTTTAATTTGATCTTTTATTTTTTGAACTTCTTCAGTTAGGACATCTTTGTTTTCCTGTAAAGAAGGAATTAAATTTTTCCATACATAAATTTCTGTTGCTCTACTAGTTGACGGCTCTAAGCCGCTATAAATTTCTGTTAGGCGCAATGGAACGACAGATGCCATAAATAACTTAGCATCTGATGAATTTTCGGCATTAAATTGCTTGTATTCTTTCTGACCAGAAGATCCATCACATTCCCATTTATAAATTAAAGTAATGCTGCCATTTCCAATTTTTTTTTTAATGATCTGCATCAGGGGTATTTAGCAATCGGTCTGGAGTATGTTCAAAGAGCTCTTGCAATTTTATTTGTGCTGAACTTGAAGTGATAATAATAGCAGATTTTAAAGGTAAGCATTCTTTTTTGATAGAAACTAAATCTCGATGCTCTGGAAAAATCCCACAATTCTCTTCATTGGTTCGCTTCAACTTCAAATCCAAAAATAGGGCGAACGTGTCTTCTGGAGGAAATTCCTTATCTTCGGTTGGTGTAGGAAAGCTTTTCAAAATCTTCTTTGTACGCCTTAGGCCCGCTTCTACTATTTTTTCAATTATTTAAATTTTATTTTTCTTATTTGGTGTAGATTGAATTTGGTGCAAAAATGAATCCTTAATAATTCTTTGAGAAATTTCTTCATGGATATCGAGATCTTTCACTACATCCGTCAATTTGTTTTGCTGGTCGACCGTATTTTCCACTTTCGTTGGCAGTTGTAGATGAACTCTCAAAAATAAGTTCCTTTAATAACCAGTCTTGGTGACGTTTGTACATCTTTGCCTGGCTATGAGAGCATTCAATGTACCGTTTTTTCAAATTTGATGCAAAAGCTGTAGTTTCCTCTTTGTGTGTTTCAATTTCATGCAGGTTACAATATTACAAATTATATCGTCTGCATATTTTGTTGAAAATATATATGAGCGAGTTTTCTATAACAGTACTTAGCCATTGTTCAAATTGTAATGAATAATAACACTGTCAAACAGCATTTTTGGAACAGAATAACGACCCTATAATTCTGAAAGGGTATGTTGAGTAGATCATTTTTGTAGAACAAACTTATGGTCCGGCACGTCTGAGTATTTTTTTTACAGTGGGTCAAAGTTTTCATTTTTTGGTCGAAGGGAGCATTATACTTTATGAAAAAAATGCTGTAAGTTAATGTCTGAGAGAATTCTTATGGTCAGAGTTGTATTGTGGAATTGTATGAGGATTATTTTTGTGGAAGATCTTAACCCTCTAACTGGTCTCTTTATGGGTCAATTTGACCCTTTTTTCGAGAAAATCAAAAAATATCCATTAAAAAAGGACATTTAAGGATTAAAATATTCTACGAAAATGTTTGCCGAAAAATTTCAATGGGGGTCAACAAAGACACCATTGTTGTAAATAAAGCTCTTTATGCTTAATTAGTAAAATTATACACCAAGAAATAATTTATTTCATTCAATGTAAATTACCTTTTCTAGGAATGCTCGTTGGACCCGATATAAGAAAATTATTACAAGATGAAGAATTTTATGGTCATCTGTCGGATATGCAAAAGACAGCATTTGACTTTATGCAGCTGGTTATATCAGAATTCCTTGGAAACTCAAAAGCACAAAACTATGCAGAAAATATTGAGAGCATGCTAATCGGTTTTAACAATATTGGCGTTAAGATGTCACTAAAGCTGCATTTTCTGCACTCTCATCTCAATTTTTTTAAAGAAAACCTTGGAGCGGTTTCAGATGAACATGGTGAAAGGTTTCATCAGGATATAAAGATATTGGAAGAAAGATTCAAAGGGAAATCCCAAAGTGTAATGCTTGCTGAATACGTATGGGGCTTGTACAGAAACCTTGACCCATCGGAACATTCACGTCAAGCTAAATACAGGAAAGCGTATTAAGTTTAATCTTTAATCCATTGTCATACTACTGCTATTTCCCAATTCCCTTTTACTCGAAAATTTGAAGCAAAAAAATAAATATGTATATACTATAATAAACCAGTATTAAAACAAAATTATAATTTTTTTATAGAAGTTGGCGTGTAATTTTGCCAATTAATCGTAAAGAGCTTTATTTACAACAATGGTGTCTTTGGTGACCCCCACTGAAATTTTTCGGAAACATTTTCGTAGAATATTTTAATTCTTAAATGTCCTTTTTTAAAGGATATTTTTTGATTTTCTCGAAAAAAGGTTCAAATAGACCCATAAAGAGACCAGTTAGAGGGTTAAGATCTTCCACAAAAATAATCCTCATACAATTCCACAATACAACTCTGACCATAAGAATTCTCTCAGACATTAACTTACAGCATTTTTTTCATAAAGTATAATGCTCCCTTCGACCAAAAAATGAAAACTTTGACCCACTGTAAAAAAATACTCAGACGTGCTGGACCATAAGTTTGTTCTACAAAAATGATCTACTCAACATACGCTTTCAGAATTATGGGGTCGCTATTCTGTTCCATTCAAAAAGTCTTAATTTGTTGGACAGTGTAATTGTGGAAACATCTATAATATTAATAGGCTAGGCGATTTCTTGTGACCGATGTTTTGTTCTACCGTTTTATACCGATTTTGACGAAACGTTTATTATTTGAAAGGTATTTCTTTTTAGCCGTTTTGCAGATTTATAGATTTTTAATTTTTTTCCTTTATTTAGAGTAAATTGCATTTAAAGTTGCTACTAACACATACATCAAATTATACAATGCTATGTGTGTGTTTATTAAATTTGTTACTCTGTTTGTAATAAAAATGAGTTTATTTTGTGTTGATTTGTGAATTGGCTATAATTGATTAGCATACCTTTAGGATCGTTATTTAATGAAAAAATAAAATTTCCTAGAATTAGCACTCGAATTTCGAGGGCTGGAATCTGCCAGTTATTATAAATACTATTTCTTGCAATTATGTAAAATACAATTTTTTATCTTTTATTACCACTTTTTGAAGCATAAAAAACCCAGACCCTAATATCTTTGAAAGGTGAAGCATACCTGCTCATATCTTAAAATGGTGTGTGGCAAAATTTTTTTTTTATCATTTACCTGTTATTTAAATTTTTTTTCCCATTTTGTCAGCTATTTAAACTATATAACTCAAGTTCCGACTATTATTGTTTTTGAAAAATACCTATGTAAATGTATCTGTCTCAATCGACTTTTTAATTATATAACAACTCGTGTCAACTCTACCGTTTCCTTTTTCTGTCAGTATAAAAACCAAATAAACTCACGCAAAAAAATACACTACGACCAAGTTTTGCATTCATAACACACAGACGGACGGACGGACATCGTCAAATCGACTCAGAAAGTGATTTTGGGTCGATCCGTATAATAAAAGATGGGTATATGTGCAATATTTTTGGTAGTTACAAACATCAGGGCAAACTCATTTTACCCTAACCACATAGGGGAAAACTTTTGTATTCATAAATTTTGCACAAAATATCTGATCTTGAGTCAGAAAAATTGTTCTGGTTCACACGGGCGGAAATTGGCGGGTTTATGATGGGGTATAGGAGTGTAGGGGAGGGTTCGGACTACAGAAGAGTGCAAGATTTTATTTGATGGTTATTGATGGGCAGGAGTTATGCTCTGTTAAGTAGGAGATTTTCGGGAAATTTGGACCTTTAAAAAAATGTTTATTTAGATATCTAAACGACTCAGTGACTTTATATTTCTAGCATTTATACATAGCTTAGATATCACAAAATTATACAAAATTTATTTCACTTTAAAATTTTTTAAAACAAAGAAGTTACAGTCATTTAAAAATTGAAATTTACAGAGAAATTTTAAATTTTTAGCAAAATACTGAGAAAGTCCATTTTCGAAGATATAGCTGTGATATAGTTGAAATAGAGTCGCAATTTTGTGGCTGCCCAGGTTCACTGGTATTTACTTTCAAATGAATAATATAACTTTAAAATCGATGACCATAAAAAAATTATTTTTGGCTGCCTTCTCAAAATATGGTGCGTCAGTCAGTCCGTCCGTCCGCCCGTCTGTCTGTGTCCATGTAAACCTTGTAATCAAAAATATGAATGTATTTTATAGAAATTTAGTATATAAGCTTCTGTTGGCCATAGAATGAATGCTATCGAAATTGGTGAACATCGGTTCAGGTTCAGACCTTGTCCCCATACAAATGACCCCTATGAGATCGACTTAAATTGCCATAATATCTAAATTATCACATAGCTACCGGTCAAAGTGGGTTTGTGAATATTTATTACATCAATTTATCAGTAGCCCAAAAATAAACCCGATAGAATAATTCTTAGTCATAGCCCCCATATGAGGCTGATTCCTGATATGCACTTAAATCTATCAAAAAAAAAAAAAAAAAAATATTACACAGATATTTCCCAAATTTCGTTTGTATATGTTTTATCCAAAAATAAGTCACTTTACCAAATATAGTCAGGATCGGTCCATTTTTGACCAAGTCCCAATATAAATACAGCATCTGATATGAACTTTTTCGTATACGAAGGCAAAACAGTTAATAAAAATTCCACTCAAATTTTATGCTTATTTTCTATATCTAATGAGTTGGACCTAAGAGATAGGATCTCTAAGCGCATGGTATAGGATATCGTATAGTCGGTCTATAACGACTATAATTTTCTTACTTGTGTTTTGTTAGGTTAGGTTAGGTTAGGTTGGAAGTGGCTGCTAAACCAAAGGAAAAGCACACTTAGACTCTGGGGTCAATTGTGATACCACGGGACGAATAGGTGTTCCCCTCAGTCCCCACCGAAGAACCGGTTTGAGCTCCTGATGAAGCCCCTGATATGTGAAATGTCCACATTTGAGAGATCAGAGAGATCGTGAAGAAACGGCGAGATCAATGTTAGAAGTCTCATTCTGGAGAGCGCCGGGCAATAGCAAAGGAAGTGTTCTATGCTCCCCACCTCCTCCACATCCATGCAGCTACGACAGAAGTCAGTGGACGAGACCCTGAGGCATTCAGCGTGTCTCCCTATGAGGCAGTGCCCAGTGATAATAGCAACTACTGCTGAAATCTCCCCACGGGGGAGTGATAGTAGCGCCAGATTTGTCTCGCGATCCTGCACGTTGAGCCATTAGCCAGCCCATCTCTTGTCAGTTATGCCAGCGGTGTGAAGCCGAAGTTCCAGCTTGCACGATTCCAGGGGTGTACCAACACATTCCAAGTCCACTGGAACCCGTAAGGTAGTGCCCTGTCTTGCCAACTCATAAGCTTTACAGTTTCCCGGTATATTCCTGTGCTCTGCGACCCATATGAGTCTGATGTCGAACTGCTTGGCCATCTCATTTAAAGACGTGAGGCAGCTAAGGGTGGTTCTTGTTTTCAGGAACATTGATTCCAAGGATTTTGCCACGGCCTGACTATCAGAGTAGATGTTGAGTGCGGTTGTAGACAGAATATTCCGACCCAACCAGTCAGCAACTTCCTTTATTGCCAGTACCTCTGCCTGATAAACACTGCAGTGGTCTGTCAACCTGCGAGCCAAATTTAGTCCAAGCTCCTTTGAATAGACTCCGAAACCAACTTGACCACACAATTTCGATCCGTCAGTATAGAAATTTATGGAACGCCTGCTACCTGGAATCCTCCCTGACCAAGATTCCCTGGTCGGTATCAGAGTTTTGTAGTGTCATTCGAATACACTCCTCGGAGTTGTGTAATCCACGTTCAATGGTAAGTTCCTGTTAGTCAGGATCACTCCATGGCCACAATTATGACCACGCCATTGTATTGTGCTTCTTAGTCGAATGACCGATGAGGCCGCCGACTGCTTTCCTAATATGTCCAACGGTATTAGGTGTAAGAGGATGTTCAAGGCATCCGTAGATGTAGTACGAAGGGAACCAGTGATACACATGGAAGCCATTTTCTGAACCCTTGCAAGAAGGTTGGTATTGGAGGCCTTCTCCAAAGCAGGCCACCAAACGATGACCCCGTACAGCAATATTGGGCGAACCACCGCTGTGTAGATCCAGTAAGCAATTTTCGGGCTGAAGCCCCACCGCTTACCAATGGCCTTTTTGCAGGAGTATAAGGCTATAGTCGCCTTCTTCGCCCTTTCCTCCAAGTTCCGTCTGAAGTTCAGCTTCCTGTCCAGGAATACGCCAAGATACATGGCACCATCAGAGAAGGCGATTTCAGTACCGTAAAGAGAAATAGGGTCGAACGTAAGTATCTTGTACTTCCTCCTGAAAAGAACAAGTTCCGGTTTGGTCGGATTTAACCCCAGACCGCAACTACTTGCCCAGCTAGATAGCATAGTGAGAGCGCTCTGTAGAATATCTGTAAGTGTGGATAGAAACTTCCCATTTGCGGCTATGGCCACGTCATCAGCATAGGCGACCACGTTGCAGCCTTATCTCTCCAACGAAACTAGCATTGAGTTTAGCGCTAAGTTCCATAGAAGTGTTGACAGAACGCCTCCTTGTGGCGTTCACCTGTTCACAAATCGGGATATTAGAGTCGTTCCCAATTTAGACATTATCCGCCTGTTGGCAAGCAGATTTCCAATCAGTGAGATGATCACGGAGTTCACTCCTAGACTAGATAGTACCGCTAATATCGAGTCCGGTGTGACATTGTTAAAAGCCCCTTCTATATCCAAAAAGGCAATCATGATGTATTCTCCTACCGAGAGCGATTTCTCGATGGTACTCACAAGCTCGTGAAGAGCTGTTTCGGTTGACCTTCCCTTGCTGTAAGCGTGTTGTCGCGCCGACAGCAGTTTAGGATCAATAACTCTTCGTAAGTAAGAATCTATCATACGCTCCATTGTCTTCAATAAGAACGATGATAGACTTATTGGTCTGAAGTCTTTCGGGACAGGGTGTGAACTTTTTCCAGCTTTTGGAATGAACACCACTTTCGTCTCCCTTCACTTCAGGGGAATATAAGCTTAGTTGATACAGTGAGTGAAAAGCCTACATAGCCAAGGGGAAATGTAGTCCGACTCGTGCTGCAATTCAGTTGGAATGATACCGTCAGGTATCAATCATCATATGCCCTTGATTATCTCAATTGATTTAAAAGTTTTTGTAATGAAAAACTCAAATGACGCTACTGTGCGGCCTAGGAGTTTGAGTGAAATTGTGGATAATATTTTACAAATTTTTGCTTGCACATGAAATACGGCTCCTATAGCCTCGTTTAAGACCTCTATTATTTCATCATATTTGAGATTGAGTTTACCTAAATATCTGATTTTGAATTCCTTCAATACAGGACATATTATCATAAAATGGTACAGCGTTTCATTTTCTGCGCTATTAAACAATTTGCATGTTTTGTTAACTGCTTAGTTTGTCAACTTCTTCAAATAAGCCATCACGCCCCATAAATCTGAATTGACCTACAGACAACTTGGAAAAGTTTCCATTGAGATGACAATGATATCGTTATATCCCGTAAAAACTATTTCCAGGTTGCGTTGATGCTGATCTTTGCTGAATTGTTACGTTTTTCTAAATGCTTTTCAAAAGACATTTTTGGCATCAGTATCACACCAAGGTGATTAATATTCATTTACTATTCTCTCTTCTTGCCCTTTGTGAAAAGTAGCAGCGACAATAAAAATCCCTGCTTTGCATCTAAATATGTTTCAAAACTGGATAATTCATTGCCTGTCCATACAGCAGATGTTGTGTGACTATATACATTATCAATGAGCTCCAACATAGGGAGCTTATCATAACAATTTCGCTGGTAAATTATATCTGCATGTTGTATTTACATACATACATTTATAATGGACAGATGGTTTTTACATGTCATTCTAATAAACATTAATTGTGACAGCAATATCATAAACAGCCATGCAACTACAACTTTTATAATAATTATTTTGATAATTATTGTAATAATAACGTTTGTCAAGCAATTGTGTCACATCATAAATTATGAAAAGAAATCCATTTAACTCATTTAATTTGTATCCTAAATTAAATCCATACTAATTAAATTCTGTAAAATTAACTTACTTTATCTTGATGCTGTTATAGAACAGTTCTACTCAAACTGAAATGAGAAAAAAAAAAGAATTAATAGTTTAGTTTTCAGTTAATGTTAAGCATAAAATATAAAATAAATAGACCTCAAATTCAATAGAAGTACAAACTTGTATCATGTGCCGTCTCGTGGAGCAAAAGACATGACTGTCGATATTAGCAAACGTTCCATGACTCGACACGGTGTCTATGGTTCGCAGTTAAAGCTGTAGTTACAAGCCACACCTGTTAAACGTATTGTAAAGTTGTCTGTAAAACTAGAATAGCATATAATTCTAATGCTGAAGTACTCGTGCATAGTTTTGCGGCTCCATTTGAAATGTATAGTGTACCGTAAACTGCCCCAAAAGAATTATGTTAATATAAACAAAAGTTGTGTCTCTTTGAAATATATTATTTGAATTGCTATTTAAGGTTCAAATTGGGTACACATACATATAATACATATATCTATGCTCACAAGCAATAACCGCCTAACTCGAAAATCATGCTTTCGAGAAAAAAAAAGCTTTCTATATAAATATAATGGGGCTTTTTTACGACTTAGGTCAGTATGTTTTTATTAATAACTTTTTAAATAACAGTGTTAGAAAAATGGGTATTTCACGTAAATATAAAACATTATTAGTAGAATATGATAACATACATAACTCAAATCGTTCTTAAGTCGACTTAGGCGGTTATCGCTTGTGACCACAGATATATATATATATATATATATATATATATATATACACATATAAAGTATGTGTTTGATCCTTGGTGGGACTTTATAATCTAGTTTTTATCTTTACAATAACAAATTTCAATTTAAATACCTTTGATAAGGTTTCGATGTACTGTGCGCTTAGATTTATGTATTCATATATTTTGTTGCTCTTGTTAAAGAGTTTGAAATCTTTAGGGATCTCTTTGTTTTCAAAACAAGAACTGTAATTAGAAACTTCAAATTATAACGTCACAATTAAACTTCTAATATCTGGAAAAACTTTCAAACCTTGGCAATTTTGGTGGGCCAAATTAGTTTAAGCTAATTACAATAGTTTCAGTAGGGAAATGAGGAATTTTGATGTTGTTTAGCTTTAAAAAATGTCAGTTGAATTTAGCGTTATCTTACTGGCCGTTTGGTATTAAAAAATATTTTACGAGATTTTTGTGATAATTCTTATCAGAACCAAAGAAATTAAAATGTTCTTTTAGGCACCATGGAAGACGCCAAACGTTCATTATGACTCTATATTAAAAAAAAACCCTTTCTCTGAGTACTTTATCACCCAAATAAATAGAAAAAAAAAAAAAAATATATATAAAATGTTTTCAAACAATTTCACTTTTTTATCAATATCTCGGGAACCAATAAGAGGTCACACAATACCTTTGGCGCAAAACGCAGAGAATAGTAACAGGATTAACGTATATTTATACCCTCCACTCCAGTGTGCAGAGGGTATATATAAGTTTGTCATTCCGTTTGTAATAATTAGAAAAAAAAATTTGGACCTCATAAAATATATATATTTGTGATCCTTATAACAACCGGCGCGGCGTTGATATAGCGATGTCCGTCTGTCCGTCTGTCCGTCTGTGGAAATCACGATGACGGCATCAATCGGGTAGCTAGGGTGCTCGCTGACATAAAAAATGATTCACTAACATCCTGAAAAGTTTGCTATTTAAAATCGGTCGATTAGGGCCCGAGATTTGAATAAAGAACTAAAAAAAGTCTTGAAAAAATATAATTTTCTATGTTGTTCTTGTCACGATCACGTCCTCAATAGGATAGCTAAGGTGATAATTTTTAGTGAGAATGATTCAACAAATTTATGGGAAGATTTCTATTTCAAAAATCATTAAAATCGGTGGAACAGGTCCAGGGAAATCTCTGAAAAAGTAAAAAAAAAAAATGAAAAATATGATGTTTCTATATTGTTCTTGTTGTTATTCTAATTGTTGTATTGTTGTCATAGCTGGACTTGTTGTTTTTGTGGTCGTTGTGGCAATAATATAATAAAAACTAACCCTTTGTACATTTTTTTATCAACTCTGGTAGAAAAATTTAAAAATTTCCATTGTTTTGGCATCACTAAAAAAATTTACCAGATCATTTCTGTCATTGCCATGAGCCTGTCTGCAAAGTGTCAGATCGATTGGGTCACGGGAAAGGGGTTAAAATCGATCCAAAATTTTTTCGACAAGCAGACACTACGAGTGAAGGGAGTAAAAATTCACCAGCATCTAAAGCAAATATTGCTAAAATACGTAGTTGTTATTAAAAAAAAACAATGCAAATTTAGGAAAAAAAAAAATTTTATGTATTAATTTATTTAAAGAGAAAAACAAAAAATAACGTTTGATGTTGGATTTTTTGTGTGTAATATTTACATATACATACATACACATTTTAAATAATACAAATAATATACATATATTCTATATATGTATATCTATAATAACTGCATGTTAGAAATAAATCGGTATATTATTTTAGTTACATAAAATTCTGCGATATTTTGTTGTGGGGAAAATACATTTCTTTTGCATTAACAGAGTGTCACTTCATTTTGCTCAGCGTGACTATGCTACAGTAGATGGCGCCACAATTTTTGTTCTAATTAGCTTTGCAATAGTTATTTCTATTTTAACAATATTTTCAAATAGAATCATACAGAACAAAGTTAAGAGTATACACGGGCTGGTCATTTATTATTTCATACGTTTTTTCATTATTCTTTTACAAATATGAACATAAGTTTGGCATATTAACTTTTTGTTGTCTTTATAAAATAGAGTTACCGAGTTCATCAATGAGTTTTTTGCTTTCAAAACAGTTCTACATAGTTATATAGAATTATTATTCTGCTTTACCTACCAAATATCTGATTGAGATTATATCTAATTTTTAAAAATTGTTTATACTTACTAAAGCATTATTATTCACATAAATACAAAATTGCACTTTTTAAATTTTCCATTCAAATTTTAGAAAATATCAATTCTAAAAACTGGAATTAAAATTTTCAATTATAAATTATAAAATATTAATTGGATTTCAGAAAATCATATCAAAACATCGGAAATAATAATTTTAAATTTAGAAGACATCAATTGCATCGAATTCCAAAAAAAAAAAACACCAAATATGTTTACATTTAAATAATGTTTACATTAAAAATAATATTGGCATTCAGGAGAAATTAATAGCTTTTCAGTAACTTCTTTTAACGATAAAATTTTTAAACGATATTCGCTATTGTTATTATCTAAACGACAACCATTTTTGTGTTGTTTATTCAGTCGATAAAAACTTTAATTTTTAGGTTGAAATGTCGTCATACGTAAATAAAAATCATAAAATAGTGAAAATATTTTGCTTTAATTAAAAAACTTTTTTATATAAATAAAAAAGTTAAATAGCAAATTCAATTCATTATTTCATTTTCAAATAAATAAACAGAAATATTAGTAAAAAAATAAAGATATTAAACATAACATAAAATAATCCTGTTAAATACGAAGTAATTTGTTTTTTCTATTCTTCGTTGTGTTTTTCGCTTATTTTGACAGAGATGCCACTCATTTACAATTTAGATAGAAAATTGGATTGGTCGACTGTCGTTAAGATGTATGTACTACGTGAATCACTTAATCCTTAGTGCAAACAACAATAGCTGTCGTTATATTTTGTCGAAAATTTGAAGTTTTTCAGAAAATGAAGATAACAAATTATTTTATTTAAAATGTTTGGGACATTTGTGTTGTTTATTCAATCGATAAAAACTTAAATTTTTAGGTTGAAATGTCGTCATACATAAATAAAAATCATAAAATAGTGAAAATATTTTGCTTTTATTAAAAAACTTTTTTATATAAATAAAAAAAAATTAAGTAGCATATTAAATTCATTATTTCATTTTGAAATAAATAAACAAAAATATTAGTAAAAAATAAAGATATTAAACATACACATAAAATCATCCTGTCAAACACGAAGTAATTTGTTTTTTTTGTGTTTCTCGCTTATTTTGATAGAGATGCCACTCATTTACAATTTAAATAAATAGAAAAATAGATTTGTCGACTGTCGTTAAGATGTCTGTACTTAGTGAATAACTTAATCCTTAGTGCAAACAACAATAGCTGTCGATATATTTTGCTATTGTCGGATCGTTGAAATTTACATAATCGGACTAGAGAAAACATTGATTTAAATTCAGTGAATTTTAGAAAACCACAAATGATATTTAAGAATTGCGAACATAAAAATTGTTACATAAAAAAAACGCAATTTGATGAGAATGTTATTTATATATAAATTTTCACAATTTTTTTTGGATGAATATTTGAAGTTCTTCAGAAAATAAAGATAACATTTTATTTTATTTGGGACATTTGGTTTTTTGCGTTTGGCATCCCTAATTTGATTATTTATTATTATAAATTTATTCTCTATGTTTTCCAAATATGGCAATATTTTCTTGAAAAAAAAGTTAAGAGAGCTTTTTTCGGTTTTTATTTTGTTACTCCATCCGACCTATATTTATTTATTTATTTATTTATTAAATGTGGATATCACATACAACAAGATATAAATCTTTTTAATTACAGTATGTGATCTTATAATGATACAATCAATTTGTAATAGTAGTTACAATACTTTTAAGAAACAAGAAAAATATAAAAATAAAAATAATTTTAAATTACAAAAGTATAAAAATATAAGTAAAAAATTAATACATAATGGGAGAGTATAGAATATATAATATAATCACAAATGAAATAATAATTAAGAAAGTTGAAAATTAGAGACCAAATCATTTTTAAACAATTCATTTTTAAATTGTAAAGCGTTGTCTGTTATTTGTAAATTGTTGGGTAACGAGTTCCACAGACATATGGTATTTATAAACAATTGCCAACTAGATATTAATGGTCGATATCATAATTGTATAAGATTATTTCTTCTATTGTATCGTGCAAATTGAAGGCGTTCAAATAAATAAGATGGTTCTTTGGTGTATATTACTTTGTGAAGTAGAATTAATGATCTTATTTTTATTAAGGTCACGAGGTCAACTCCGTACAGAGACTTAGAATATAGAGAAGTTCCATCATATCTCTTTATACCATACACATAACGTAGGATCGCATTGTAAACTACTAATAATCTCCTTTTACTTTCTGAATCACAAAAAGCAAATATCTCACAACCATATAGTAACTTCGGCATAATGAAAGTTTTCGCGAGAAGCACACGAATGTTTAAAGGTGTAAGATGTTGTATAGGGTACAACGTTCTTAGCATTACAAATATTTTTCCAGATGCAGAATTAATCTGATTGTTCCACGTGAGCGATTTATTAAAAATGATTCCCAGATTCCTAGCAGATTCCACAATTTCAATATTCTGATTACCTAATGATACTGGAATATCTATAGGGATGGTTTGATTTCTTCGAGTTGTAACTAAACATTTTGATTTTTTTGGATTTAAGTAAAGTCCATTTGAAGAATCCCATTCAAATATTATATTGAGATCCTCATTAAGCTTTTCAGAGCATTCACGAATTAATCATTTTTTCATATATGGCCGCAATGAAGAAATATTTGGCCAGTTAAAAGCCAAAAAAGTACGATATAATGCATATAGCCACCCTACACAACCATTAACTTTGCAATGGTTGTTAGGGCGAGCTATTTAATTAGCAAAACCTAAATTAAACGAGAAGTTATGTCATATAACCGGAAATGCATGCATATTTTTCCAATATTTTGTTTACATTTATCATCAATACTCAAACCGAGGTGGAAGGTATCAAAGATTCGGCACAGCCGAATTTAACACTCTTACTTGTTTTTCCAGAGTTTTAAAAAATTCATTTTTTGAGATATAGCTTTCCAAACTTTAAATCATGTGACCTTTCAGGAAAAAAAAAATTAATAAATGCAGTTTAAAAGCTATTCTCAATACATTTAAAATAAGACAAATTTTGAATCTGTATGTTAAAAACTTTTTGATATATAAATTATAATGGCAGACCACTTATGTGTTTTTTGACGTGCCATATCTCAGGAACAACAGCAGCTGGAAGTCCAAAAATTCGCGTTTATCTTAGTTAAGTAAGGTGCAAAAAGACAACTAAGTTTCATAAAATTCAAAGGTGGTCGGGAAAATCCGTTCGTTGGTTATAAAAATTTTAACTCTAAACCAAAAATTAATTGATTTTTATTTACACAAAATTTGACCATCATTAGCTCGTAAGGAAACTCCTTTTAGAACCAAAAATAATAATTTTTTAGCCACAACATATTATTTTTTTAAATGTATTTTTTAAATGGTTTTTTATTTTTATTTATTTATTTGTTAGCCTGTGTAACAAGACTGAAGTCTTAAAACAACACAGGGGTACATTAAGGACAAATGTGATAATTTGACATTGCTTTTGATGAAAATAATAGCAAAACTGGTAATAAGAGTCTCAGCAGAAATTAATACATTAAAATAATAAAAATTAAAAAATAAAAAAATAAAAAATAACAATTAAAAATTTAAAAATTTAGAATTAAAAACTAAAAATTAAAAATCAAAAATTAAACAATTAAAAATCAAAAATTAAAAAGCAAAAAAAGATTAAAAATTAAAAATAAAAATTAAAAATCAAAAATTAAAAATTAATAATTAAGAATTAAAAATAAAAAATATAATATAAAATGCATTAATTAAAATTTATATCAATAAGTTTAGCTAAATAAACAAAAACAGTATTGAAGTTTTAAATAATAATAATAGATATTTTAATAATACAAAAAATAGAAAAAAAAAAAAGAAAAACAATACATATATTACTTTTACGAGTATAGCTCAAATAATTTTTTCTGAAAAAAAACGTGCGTTGCTTATATCTTTAATGTTTACTGGTAGCATGTTCCAAAGACGAATAGCATTAATATAAAATTGCCATTCTGATATTAATCTATGATGCCTGATTTGAATTATATTTTTGGTACTATTAAATCTACTGAATTTTAATCTATTAAATAGATAGTCGGGCTCTCAAGCGAGTATGTTTGGCCTAATTATAATTTTGCTAGTCCTTTTGCGTAAACAATACATTTAGATTTACGTGGATTTAAACTTAATCCATTTGCTGAGGCCCAAAGAAAAACTCTGTTAAGATCCTCATTCAATTTTCTGATAAGCGAATCTTACTATGCAACAACTGGTTGGGAAGATCATTAGAGTAAATTGAAAAAAGAAGAGGTCCAAGAATTGACCCTTGCGGAACTCCTCGTTTTACAAAAAGAAAATTTGACATTCCAGACTGGGTTTCCACACACTGCATTCTGTTTTTAAGATAAGATGACATTAAGCTGACCGATGTTGAAGAAAAATTCATAATTTTCTGTAATTTCTGAATTAATATGTTGTGGTCTACAGTGTCAAATGGTCCAACAATACTAACATGGTAGAAAAACCATCATCAACTTCTTTTCTTAAATCTTCGGATACATCAGTAAGAGCAGAGATGCAGCTATGCCCTGCCCGAAAACCAGATTGTCTGTTAGTAAGTAGCCGATTATCATCAACGTATGAAGTAATTTGATTATGTAGTATTTTTTCCAATGCCTTAGAGAGGAATGGTAGGATTGCTATGGGTCGATATTCAGTGGGTGATTTTGGAAATTGGCAAAATTTTAGCTTCTTTCCATTGTGAAGGAAAAGTAATTTGAGATGAGACGGAAGTATCATCTTCAAAACTTTGAATTGATACCATCAATGCCTGTAGCATTGGATTTTATGGATGTGCAACTTCTATATACATCGTTCTGTGTGACACAGTTAAAAGAAAAAAGGCGTGTTGGGAGAGAATTCACGTGGAAATCATCATAAAATCTATTATCCGCTTCCAGCATATTTAGATTGATAAATTTCTGGTTTAAATCGTCCGGACTTTCATTAATAATATTATTGCTATTTTTGTTTTTACCAATTCCAATCTCTTGCATTGATTTCCACTTTTTTTTGTGTCTATAATGTTGTTGAATTTTTCGACGTAATAGTCAGATTTAGCATCTTTTATTTTTTTGGTTACTATTCTCCTAGCTAAACGATCATTTTCATGTAACCCCGTAGTTTTATAGCGTTTCCACCGAGAATATGCAAAGTCACATTGTTCTATTAGACGACTAACTGCTGGTGTGTACCATGGTTTTTGCCTAACGTTGATTATCTTCGTTTTCAAAGGAACAGTTAGATTAAATGAATTTTTAAGATGGTGCTCCAGGAAATTCAATTGTTCATCAACCGATACCATGTAGTAAATACAATTCCAGTCAATTTTCCTATATTCATCATGTAAATTTATATATTCAATATTCTTGAAATCACGAAATGTAAATGTTTGGTTTGGAATTTGTATTTCAAAATCATACACCATAAAGATGAGATCATGCTTAGAAAAGCAGGGAGCTGATATTTGATCATACAATAAGAGATTCGATTCTTGAGAAATAAAAAATAGATCAATCAATGTGCTGCTTGTTGATGTAAAATGTGTGGGCATGTACATATTGGTAGCAGTGAGTCCAATAAATTTCATGCTGTTGGTAAGACTAGAGTCAATTAGAACATTTGAATTAAAATCACCTGCAATCACAATATCATCATACGCCATTGTTAAGCTTTCCAAGATTTTCATAAATGGAGTAATGTTTACATTACAATTAGGCCTGTACACACTGCCAATAAGAATCTTTCTGTTTAAGAAATAAGATTTATGTCTACAGATCTACAATTACCAATATTGCCTTCAGCATCAGACTTGCATTTAACTTTGCAACTCAAAACACTTTTAACATAGATTGCAACTCCACCAGCTTTTCCTTCTCTATCTGCTCTATAAATGTTATACCCGTTAAGGGATACAAAATTATCAGTTGTTGATGATTTAAACCATGTTTCAGCTACTGTTATTATATCGGCAGCAGAACCTTCAAAAACTAGTCGAAATTCATATATTTTGTCATTAGGTTTTACACCGTTACGTTATTCATTTTTTCTATTCCACGTTGCAATATTTATTATTAGCTCTAATAAAAAGTTTCCTTTTTGTGTTATGACCAATATTTTGGTGTGCCATAATTTCTACATCGCTGCTTAAGTGTAGCATGCAAAACTGTTTTTTTTTCGCTTTTGTTAAATTGTTAGTTTTTATCTGCGTAGAATACAATTTAACGTCTGTCTAACTTATTTTTTATGCTCATGTCGAATGTTTTTTTTTTTTAGTTTTCATAATATTTTTTTTGTGTTAATTTTAAGAATACTACGACTATATTTTTACTATAAAATCCGTTACACTTCAAGAAATGTACAATGTTGAGCCAAGTGTTTAAAACTTTTTCGTTTAGTTTTTATACCCTATACCACTATGTGGTTTGGGTATAATGACTTTGTGCTGCTGTTTGTAACAACCAAAAATATTTGACCTAGACCCATCTTTAATTATACCGATCGAATCAGAATCACTTTCTGAGTTGATTTAACAATGTCCGTCCGTCCGTCCGTCCGTCCGTCCGTCCGTCCGTCTGTGTGTCCATGTAAAGTTTGTAATCAAACTGCAGGTCGCAAATATGAATATATTTTGATGAAATTTGGTATATAAGCTTTAATCGGCCATGGGATGAACGCTATTGAAATTGGTGAGAATCGGTCCATGTTCAGACCTAGCCCCCATACAAATTACCCATATGAAATCGACATAAATTGCCATAAGATCCAAATTGTCATATAGATCTTACTCAAATTGGGTTTGTATGCGTTCATTACATCCACTAATGAGTAGTCCAAAAATGATCCCTTTGACCCCATATAGAGCTGCTTCCCGATCTTCACTTAAATCTATTAAAAAACAAAAATATTGCACTGATTATTCTCAAATTTTGTTTGTACATATTTTTGCAAAATACAAGAGACTTTACCAAACATGATCAGGATCGGTCCATTTTTGGACCTAGTCCCTTTATAGATATAGCATCCGATATGAACTTTTTCATATCTGCAGCCAAAAAAATTTATAAAAATCCCACTCAAATTTGGTTTATGCTTATTTTCTATATCGAAGTAGTTGGACCGAAAGATAGGGTCTCTAAACCATGGTATAGGGTATCATATAGTCGGTCTAGACCGACTATAATTTTCTTACTTGTTTTTTTTTGTGTTTTGCTTCTATTATTTCTTTAATATTTTGACACCTGAAGCGCATCGAGCATAACATTACAACACTTTAGTCATAACAGCCGCTGGTAAAATAGTGTAGTAGTTGCTGGTTGGTATGTATCTGTGATTGTGCTACAAAGAAAACGAAAGATATAAACATTCTATCTAGTCACCGTTAAACGAATATGAATTTTGTGGCAGCAATACCACCAACACCAACCACAATTTGCTTGAATGACCAAATGCTGCTGCCGCTGCTGCGGCTGATTTAAATGTATAAGTACTCAGACTTGTAGCATAATAAGCGGTCGGCTTCTTTTGTGAGGTTTAGGTTATAATGTGGTCAAACAGATTCATTTTATTCTTTTTGTCTATTAAAGGCTTCAGGTGTAAAGTGTAGACAAAAGTCGTATATTATGTATATAGTCGTATTTTTGTATTTGTAAATAGAGGTCATATTGTGGTAAAGGTTTGAAGACAAATCTCTTATGAAGGTTTGACACTGAACGTTGTCAATGAGTCAATTAAAAAAAAAAAAGAAATAAAAGAAAAAATTAAAAAATTCAAATTTTCTCTAAAAACCTTGTGTAACGAGAGTTAGGAATTGAAACTGAGTCTTGTCCCTGTGGACCCTAAATGGTGTTTTTTTTAGAGTCACATAACTTTAAATTAAAATAAGGCAACGTAAAATATTTCCAATTTCGACTAAACTGGCTTTATTGGATAGACAATTTTATGCCATTAATTCTTGAATATGACGTGGACTATGTGGACGCCACGGCTGGCGTGTACTTGGCTCAATCAGGATCTTAAATTTTCATAAATTTTTCTCTGCACTTCCGGCCGTATTTCGCCAATAACTCGTCGAATGTAGATTTGCAGGTTTCAATTGTCTCTGAATTAGTGACGTAGGCATGTGACTTTACATAGCACCAAAGCAAATAATCCAATGGGTTAAATCATATGATCTTGGTGGCCAATTAACAGGACCATTACGTAAAATTATTCGTTCATTAAAAGTTTCTTTGAGGAAATTAATTGTAGCCTGAGCTGTGTGGCGTACATTATTACAAACTTTTGCCATGACTTTGTTTTCCGATAAGCTCACCCTGGCCAGTTTGCCCGAATAAACTCATTGTTCAGACTGCTGCTGCTCCTGTGCGTTATAGTGGATCCGTGCTCAAAAACTGATCTATATTACGATTGATGAACGTCAAATACTTCTTTTTTAGTGGTTGCACGATGGCTTTTATTGTCAATTGTGAGCCAAGGCGGCACCCATTTTGCCGTTACTTTTCTAAAATCCGATTGATCATTTAAAAATAAAAATCATGAAGCCATGTGATATACATATGGAATCAATAGTCTGCTGCATTTTCACTCTCCTGCATTTGCACTCTACTGTCCACCAACATCATCAGGTGTAGTGACCACAATTGGCCGTCAATAACATTACGCGTCACTAATGCTTGCGTCGAGACCCCATAGTACTTTCTAAGAGTTCTAGTGATAGTCTTTCTAAGAGTACTTTCTAAGAGTTCTAGTGATAGTCTTTTCCCGCGAAGAAAAATGTTTTATGAGCACTCGAAATTCACTTTTTTAATTTTTGTCAAAATTCTCGAGTTTAAATTGCTAGCAAACACAAACTTAATTATGAACCCGGGCCAAAATTAGGCAGTAGTCTACTAATAATTGGTATTTAGTACGATAAGTGTCGATCTTTAATTAACTATGGGGAAAGTTAAAAATTTCACGGACTTATTGATCCACTTTCGTATATTTGGCCTCCTTTTTTGTACCCTATACCACTTTATGATCAGGACATAATAAGTTTGTCCATGTATTTATAACAACCATATATACTCGTCCTACCCCCTTCTGGCTCAGAATCAATTTTTGTGCCTACCGAAAGATGTCCATCTGCCCGTCCGTCCAAACGTATTTGTGCCCATGTTAGTTTCTTCGGAAGCTACACATCGTATGTCAGAATGTCTAAATATCTATATAAATATATAAACGCGAAAGTATGTATGTTAAATTGTTTGTTTGGTTGTAGAAAATTTTAGGAGACTAAAACATTGGACTGATTTACCTGAGATTTCTATAAAGTTGTACTGTGTGTGTGTATGGTTATAATTCATTTTTGATATTTTTAGTGGGCATGGCACCTCTCATAACAAGGGATTTTTTAATAGCATATATATTTAGTACTGTGACAGGGAGAGCTCTGCAAATGTCTGTTAGGTCACCTTTTATTAATTTTAGTAGCCATACCGAAAATGGACGGAATCGGATATGTGGGCGTGACACTTCCCAAACGATGTAATTTCTCAATATCATATATCTCGAGTACAATGACAGCTGTGCAAATTTTTCTGAGGACATCTATATTATTAATATGAGTAGCGGGACAAAAATTGGGCGGGATCGATCCAATGGCCGTGGAACCGGATATGTAATAGTGGGGGCTCTGGTACTGAGCGTGAGCCCATAAGATATGCGTGTGAATAGTCGAACAAAATATAGGCGTGATCGGAGCAAAGTAAATATATAATATTAATAGGCTAGACGATTTTTTGTTGCCGAGTTTTTGTTCTACCGTTTTATCCCGCTTTTGACCAAACGAATATTATTTGAAAGGTATTTCTTTTTTGCTGTTCCCCAGATTTACAGATTTTTAAATTTTTCCTCTATTTTGAGTAAATTGCATTTAAAGTTGCTACTAACACATACATAAAATTATGCATATGATATGTGTGTTTATTAAATTTGTTAATGAGTTTGTCGTCTTCATTCGCAATAATAATAAACCAAAATAATGTTGGTTTGTGAACTGGCTAAGTTGAAAGTTGCCTAGAAATTGCACTCGAATTTCGAGCGCTGGAATCTGCTAGTATGGTATTATTAGAGTGAGGTAAAAAAATAAGAGAACTGGATTTTCAACGACTGGTGCAAGGTCCTTCGGTCAAGTGAATGGAAGCTTGAAGTGTTCGGCTCCAAGAGGCGCGTTTTTGTAAGGCGCTCAGCTGGAGAACGTGCGTCGGATGTATGTTCAGTGCCAACAGTCAAATACGGGGGTGTTTTTTTAATGGTTTGAGGTTGAATTACTGGCGAAAATGTTGGCGACTTGTACAGAATCAAAGGAATACTCGATAAAACCCAGTGCAAAACTATCCCGAAAGATCGTGCCATGATCACTGGGTTAAGAGTTGTGGCTCCGAAATTCATACTTTAATAAGATAATGGCCACAATGATAACAAAATTTTGTAAGCAGAATTTAGTAACCCAGGAAGCAGCTGAAATATGTCAAGTTATGTAATGGCCACCACAGCCACCTGACCTCAATCCTATAGAGTTAATGTGGTATAAATTCGACAGGAAGGTCCGAACCTAAGGATGACCTGTGGAATAAACTGCAGGAAGCATGGTACCAGATCAATCCAGAAACTTTTAAAAAATTGGTTCAAAGACTGCCAATCCTATGTCGTGAAATTATACGAAATTTTGATGAATCTAAAGTTTAAGGATAGCGTGTAGTTTCCAAAAAATATCTATGTAAACAGTAAAAGTAAATAAATATGAAATATGAAATATATGTCTCTTTGAAAAGTAAAGAAGTTATGGACATTTTAGATTTAAGGAGTTGGAGGGATGGCAAATACTTTCGGACTGCATATAAAAGCGAAAGCATCTACTCGTATGTATGTACATATGTTTGTATATTTGTAATTTATAGGAGGCTAAAATATTGGACGAGCTTCCTGAAAATTTTACAGAGTCTTAATGTGTGCCTGCAAGGCACTATAAGCTACATTTTTTTTTATTTTGAGTGGGTGTGGCACCTTCCATACAAAGTGAATTTTTAATATCATATATATTATGACAAAGAGAGAGTTGCAAATTAGTGTGAGGTCAGCTATTATGGTCGGGATCGGATAAGTGGGCATGGCACCTTTCGTACAAAGGAATTACTCAATACCATATATCTGGAGTACTGTGATTGGGAGAGCCTTGGAACTTTGCGGGAGCCCATAAATTATTCATGTGATTTGTCGAAAAAAAGGGGTGTGATCGGAGCAGTGCGCGTGGCACCGCCCATATAAAATTAAAAGATATCTGTAGTACTATAAAAAGGAAAGCTTTGACACTTTTTGCGAATCCATCAGATACTAATGCGAGTAATCCGATAAAACAAAAATGGCCAGGATAGTATTAGTGGGCATCTATACAAAAAAAAAATTATTCAGAACTATGAAAGCGAACGTTTTGAAACTTTTGACAAGCACATTAATTACCTATGTGAGTAGTTGTGGAAAATGTAGGCGGCATCGCCAAATTCAAAAAACGTCAAAATAGAAAATCACCAAAACCGAAAATCACCAAATCAGAAATAGCCAAAAAAATTCGAAATTAAAAATCGCCAAAAACAAAAATCGCTAAAAAAAATTGCCAAATGATATTCTAATTTCAAGGCCAATCATTAAGCGTTGCCGGATTTAATTTGGAAATGTTTTTCTCATAGTCAGCTTGCTCCAGATTAGGAGCGCCGAAAATTTTGATAATTTTTGCACCGAATGTAAATAGAAAAAATATTGTATATCAGCAAGCATTGAAATAAAAAAAAAAATATAAAATAAATAACATGAAATGCCTTCATTTTACAATACAAGCTTCGTAGGAAACATTGATTATGAAAACATGCATATCAATAAGACTTGGTAAGTCGTAGCAAAGCACGACAGGGGGCTAGTATTACATATTTGTGAGTTCAAA
Organism: Cordilura impudica; assembly: GCA_963682025.1. Lineage (NCBI taxonomy): Eukaryota > Metazoa > Arthropoda > Insecta > Diptera > Scathophagidae > Cordilura > Cordilura impudica. The sequence goes on along the minus strand of OY821519.1, from coordinate 76,801,561 downwards.
TTAATTATACTGGTCTACAAATTAAAAAAAAAATTGACTGCAGAAACGAAACATCTTTTTTAACTAATCTGGATGTGCCGAATTCGAATCTGGCATAAAAATTGGGCTATCACGTCTTTTTAATTTTTTATCGCATGCTGGCAATACTGTAAAACAGTCAATACTGGCATTACAAATTTAAGAAGCCCACATTCATTCTAAATCTTCATAATAATAGCGTTTATGCATGTCAGGAAATCCTTGTGTTACTGATTCAAGCTATTTGGTTGGTAAAAAAAGGATATGCAACATGAGAATCATTAAAATATGCATATTTATATAATTTTGGTTTTGCTGTCAGAAACTTGGACAAACCATGGACACCGACAATGTTTTGCAATAACTTCAGAACTGTTTTATACAAGTGGTCAAATGGCAAGAAGATCTATTTCGATTTATCAATTCCAGTACTTTGGAGAGAGTCAAGTAACCACCAAACGGATTGTTATTTCTGTTTAACAAAAGTTGCGGGATAAAATATGAAAAATAGAAAAATATTACTTACGCAAATGTCCCATCGGTTTCCAAACCAGTTCAATGTCCAATAAATGATCCATTACCAGTCATTGCCAGTGTTATGAGGCTGATGATGATGGTTTTACATTTAACGAAGCAAGACACAGAATTACTAGCTTCACACATGCAGTTAGTACAAAAGTAACAATCTATAGAGATAGAAGCTTGGAATTGGCTGCATATTTTGAAAAGAAACACTCTATTCTATACTGTACAAATGAATCAGCCATATGACAAAACTGAATGGAGATTATTTATTAATGGCTCTAAGTACAATTTAAAGGCTCCTCTTATGCATAACACTGTGGAACAAATTCGGGTTAGCAAAAGTTAGGTCGATTCTGAGAGTGATGGGTGAAAATAGAGGCTAAATTAGAAGAGCCTTATCGCGGCGTTTGTTTATGTTAGTTCGAATTTTTTTGACCTTCGAACTTTGCAGTCAAATGCCGATTTTCAGCATATTGTTTATATGGTTTTTTGGCTATAACTCGTCGACTAATTGATATTTTTTCAATCTGTAAAAGCCAAATTATTGCTAGAGACCTGTGCAACAATTAGAATTGATTTAGAAAATTTTTGTGGTGCTTATGAAGCAAAATGTTGGAATTTTTTTTTTTCATGCTTTTTGAAAATATTTTCCACAAAACTAAGTATTTTTTGCCTTCTGATTGATCTATAATATGCTTCTCAGTTTCTTCAATAAATTTAATTTGAAAAGAAAATGGTCTTAGTCGATAATTTGCGTTAAAAATCCCAAAAAACATTAAATAAATAGCGATTTAGGTAGAAGTAATTAAAATGGGAAGTTCCAAGAATTAGGAATTAGTAAAACAACTTTTTTGTTTTCAATCATCGCACAGGTAGCGATTTTTTTTTTATTTCGTACAAGCGAACTAATTTCAAAAATGAAGATTCAGTTAAGACTCGAAACTCAGCCGAAGCTGATGTCTTTTAATTTTCGCTCGGTCGTGATAAAATTCTCTATTAATTTTTTTGGAACTGATTTCATTTTGTGAGTGATTTAAGTTAAGTGCATCGGTTTCATAAAAATAACAAAAAAAGCATTGTATAATATATATTATATTAAAAATGTCGGAACCAAAATGTAAAATGGACCATTTTTGTAATGTTTGTGGACGTTTCATAGCAAGCGATGAAAAATGTGGCAATACGAGTGATTTTTTTTTGAAGTCTATAAACAATATTTCTCGCAAGAGTTTATCACTGACGTAAACTATACCCCTACAAAAGTTTGCTTTAATTGCTATTCAACTCTTAAGAAGAGATATCAAACAGATATCAGTACTACAACCGCCGCTGCTACATCCATGGATTTCTTCTCAGAATACGACCCTGGTGAAGGTACATCCTATGAAACATCAACGGACCCAATCCTAGTCACACAAAACCAATTGGATGGAATTGTTGCAAATATGTGTTTGACTCAGAAGAAATCGGAACTACTGCCTTCATTTTTGAAACGAAATAATTTGCTGGCGAAAGGTACCAAAGTAACAGCATATCGAAAACGCCAAAAAGAGTTAGAAAAGTTCTTCAATGTGAATGATGCAAAAAATTTCGCTTATTGCAACGATATTGAAAACTTAATGGAGACGATAGGGTTAACCTATAAAAAAGATGATTGGCGTTTATTCATCGATAGTTCACTAATCAGCTTAAAAGTTGTGCTTTTGCACAAGACAAATAGAATGCCTTCTGTTCCGATTGCGTATAGCACTGACACGAGTGAAAATTTCGATAATTTGAAACGCATTCTGGAAATAGTCAAATATAACGAACACCAGTGGCGCATTTGCTGCGACCTCAAAATAGTTTCATTAATTACAGGCCTAACAGCATCTGGCCGTCAAAATATCCGTGTTTTTTGTGCGATTGGGATTCACGATACGAAAGGAAGAAAGCAGTACAAATAGCATAACTGGAATAGTCGCATTGGACGGAAATGGCCTAAAGATAATAGGCTACACGAAAGTCTTGTTCCTGAAATGAAAATTTTGTTGCCGTTGCTCCACATTAAACTTGGCATTGGTAAAATTTTTTTGAAATGTATCGCAAAAAGACCAGCAGTATTCAACCGCTTAAAAGACATTTTCCCAAGACTAAGTAACGCCAAAAATTTGAAATTTATTGGTGGTATAAAAACACCTTTGAAGAAGAGGAAGAGGATGAAATTCCAGAATATCTGTTGGACGAAATTATCAACCTTTCTGATGATGATGACGATGACCAAGATATTAGAGAGAGCAGTGATGGTGATCCACAGCCGCCTGCTAAACGGCAACTGGCCAAATCTTTCATTTAATTTATTTAATTTTTTTACTTAAAACTTTTCATAACTAACATTTCTAAACTATATTTTTTCCATATTTTTATAATTTCTTTTTCAATGTTTCTTCAAAACCAACACTGAACAAAATTGGTACATAAAAAATGAGAAGTAAATTAATATTAAGCTGGAAAACGCAAGTTTTGTATTATGATTGTTTTCTTTTCAAATGAAATTTATTGAAGAAACTGAGAAGCATATTATAGATCAAACAGAAAGCAAAAAAGACTTAGTTCTGTGGAAAATATTTTCAAAAAGCATGAAAAAAAAAATAATTTTTCCAACATTTTGCTTCATAAGCACCACAAAAATTTTCTAAATCAATTTTTTTAAAAAACTTAATTGTTGCACAGGTCTCTAGCAATAATTTGGGTTTTACAGATTGAAAAAATATCAATTAGTCGACGAGTTATAGCAAAAAAAACCATATAAACAATATGCTGAAAATCGGCATTTGACTGCAAAGTTCGATGTTCGATTAAAAAAATAATTCGAACTAACATAAACAAACGCCGCGATACGGGTCTTCTAATTTAGCCTCTGTTTTCACCCCTCACTCTCAGAATGGACCTAACTTTTGCTAACCTGAATTTGTTCCACAGTGTTATTTGACTACCAATAGGTGCTCACGTGAAACTTTAACCCCACTTTGACTTTCAAATAAGAAAATAGCTAAAATACTATGTGAAGTATAAATTTTTGAAACTAACAAATCAATTTTCAATTTATGCTGAATATTGTTCAAATCTAAATTAACCACAAACCTAAAAAGAACAAATACCTGTTTTTTTCAACTAGATCAATAACCGAGCATAAGATCTGCTAGACTCTTTCATGCACTAATAAATAAAATACCAAAAAAGATTTCATAATATTTAATTTAAGTACTTGAATGAATTAAATAAATTAAAATCTACTTATTTAGATTGATCTATAAAATAAAGGACTCAGACTCCCAAGCCCTGGTTACAAATATCGTGTCAAACTCAGAGACTTTTATTGCCTGTTTATTCTTTCTAAGCGAGGTAGCATAATATATTTTGAACCTGTAAGTATGTACCTTGATAAACATTTTAAAAATTATGTGGGCTTCATGGTTTTTTTTTAGAAGAAACCCCTCTTAACTTTATTCACGAACTCGGGTTGGAAAAAAACAAATACTGTGCAAAATTCAATTCTCCATGCAAAACAACTTGTTGTACAAATCTAGCATTTTTAGATTTTGTTATGATTAGTTTTTTTTTCGTGTATCATGGTAATTTTCAAAAAAAAAAAAAAAAAAAAACGAAATATTTAACAGTTTGTTATCTTTAAATATACACATTGTTGTCTTTAACAAAAAAAATGCTGTTGTTGTTCTCGTTGTAGCTGTTTAAATAGTTCTCACAGATTTTCCACTAAATGTATTCAATGAATTGCATATAAATGACTGAATTAAATACAAATGTGCAGTATTCAAGTTTTTTATTTTTCTTTTCAA